>CM055822.1:13620189-14034534 GCA_029582265.1 Zoroaster sp. YZ-2022
TGGGTATGGATTGCGAAAAAAAAAATACAGCTGTTTTAAAAGCTGGTCATGTTACTCCCAAATAAGTGTTGTGTGTGTGGTGACCTTGGTCGACTAAAGTCGCCAATGGTAATGAAAGGGTTAAAGAATAACAAATTTGGATGTTCTATTTCAAAATCACGCATGTAAAATTATCATACAGTTTTTTATCTGTCACCCCCCCCCCCCTTGATTTTGTTTTTGTTTTTGCAATAAGCCACCCTGGATCTGACCCTTAACCCTCCTATGCCCAGGCTGAAATTTGGCCCAGTAAGCACCGCACCCACAGACAGTCACTTGAGTATTTTTGGTTGCATTGCCAATTGTTCACACATGTGTATAAGAGTGCTGGAGATAGTGGCAAAGTCAAACACACTTGTGTATGTCTTACAAGTTATATGCAGAGTCACACAGAGCTGTGTATGTACTGCATAAGTTACAGTCGAGTGGTTTTGGTTTGACCTCCTACCATAGCCACATGTCCTTGCATTTATTTGAGTGCACTGCACAAAGTCAATGGGTTGGGAGTTACATACAAATTTTGAGTGTCTTTGATTGTTAAACCTATAGGAGGGTTAATGGGGATTAAGAATTACCTTGCCCATGCCAATAGCAAGAGCGGCTAGCCCGATCAATCCTCCCTTGCGAGCATTGCCATTCGCAGAGAGAGCAAATTCTGTCCCAAGAACGTGCACAAGTTTGTCTATCTGGTCCGAGCTGTTCGACTGCATCAAGTCTCGCACCAATCTGATGGGATGAATACAATCGTGGTTAAAAATTCATTAAATTCTTTGATTGGTTTTTCAATGGGAATGTTGTCTTTAATAATAGGTACACTTTTATTGAAGGTTTAACGTTAGCAGTAAATATATTTCACACAAATAACATACTAAAGAATTGTTTCACCCAGGTGTATAAATGGGTACCTGTGAGGGTAGAGATGGTTATTGTGTTTGATTAGCCCTGTAGCGCCAAAAGGTTGCACATTGGCTGTATACTCCCCAGGGAGCTGAGAAAGATTATAGGAATGATATTGGCCCAGTGACCAGGGGTAATAATGTAAAGCGCATTGGGACATTATGTGAAATGCGCTATATAAGAATGGAACATTATTATTATTATTATTATTAGCCGGCCAATCGTCATCAGGCAAGTCCGGTGGTTGAGAGGTTAAGACGTCTGCACTAGTAAGCAGGAGGTCGTGGGTTTGAATCCCGCCCAAGTCACCTGTGAAGTTTTTTCACAGACACTCGGAAAGCAGACACGTCGGTGTAGGGCAAAATTAAAATCAACAGACCTTTGTTGCAATTTCTTATTGACCAGTAATTAATTCATGGTGTGTCAAAGTTTCTGATTTTTTGTTTAGGGTGTCACAAGTCATTTAACACATATTCTAGTAATGGTTATTGTTACCTCCTAGTCCGAATGCCTCTTCCGTTCACAGTCTCCTATTTTTAGAATAATGATGTAATTGTCGCTGTGAACATCAGAGCATGGCTCCTACCCCACATGCTAAATAACATGTTGAGCAAATTCTCTAACTCGTAAACCTATGATTTCTCCCTTGCAGAAAATCCCCCCGCTTTCAACTTTACATACAAATCATCTTCAATTATCGGCCATTACTATAATTGTTCACTTACTTTCGAAAAATATTTTTATTGAGTACTTTTTGTTCGCCAAATGTCAGCGTCTTCGACATGGTTTCGTACAGGTCTCTCTGAGATAGCACCATTTTCAAATCGCTTGCCGAGTTCTGATGAGTTCTCATGAGTGACATCATAATACATGCATTTATGCAATGACGTTGGCATAATTATTAGTGCGCGAGTGCACGGATTGAATGAATTACATATTCATTGCTAATATCACTCTGCAGTCTGCATAAATGCATTCATTGTGTCTGTGATGTAGCTATGTGACAAACATTTTCAAAATCAACAGATTCCAATACAACTGGTATCATTGTCAAGGTCTTGAATAGACGATTACAATGATATAAGGATCATCTTCCTGTGACCAAAAATAAGGAAGTTATGACATGTTGAATCCGGCAATTTTAGGCCCGTAAATGGCAATTATTTTATAAGGAAAAACAAAAGAAATGTAAATTTGACTTGTGACCCGTTTCCAAGATTTTCTCGGATTCCATATCATAACTTTCATAATTCTTGTCCGATTTTCAAAAGGTTGGTATCACTGGAATGTTTGGGAAAAGAGGAAGAATAATAACCTATTTCCAGGCTAATTCAATGATTAGTTTGTTTTGTAGTGCTGATTTACAAATAAGAAATACAAAAAAAATGTGTTAAAAAAATAAAAAAATAAATAAAAAAAATAATGAAAATAAATTACTCAAATCTGAGGATTATTTTCCTATTTTTACACTGAAATCTTCGAAAGATTCTCATCCCTGATTTAATTAAATATTAGAACAGTTTATAAATTATATTGGACTGGAAAGATAAAACAAAATAATGAAAATAAATTAAAAAAAAAAGAAAAAAAATTACTCAAATCTGAGAATTTTTAATATTTATAGTATAAATTATACTGAAATCCGCGAGAAATTCTTATCCCTGATTTAATTAAACATAAAAAATAATAAATGATATTGGACTGGAAATATGAAGAAAAAAAAAATAAGTTCATGAGAACTAATATTTATTGTGTTACACCGATGTATATCAGGTTTAAACGGACGATTTATCGGACTGAAAATTGGTAGGTCTAACGCGCGCTGAACGTGGCGCAATACAATCTTTGGTTGACATCGATTTCTGTGAATCCAAAAAACGTAACTGCGAATCGTCCAATCGCCATCAAAATTGGCCAAGAGGTAGAAAACAAGTATAGAAAAATTATTATTGTGGTTTGATAAGGTATTTTACTCACCTTTGAGTAAATCGTCGATGGTTTTGATGAGCAAGAACAAACCCAAATTTCGAGAATTATTTTTGGAAACTTCTAGATGCCACATTCCGAAAATTCGAGAACGAGGTTGAAGGAGAATATGTGATCTACGTCTTCGAAAAAAATCTACTGGGTACGTCAACAAGAACGGCCTCAGCGAAACGTTACAAAGTGCTATCTCCACGGTGTCTTCGTCACGGCGATTCAACCCGAGATTGAGGCCGTGGCCAAAAAGATTTGCGGCAATGCGTGGGATCTGCACATACCTATGTGATGTCACTCATGACTAGTTACCTCCCCGCCCCATTAGTGACCCTGTCCCATACCCCGCCCCCACCCCACCGCAGTGACTCCACCCCCAGAAAACATTTGGATTCCTAAAATAAACATCAAAGGCATAGGAATAGGGGCCTGTACCCCCTGAAGATCCCCCACCCAACAAACCCAAACTACTCGTTAGTTACGCTGCTGGTTACTTAGGGTCGAGTTGTCTATTGATCGGTCGGTCAACAGTGATCAGACAGTCGTGTCAGTTTGACAACTGCATAAATAGGCCTACCTTTCAATCTCCAAAGCTGCGCCCTTTCTTTTCTCGTACATTTTGTCACTCAACGCTCGAGCACATGCGGGTGGCATGGGCCCGAAGTCTACGACTCGATCAGTCATAATGTCAAGAAATATACACGATATTTTAAAAATGAAAACTAAAATTAAAAAGTACTAATAAAATCCCAAAACTACTGTGTCACGGAACGTGTTTTGTGTAGTAGTAAAGGATGCTGTCGTGCTTCCCGATACCTGACGTTAGAGTACAACTACTTAACAAAAGTAATGATTTGGGACCAGACTATAATCTGTCACCTTGCCTTCACGGCACTGAAATATAAACAAAAGGTAATTGGGGCACCAACTAATCGTTGAATATGCATTTGGACCATGGATAGCACGCCAGTGCAGTGGCTAAAGTTAGACCCGGTGTCACGGTCTCAGCTATCCGGCGTGCTCAGCTATCCGGATGACGTAGCCGGGCATTTCAGCACGCTGTAGTCACGGTCTCAGCTATCCGGCGTGCTCAGCTATCCGGATGACGCACGTTCACTGCTCGTGGAGGCCGCCATGACAGTTCCAGCAAGTGTGTGTACATGTACGTACGTATACACGTACATGTACACTACACGACTCAGCACGGCACTAAAATGGACTACTTTCGTACGCTGTGCGCAGACATAGCATGACGTAATTTTACCATATTTGGTCATCCGGATAGCTGAGCACGCCGGATAGCTGAGACCGTGACACCGGGAAGCGTTTTTTTTTTTTACACCGCAGCGACGGGTTTTGTGCAGTTTATTTATTTTATTTATTTATTTGGACTTACACTTTTACACCAGTGGCACTCGGCCAAAAGGCGGTGCGTCCGACACACATACACATAAATAATACAAAACACATTAAAAGCAAATTAACAAGATACAAAAATGTGTGATGATACACTCTCAGTTTTGACGTCGTAGGTGTTGTCCAGAACAAGGGATGCACGCGCTACACCAAATCTGAGGGTGTACCATCAATCATATAGCTATCAATGACCATTGGAACCCAAGTTGATTTAAAATGAGTTCTAGAAAATATAGTAAAAATATAAAACATATATAAACAAAATTACAGCAAAGAAGAATGCAAGAAGAGATTATTTACATTGTAGTCCGAATAATATCGGATCTCAATTTCCACGCACGCTTAACAGAAAGTATCAAATAATGAATAAATTATATCGGCATTTTCTATATTACAGAATATACTTGAGGTGCTCCCAAGTGTGAGATGATATTTAACATCTAAGCTGCCGGATATAAAAAGCCGCCATATCATAATATTCGTTTGACATAAGATAGTTTTCTAACTTTGTATATTCTTCGGATCTAATATTATTAAGAGCATGACATGTAAACAAGAAGTGTCTAACATCTTCAATACCTGAGTTACATAGGTTGCATGTACCGTCATTATCTGCCGTCCAATTTCTAATTCTGCGATTGAGTGGAAGAGTGTTGGAGCGGAGTTTAAATTTGAGACTGACGCCATGGAAGTCAGTTTTATCCAAAAGATAACTTTCTAAACATGGGCGATCTTTGATGGTTACATAATCAGTTAGTGAAGATTTGGAGCAAGCTTCTTCCAACCATGGAGGAAGGAAATATTTCCTTCCTCCATGTTCCAACCAATCATTATCTGAAATATCCATAAGCACGCGCTTAATCGATTTAGCCAAGTGCGGATCGAAAAGGGGCTCCCCAGTTTTCGCACAGTCGAAAATTGTATTCAAGTCGCAGCTGGTAAGAATATTTTGAGCGCTATTTAAAAATTTGAAGCGCAACTGATTAAATTCGCAGCCAAGGCTAAGCATGGAGGAAGGTTCCTTCCTCCATGGGCTAAGCATAGTAAGTAAGAGGAGCTTGGGCCAGCGATGCATTTCCATATTAATAACTCTAGAGAGGTATTTCGCCCTCGCGATATTATGAAATGTGGAAAGAGGCGACCAGCCGAGATCGCCGTAGAGTGCAACACGCGGCGTATTGCGTGGAGCCTTCAGAATATGTCGCGCCATTTGCGATTGCAAGTTTTCAATTCTGTCAAGATCTGACTGGCTGCAGGACCATACAGCACATGCATAATTGATCGATGGTAGCGCAATCGTCCTCCATAGTATATCCCCATAATAAACGCGATTATAGTCGTCAAAGTTGGCGATAATAGACTTTATGTAAGCAATCAGTCTACTCCCTTTTTTAACAACTTCATCAATATGTGCATGATCCGATAGATTGCGAGATATATTAACACCCAAGTACTTATAAGAATCGACTTCCGAAATCAATATATCACCAAGTTTCCATAATTTGTCTTTGTTAACCCTTTGACCTGTATAAGACATTGGTCTTGAGAGAGAGACTACGAAACCCTAGGCGCGCGACGTTAACTCCAAGCTGCAGTCGACCATGGCGCTCTGCAGTGGAACTCATGGAGCCATTCCCTCTCCGTTGATGGTAGGTTTTTTTTGCGTGTCGAAATTCCCTTCGCGCGCATGCGTGCTGAATGGGTTCATAGTCTTGACACAAGAGCGAAATGCGCACAAACCCGTCGCTGCGGTGTAAAAAAAAAAAACGCACCCGGGAAAGTTTCTAAAATTTAAGTCAACTCGGTGCGGGCGTCTCGCGGATATGGAGCTGACTGTAAGTGTAAATATTTCTCGAAGAGGAAGAGAATACGAGAAAGTAATGTATTTCTTCTCAGAATAATGTTAAGTGGGTCAGAGTATAGAATGTAACATGCACTTTTGAAGGATGGTTGGTTTGGGAAAATGTTAATTAATAAAACTAAAAGTGTTAATATTTTATGTTCTAACTTTACTCCGTACCGTAGCCTTTAACGTTTGCGCTATTTAGCCCTAGCCTAACGTTATGCCTAAAAAAATAAGCTAAGCGGTTTAACTTAACAGTTGATGTGATCAAGTTGACCATGTTGAAAAAAATGCAGTATACCGCCACCACCTGTGCACAAAGGAAACAAATTCTATATTTACATGTTCTCAGATTCCTTGCTCAAAATCTCCCTGCCTAAACAAGTGCCTAAGTAATATTGCCTAAGATTAAGTACTAAATTAATGTTAACTATAACTGTACATATAAAATACTTATCTTATTATAAACACCTCAAAAAAAGAAAGTCCCCACCTGTATGTTTTTAAAATATTGTTAAATTGTAGAGACTTATGAGCATAAACATGATATGACGATTTAGCCTGATCATCGACACACATGTTGCAAGCAAGATTTGTGCGGATAACGTTGCGCATCAGTGCACACAACTCGGTTGATTGGGGGTACCTGTTCATTTATCACAACTTTGCATTGTGGCTCAAAATAACGCCCCTGAACTCAAGCAAAATGGGTTATCCCTTTTGTCATCAGCTTTATTTGTCTGTTACATAATGTCTTGGAGCACTTTTAAACTGAAGACCTCATTATTGGAATGTTCATTTGCATGGGAAGGTATTGCCCAGGTCCGCATCCGTCGCCTCATAAACAGTATGCACCGAAGGTGTCGGGCAGCAATCGACAATCGTGGCGGTTATACCCTTACTGAACAAACCCAACATGCTGCTTATGTCTTAAGTATTGGTCAATAAAGCTGATGACAAGGATAACCCATTTTGCTTGAGTTCAGGGGCGTTATTTTGAGCCACAATGCAAAGTTGAGAAATGAACAGTACCCCAAACAATCAACGAGTTGTGTGCACTGATGCGAACGTTATCATAATCTTGCTTGCAACAGTCAGGCTAAATCGTCATATCATGTTTATGCTCATAAGTCTCTAAAATTTAACAATATTTTTAAAACATGCAGGTGGGGACTTTCTTTTTTTGAGGTGTTTAGCTTAACCCCATAAATACTCATGTCAGTTACTTTGCCCTTGCCCGCATATAATAATGTTGTTACACAAAAACTGAAGAAAGAAAACATCTCAAACTGTCAAAATGTGCAATTTTAATGTTATACTAGGCCTACCATAATATAATTATTCAGGTGTTATTTTTCACTGACAAAAATCAGTTTTTTTTTATTAGTACACAAAGGAGTACAAGTTACATTTTAGTGTGTAAAAAAACCCCAGATTTTCCCGGCACTGAAATTTCATGATGATGAGCCATTGTACAATTGCAGATCTTATGCCAAAAGTCTCATGAGTGTATGCTTGGGTATGTGAGCACTACCTGAATATTATTAGGGAGTAAAAAAGTGCATTTTGAGAGCCCAAAATCATTAAAAAATTAAACTTTTTGGCCCTATTTATGGGGCTAGCATAAATATTAATGTAATTCCAAACTTCATGTGACTAAATAGTGAAGTTTTCCATTCATATGTGGAACTTATGAAAGAGTACTTTTTCCTAAAATCAGACTGGAACTTATTTCACCTTTCTTGAATTTCACAGCACCTCAGACAAAACCTAATACTTGGTGTTTTACACCAATTATTAGTTTCAGTACAATTCAACAATTTGGTTATTTATTTTATTTTACAGGATTAGGTTTCTGCATATGTTTGGATACATACAGACATGTTCAAAAGCATTTTGACTTAATCATAAGTCCACTTTTCCTAATTTTTATGAAATAAGTTTTGGTAAATAGAGTCGAATTTAGAAATATTGCAATAAAATGATAATTTCTTTCATAAAAATTATGAAATTTAAATATTTTTCATTAAAATGAAAATTTATTTCATAAAAATTAGGAAAAATGGACTTATGATTAAGTCAAAATACTTTTGAACATGTTCGGCGGGAGTGAGTACAGAATTGGCCCCTGGTATGTAATAATGGTTTTGGTTTCTTTGTCACCAAGTGTTGTGCATTAACCCCCACCCCTTAGGTATTCTGGCTGGGAAGCTTCCTGAATCCTCCAAAATCCATCAGTGCACTTTTGGAAACATGCCCTTATCTTCAAAATGCACCATGCATTTTCATTGATCTTTACTATTCAGCACTTATGGCCTGTACTTCTTGTCAGGTAGTAATTTTGTCCCATTTGAAGAGGTGAAAGTACCGGTTTGGAATAGTGCTGAATTTTTCCCAAAAAAGTGCCCCTTGGAGGATTTTGCAGGATTTGGGATGGTTAGGGTTAATTTCTTGTTAATTATTGCTGCTTTTCTTCACCGTGTTCACTTAGAGTGAAGCTTACAGTCACATCTAGTCTCAAATCCTCACCTTCATATACTCATAAATGATGGCAACATCACACACTACACCAAGTATCTTCTTTGCAAGCGTGCCTGACTTCAAAGATCTTTGTTCAGTCACCTTGCATGTCAACGAAAGCTTGTCACAATCAGCCGGCGGTGATCGAAACGCCAGCAAGTATGTCGGGTCACAACCCCAAATCATCAAATGCAGGTAACTTCCTACAATGTACTCACAAATGACTTTAACCCTCCTGTGACTGCAAGGGTCAAAATCAGTCAAAATGTTGATATTCTTGTCAAGGTATATCTAATGCACTTAAAAGTCAAACACTGTCAAACCTTACGTGTACTATAAGTACATTTACAGGACAAAATGAGTCAACTGTTTTGACTGATAAAAGCATTAGCCTATCTGGTATTGTTCAGGGTGGTCAAAATGACAGTCAAAAACAGTCAAAAATGTCCCTGTGTGCACATAGTTGAGTCAACAGTCAAAACAGTCAGTTGATTGATTTTGACCTCTGTAGCTACTTGCCACTGAAGTGCAGCTATAATAGGAGGCCACTCCGATCCACTAAATTTCCAATATGTTCTTCACCAACCTTTAGTACATACAAGCCATTGCTGTCCTTTCCAAGTAATCTTACAAAATCAACTGTGTGCCACCCAAGGCCACTGTAAATGTTTGAACATATTAGTATGGCCTGCAATGTATCAATAGGAGACCAGCTTACCCTGCAATCTCAGTGGTGTGACAGTGCACAGAAGGGTAACCACAGGAGGCCACTGTCAACAGCTAATGGCTTGGAGTGGCCTGAATGGGTTGTTTCAAAAATTGCACTGATTGTCGGAGGGTTAATGTACATGTAGTAACGTTTTTTATGCTGCAACCACTCAGAAAAGGCATGGCAGACAGTTGTATAAGACAGATTTCATTTCAAACAGATGAAAATATATTTTGAAATAAAACAAACATTTCGGTTATTTTTTTTTATTTCACAGTGCTATATTTTCTCCCAGCACAGTTAAGAGTAATATTGTTTATTAAAACATTTTATTAAAACTATGCAATGTTTATATTTTTTCAGTCAGGTTCTCATTTTAAAGTTAGTTGCTTCTTAGGTTCACAGAAATTATAATCTATCAATTAAAAAATTACATTTTTGAAAGGTTAACTGGGTGATCATAAAACTGAATATTTACCTTTTGCATATATTAACATTCCCATAACTTCATACTTGATGTTGAAACACTGTGTCCAATGAACACATTTGACCAATTACAAGTACTGCCCCAGTAGTATTTCCATGGATTAAGGGTTTCAAAATAAAATTACCACGTTTGAGTTTTTCACCTTAAAACTTCTTGTTAATTGACCTATCACCAGTACTAGTGGGGTGTATTCCTGCCCCCTTTATACACCTCTTACACCAAGCCTCAAAATTATTATTTTTTTGTCACTTACCCAGCACTTACCCACCCTTGTATTTTCACTTAGTCAGTGTCCAGCCATGTTGTTATGGGACATGACATGATAAAAACATGGATAGATCCACTTACCCAGCAACTTACCCACTTTTTAAAATCACTTATAGCGCCTGAAAAAAAATCCACTTACCAAAGGTAAGTGGGTAAGTGGGAATTTCGAGGCTTGCCTTACACATCCCTCTTTTTGTTTCAGATTTTTAATTTTTTATTATTATGCAAATCACCCCACACAAGGCCAATGGCCACTCCAAGGTGGGGGCTACTAAGTCATTGAGTTGTTACAACAACTCCACACTGAAGAAACCAGCCCCCTCGCACCGAAACAAGACAAGTTAATAACCAGCCTCTTCACGGTGCGAATAGGACTGGGAGGGGTGACTAGTCCAGAACAAGGCAGTTGTCAAACTGCCTCGGCCCCTATAAGCAATTATGGTTAAGTGTCTTGCTCAAGGACACAAGTGTCACGACCGGGGATTCGAACCCACATTCTGCTGCTAACACCAGAACTTTGAGTCCAGTAAACTAGACTGCTCGGCCACAACACTCCACGATGAGTGTTTCTAAACACTTGTTGGTGAATTTCAAACTTGGGTAGGACCTCTCCCTCCCTATTCAGTAATACATGCAATTTAAAATTCAACCATCCCAATAAGAAGATTTGCATATAAACATGTGGTCTTTGTTTCAGAGAGCTGATATTTACAGAGCCCACCATACTGGCGTCACCTTCCCTGCAGCAGGAAGGGCATATTTATGTCGTACTCCAACAGTCTGTTTGGAAATCAGGACGGCTGCAAGCAAGATGTCAAAAGATGGGCCTACAGGTAAGGCTGAACAATTCATCTGAATTCTAGTAGGAATATATATGGTTCTGAAATTCAATATTAAAGAGACAATATCGTCACGGTCAACAGGGCATGGAATTGGAGTGCTATAGTTTTAGATTAAGTCAGTGACTGAAAATAACCGTCATTGTTGCTGCTGCATAAATGAGCCAGTCATTTTCAGTCACTGCGTTCAATTTAAACTAGGACACCGATTCCATGCTGTTTTGAAAGTCTGCTCTGATCATGACGATATTGCCCCTTGAATATAATTTTAATAAATTACAATTTTTGTAAATGTTTGTTCAAGAATGCACAAATAATAATGATAATAAGTTAGCTTTTGGATAATAACAAGGATTTATTCTTTTTGGGGGTGATATCTTGTATAGGTGAGCAAACCAATGCGGGTAATCTGTGCCGTGTTCCAGGCCTGTCTTGCCTATACCATCAGGGCAAAGTTAGCACCATTGTGGAACAAGATAGGCAATTGGTACATGCAAGGTAGAGATTTCCTCGTCAGATCTGGCTATCTGGCAGCAGTTGGTAAGATAATTTCTACAATTTTTTTGTCTTCTTTTTAAATTAGGGAATAAATGTGTTTACCCTAACCCCCTTCAATAACTGTCCAGACACCCTGCTCAATGCAACAACATCCATCAGTTGTCCGAGTGTGAAGCTGCCCTAACCCCCTTCAATAACTGACTAGACACCCTGTTCAATGCAACAACATCCATCAGTTGTGCAAGTGTAAAGCTGCCTTAACCCCCTTCAATAACTGGCTAGACACCCTGCTCAATGCAACAACATCCATCAGTTGTCCGAGTGTGAAGCTGCCCTAACCCCCTTCAATAACTGACTAGACACCCTGTTCAATGCAACAACATCCATCAGTTGTGCAAGTGTAAAGCTGCCTTAACCCCCTTCAATAACTGGCTAGACACCCTGCTCAATGCAACAACATCCATCAGTTGTCCAAGTGTGAAGCTGCCTTAACCCCCTTCAATAACTGACTAGACACCCTGCTCAATGCAACAACATCCATCAGTTGTCCAAGTGTGAAGCTGCCTTAACCCCCTTCAATAACTGTCCAGACACCCTGCTCAATCCAACAACATCCATCAGTTGTCCAAGTGTGAAGCTGCCCCCTTCAATAACCGGCCAGCCAGACACCCTGCTCCATGCAACAACATCCATCAGTTGTGCAAGTGTGAAGCTGCCCTATAACCCCCTTTAATAACCGGCCAGACACGCTGCTCAATCCAACAACATCCGTCAGATGTCCAAGTGTGAAGCTGCCCTAACCCCCTTCAATAACTGGCCAGATGCCCTGCTCAATCCAACAACATCCGTCAGTTGTCCAAGTGCGAAGTTTGCTGAGAGCAACAAGATCCATCAGCTCCAACATAATTTCACATTTATTGCATGGTTTGGGGTTAATTAAAAGAAACAAAACTCTGTGGACAATGTCGCCCTAAATGAATTAGTTATAAGTCCCACCATAAATTTGTTTTAGGACATGACTGTAAAACCACGCTTATCACGATTATTGTTTGGGAAACTTTTTTACATTCGTTGAGTAAAATAATTATGTTTCATGCATTGAAAAGAAAATTGCTGGTAAAATAGCCCCCCAAAATCATGGTTGATATATCTTTAATAACAAGCTGATTGTGTGTGTTTCAGACATGGAAGTGAATGTGACTGAAGCTGAGATATGCCTTGCATTGAAACCTACGATGGCAAAGCTTCCTCAGTGTTCAGTAAGTGAATAAAGAATCAGTACAGGACTAGGCCTGCAACCCACTTTTTAAAATCTGTAACATTTCAGAGACCAAATCTTCCACGTTTATAATAAGGCTTCGGGTACTTTGTTTTATTTCATAAAATTCATAACAAAAGGCCTAATACGTAAAACTTGCAGCTTTGCATGGTGAAGAGGATAAGTAAGACTAATTGCGGTGACACCATGTGAAATTCTCTGTTGAGTGGTAATTGGTTCTGAAAAGAGCTGGAGGTTACAACTCGACGTTTTGATCAGTATGCTCTGATCGTCATCGCGTGATCCTCCAGCAGCCTACTTAAGCAGCAGCATTTCCCAGAGTCCGGCATTCTTCTGAAGACGATCCGAGCATACTGATCGAAACGTCGAGTTTTAACCTCCAGTTCTTTTCACAACTAATTACCACTCAATAGAGAATTTCACATGGTGTCACCGCAATTAGTCTTACTTAAAAGGCCTAATAAATGTTTTTAAATTTTTTTTTTTTTTTTTAACTTTTATTTTTATGAACATAATGGAAATGAACAAATGGACCGGATGAATGCCACTGTCTTGTGCTGTGTTAGGTGTGCGAGGAATTCAATCAAGCACAGTGGCACCCGGAAGACGAAAATCTGTTTTTTCCCCATTTTTTCAGGTACATGGGAACCAGACCATTACGCCGTCGTGTACCCTACCCAAGTCAAAAATTACCTGTGGATGCACAGCCCTGTACAGCCATTTAAAACACAGCACAGCAGAATTCCAATCGATCCAGCAATTTTCACTGCAGTTGGACATTGTTTCATAGCAAAAGAAAAAAAAGAAAAAAAGAAAACTAACGATGCTGACACGCGCGGGAGACCAGAAACCAGTCTTTTTTTTGGGGGGGGGGGCCTTGCACCCTGATTTGTCTGCATATTTTTTTTTTTTTGGAAAGAAATGTGGATATAGTTTTGTGTGGGGTTTCTGTAGATGTGATACTTTCTGCGAATTATTACATTTCCTACATTTTTCTGGTCACAGCTCGGTGACTTTGAGGTGTGTTTGCCTGTTCTGGAACAGTTTTTCCTCTCCAAGAATAGCGTGATATCCGAGTACTCCATTGACAACAAGTGGTGTCATGTCTTACCCAGGTAGGTTGAAGATTTGCGTAATTACAACAACAAAAACAAAAAAATGTTCCTCATAGATCTGTAAAATATTTCTGCCTGAGGTGCTTATTGTTTACAATTACTCAAATTTGTTTGCAAGTGAATTGTTTCATCAAACTATAAATATCACGGCACCCGCTGCTATATAGGATTCTAGCCAGCCAATCGTCATCGGGCAAGCTCGGTGGTCGAGAGGTTAAGACGTCTGCACGAGTAAGCAGGAGGTCGTGGGTTCGAATCCCGCCCGAGTCGCCTGTGAAGTTTTTTTTCACACACACTCGGAAAGCACTGAGTATACAGTGCTATAATACACACGTCAGTGTAGGGCAAAATTAAATCAATTGTTTATCACCCGACGCAAGAATCAACTATAAATATCGCGGCACCTGCTGCTATATAGGATTCTAGCCAGCCAATCGTCATCGGGCAAGCTCGGTGGTCGAGAGGTTAAGACGTCTGCACTAGTAAGCAGGAGGTCGTGGGTTTGAGTCGCCTGTGAAGTTTTTTTCCACAGACAATCGGAGAGCACTGAGTATACAGTGCTATACACACGTCGGTGTAGGGCAAAATTAAATCAAATGAATCGTTGTCTTCCCTAGATGAAATTCCACATTGGAATGAATATGAACAAATCTAAATACATTTTTACTTTTTTCCCACAACACAATGATACAATGAAATAAGTTGAAACATTTACAGTTTTTTTATACATATATCTTGATTCTAATCAAGTATAGATACATTTTACCTAAAGTCTGTACTGGCCTGGATGTCACATCAGCAATGAGATTCTTCACAAGATGTAACCATGAGTTTCATGAGCATTGCAATGGAATTCTGAGTTAATTATGGCAAATAAATAAAAAAATATTAATACTTACAAATATTCAGGATGATCAACCAGTAATTTATTTTGTCAATTTTTTTGTTTACAGCCTAAAGAAGGGTCAGGTCGTTAGCATCAGTCAGGAGATTCCAGCCACAAGTCCCTTCAAGACATACAAAGACATCAAGAGATACTGGAAGAATGCGGTATGTACAACCAAACATTTTGGTCAGGAGGGGAAGGCCAAGCCCATGCCAGTTGGGGGGAGTTGGAAAAACATTCAAACAATTTATTGATAATTTCCTATACGTTCAAGGCACGATCGAGGAACTCACTTGTGCATCCCCCCCATATTGTTTCTACGGCTATTTTTTTGCTTGTACATCCAAGAACATTTGGAAGATAAAACATGCTTGCTCTTACGAACTTGTGAGTTTTTACACCAAGGTTAATCTAACGCTTTGAACCTGCTGCACGGATACACAAGGTGGCAACAGACCAAATCGTAATTTTCCATTAATAATAATAACAATTCTTATATACTACTCAAAACAATTTAGGGAACACCGGAATAATAATCTCAGTTAAAGCAAGATCATTTATTTCAGATAAACACAATGTTTCACAGAATTGATGAGAAACAACTGCACAATGAAACAGATGATAAAGGATGCATGTAGTGATTACACATTTCATGACATGATGACTACTGAAAGAGAGAGGGGGTTGCAAATGAAAATCCCGGTTCATGGAACATTTCAAACCTATTTGATGTTAAAAATCCGGTGTTCCCTAAATTGTTTTGAGTAGTATATAATAATAATAAATCTTATACGGCACCTTACATCAACGACGATCTCAAAGCGCTTACACATGTGATTCTGAGCATGTGTACGATATCGCTAACAATGAAAAAAGGGACGGGTAAGTCTACTGCCCTCTTGTGTTTTCTAAAGTCTCCCAAATGAGCTTGCATTTTTTTTTCAAGTTGATTTGAACTCAGTAGAAAATGTTGGAAACATCGTGTTGTTTGTCTGTTTTTTTTCACAGTATGGCTACCGACTTCCTGAATCCAGCACCGGGGTACTTTATTACAATATGTACTTCCCTGCCATTGGCCCAACACTCTTCACGTATCCTTCTTTATCTCATGTCAAGCCAGTTTTTATCTCATGTCAAGCCAGTTTTTACCTCATGTGAAGCGAAAGTGACGCAAAATCTCAACAGCATCAAGCATTTGCTGCTAAATTTGATGCAAAAGTTCATGTTATGTGTTCAGTGTCAGCGAATGTTTTCTTGTGAATCTCAAATGCTGACGTCACAACTTGTTTCGTATTTGCATGAAGTATGAAGTTACCTGGGAAGACCTAATTCCTTAGCAGACCTCCCAACATGTACGATTTTGGCGTACTTTTTACGATTTTATTCTTCATTTGTACGATTTTTGACAATGCCGTTTTTAAAGTTTTTATTTAAAATCTTTTTTAATTTGTTATTTTTTTATTTCGCATGCCATAGACCATGCAAGTCTCATGGGCGAGACTTAACACAGTCTATTCCTGTGTGGTCTGTTGTTCCCGGTCGTGCGGTCTGCGTAATCGCATTCACTGTAATACGTTCGATCTCTGAAGGGCAAAGGAGGGACTGTCAACTAGTTTATGAATAGACGACGTGCGTGCAAACTGATACTCTGTGGAAGCGTGGCTTCTGTACACACGATATGTATGCAGACTGTACACATAATGACTCTCGGCTTGAAGAAAGTACTATTTTTGAAAACTGAATGTTGGGAGGTCTGCCTTAGATCTGCCACTGTAAGTGAAATATGTGGAGGATATCCCATTGTATGGAACTCCTTTTAGGAGTAGAAAAATATAGACTAATGTGACAACTTTATATTTACTTTCATACATGTAATTATAAAACAGGTTAGAACTTTAACAAAATTTTAAATTAAAAAAATTAACATGGAGTGCCATGGCCGAGCGGTTTAGTGCATCGGATTTGTGTTCTGATAGCCGAGTCGTCAGAATGTGGGTTCGGATTGCAACCGCGACCGGGGTGCTTGTGTCCTTGAGCAAGACACATTACCATAATTGCTTCTCTCCACCCAGGAGTAAATGGGTACCTGTGAGGGCAGAGTTGGTTGTTGTGTTTGATTAGCCCTATATGCGCCGGAATGGCAGCAATTGAGCTGTATACTCCCCAGGGAGCTGAGATGGTTTCAGGAATGATTTATGCGCCTGATGAGCAGGGGTAATAATGTACAGTGCTGTGATACCTTGTGTAAGAGCACTTTAAAAATGCCTCCATTATTATTATTATTATTATTATTATAAAAGTCTGAACTCTTAAAAACTTTTGATTAAAAAATAAATAAAAACTCTCCAAATCTGGGATAAATGTTTAACTCAGCCATACCAGCTACCCAGAGTATTGCATTCGTAAGCACGAGCTCATTCTTCAGCCACGCATGGACCCAGCACCAATTCTCAATGCCTTCCTCACTGATCTCCAATACAAATTGCCCTCCGTGTGCGGAGCTGTTTTCGAGGTTACTCCTAAGGCCCAGTATACCAACATGGGACTGTACCAGACCGGAAAAGAGGTAACGATATTTGGTCGGATTAACCCTATTCCCCTAGCTATTTTGGCTATTAAGAACCTTCCTCAATCCGCCAAAATCCAACACCATGAACAAACACTACCACCCAACTGTTGGACTTAGACGGAATTGGGACACCCGGCCCCATGCAAAGTATCCCTGTCTGGGCTATAGTACAATACTGAGTCCATCAAAATCGAGCAAACCCTGCTGATGGAGTTTGAATTGTTAGGGTTAATGATGTATCGCTACATGTTATCCTCGATTTCCGGAAATGTTTGTTTTCATCCAAACTTTTTAGAAAAGGAAAAGAAATAATTTGAAAAGCGATATTTCACAAAATAGTTGTCAGAAGAATTGTTTTACAGTAACAAAAAATTAATTTATTATGGACCCAACATAAATTCATTGCGGTACATATTTACTGTAAAACCATACTTCTCACTCTTATTTTGAGAAACATTTCGTTTTAAAGCATTTGTTCCGTTGAAAAAAGAAAATTTACGGAAATTGCCATTAAAAAAGCGAAAAACATGAGTGATACATATTTAACCTTTTGTGGATTATAGAGGATGATGTGGATTGTTATGGGAATACTTTAAGAACATCCAGTGAAAGAACACTCTAATCGCTCACAAAGATAGTTGTAAAAGAAAAACATTCTCAGATTCTGCGTTAACAAATTATGCTGAAATAAGCCGATGAGGCAATGAGTGTTGCACGTTGTGTTGCATTGGTAATATGGAATGTGTTTCAAAACATGTAATAGGTAACGTGTAATAAGTGTCTCAAAACATACTGTATAATGTGCCGCCTCTAAACAAAAAAACAATTCTCATTTTTTCTTCTTTTTTTTTTCTTTTTTTTTCCGGCAGGCCCATCCGTCTCGGTTGTCCCTATCCAGCACACCACCGCCAACATCCGTCCATCGTATCCCAACCCGGCAGATCACTTTCCAAGGCTATCCAAGCGTGAGTGGATATGCTGCTACAACCACTGTACCCCAGCCATTCATCTCGACCTCCAGGTTACCTACCCGTCCTCCCTCTGCAACGGTGAGGGGTCTCGACGCTTCGTTCTGTACCACCAGTCATGCATCCACTCAACCACTGGGTGATGTTTCCCACACGGTCCCCCACGTTGATGGAAGTTATAGCATGCCTTCGCACGATTCATACTCACAGCCACAGGGGCTGGTGTGCAGAAGCAGCCAAGGCTTAGCGCCCATCGGTCCGTACATTAGTCCCAACCAGACGCCGTCATCTTACCAAGCAGTCTTGCCTGGTCCACACCACAGTAATCCTCGCCCAGTGCCTTCATCTCATCAGCCCGTGGTCGGTCAAGACGCATGCTTCAAGCCGGTCTTGCCAGATCACAGCGTGAACTGTCGCATCGTCGCTTGTAACAACACGTATGTCAACAACATCTATGGAAGCAACCCGTGCAGCAGTACAACATACTGCAACGTTCTTCCTGCTACAAACATGAACACAAACCGTTTAAGTATTCAAACAGCAGCCGTAGCTCCACCACGTATCGTCCCGAGGTTCGTTTCCCAACGTCCAAGGACATCATACACTGTGAGTGGTGTCAGTAGTAACGAGCAGGCTTCAAGAACCATACCCAGGTTTACACCCACCAAGAAAGCAATTCTCCATCTGAAGAAGCCACACAGCGTATCTGCTTTCACGTCGGTGAGTGGTTCATCCGCTCAATATGCCACCACGACGGACAGAGACGCTGAGAAGGATCTGCAAGACGTCGCGGCTAATAAGAGAGAGGGACAAGCTGTGTTCAAGCCAGCATTCATGCCCTCGTCTAAACGCAAAGAACCTTCCAGGGTGAAACGGACCCAGCAGACTCTAGACGCCGTACTCAGAAAGAAACCCAAGACTCAACAAGGAAGTCAAGAAGAAAGCAAGACTGTCAAACGGAAGCCAAAGGTATTTCTAAACTGTAATATTTGTCAAGGAAACACTCATGGTATTTATTCAGTTTTATCATAATAATATGTATTTCCTGTAGTATCTTATTCTGTAAAAAAAAAAAAAATTAATTACAAAAAAGATAAAAGAATCTTGGCAACATTTTGTCTTTAAAAATCACAGATTTTGCCATTTTATTATGCATACATAAATTTGGACAATTTTATATACTACTCAAAACAATTTAGGGAACACCGGAATAATCTCAGTTAAAGCAAGATCATTTATTTCAGATAAACACAATGTTTCACAGAATTGATGAGAAACAACTGCACAATGAAACAGATGATAAAGGATGCATGTAGTGATTACACATTTCATGACATGACTACTGACAGAGAGAGGGGGTTGCAAATGAAAATCCCGGTTCATGGAACATTTCAAACCTATTAATTTTGATGTTAAAAATCCAGTGTTCCCTAAATTGTTTTGAGTAGTATATATCCCCTAAGATGGGATGCTAGTAACATTTCAAATATTCTAGGAATTTTCAGTCATGAAACCTCTAGTGAAGCAAAAAGGTATGATTGGGCCCACAAAAAAAAGTCTCCGGTTTCTGGTCATTGGTCGGCTTCAAAAGTGGTGCGGTAACCCACTTTTTTTTTTGTGGTAATTTTGTTTTACGTGATCACGTAATACGTGATGTATACACGGGGACCATATTTCCCATATACAAAGTATGGTCGCTAAGAGAGGCCTCACAAATCAGGCAAACGTTCATACCCCTATGTGAAAAACTAGTTTAAAGCACAGCACGACAGAATTCCAATCGATCCAGCAAAAAAAAAGAAAATTAAAAATGCTGATGCTCAGGTCTGAGGTGACGCGCGCAGAGACCACAAACCGGAGACTTTTTTTTTTTTTTGCCTTAGGGACCCCCCTATTTGTTTGACGTTATCTTATATACTACAATGTAAGATTTTCTTGACATTTTGTACTCGTTTGCAAAAATGTTCCCAGCTCTCAGATACCAAAGAGAAGTATCACCCCATAACATTTAAACATTCATATACAATCATTAATTGAAGCTCTTTTTCTGAATATTCCAGTGATACCAAAATAAAACCTTTTTTTGTGTGGGATTCTTTTATTTTGATTCATTTTGTGTTACTTATGTACCTAATGTCATGACACTGCTTAACATTGACTTCTACGCTTACAGGTTTAGGCAAAAGAAAGTCCGATTTCTGGTCTCCGCGCATGTCGCCTCAGAACCGTGCGTCGGTATTTTTAAATTTCTTTTTTTTTTTGGCTAAGAAACGGAACGGTGTCAGCTAAAATTGCTGGATCGATTGGAATTCTGCTGCGCTGTGTTTTAAACGACTTTTTCATATAGGGGTATGTTTGCCAGATTTGTAAGGCCTCTCTTAACCACCATACTTTGTATATGGGAAATAATTTCCCTGTTGGCAAAAAAAAAGGATGTCACCGCACCGATTTAGCCGACTGACGACCAGAAACCGGAGACAAATAAACCCACATTTTTGAACTCGGTAGAGACTTTGATCTTATACGATAAGATTGTCTTTGTTTATTTCACCAGGATGATGGCATAGAAGTCCACACCCCTGGCAAGAAGCCAAGGGCCAAGCCTAAGGTTCAGGAAGGGATTGATGTCACCTCTCTTGCCATCAATGACCAAGTAAGTCCAGACAAATGGAAAAGTTAGAAAATGAAAAATTGATTATTAAATGGCAACTTTAGATAGCTGAGAGACATTTGTAATCGCAAAATGTGAAAACTAAATTGAGTTTATCTAAAACAAACTTATACTTAATTCATTCTAGGCTACTGAACATAATTATCCTTTTCTGCCTCATTGCATTTTTTGTGTACTTAACTGGTGTCAACTTATTTTACACACAAATGAAGAATTGACTGTGAAGTAAAATTGTTTACTCATAAAAATCAACATTTTTAATTAACTTTGCAATTGTTGATTGTATTCAGAAAAGTTTGTTTCACGTTATGTGAAATAATAATTTATCCACCATTTAGCCAACTTTAGCTGTTCATGATTCTTTTTAGATCGCAACCATTAAATAAACATACATTTTAAAGGGACAATATCGTCACGATCATAGCAGACTTTCAACAGGGCATGGAATCGGTGTCCTAGTTTAAGATGAACACAGTGACTGAAAAATACTTGTTAATTTATGCAGCAGCAACAGTAATATGATCTTCAAAGTGGGCTATTTTTTTTTCAGTAACTGAGTTAATCTAAAACTAGCACTCCGATTCCATGCCCTGTTGATCATGACAATATTGTCTCCCTTTACGGCGAGTTTCGTGAAATCTACATTTTCTGCATATTGCCTGGGACTAATCTACAAACCAAAAGATGCATTAAAATATACAAGTACTGAGACAATGGTCTCTGAATTTATCAAAGAGGAATGTTCAAGGAATAATTGTTTTCTTACTTTGTATCCTCATCAGTTATCCAAGGTAAACACCGTCACATTGACCACCTGGCTGAAGGAGAAAGGCATAGCGGTAAAAGCAAAGGACAAAAAAGCTGACCTTGTTCAGAAAGTCTTGGAGTTTATCAACCTCAACTCAATGGAGGATTAGTGCAGATTATCCACGTAACCTCATCTGAGCATTAAAGCGGATCATCCACCTCAACTCAACCAAAAATTGAAGCAGATCATCCACCTCAACTCAACCAAGAATTGAAGCAGATCATCCACCTCAACTCAACCAAGGATTGAAGCAGATCATCCACCTCAACTCAACCAAGAATTGAAACAGATCATCCACCTCAACTCAACCAAGGATTGAAACGGATCAACCACCTCAACTCAACCAAGGATTGAAGCGGATCATCCACCTCAACTCAACCAAGGATTGAAGCGGATCATCCACCTCAACTCAACCAAGGATTGAAGCGGATCAACCACCTCAACTCAACCAAGAATTGAAACGGATCATCCACCTCAACTCAACCCAACCAAGGATTGAAGCAGATCATCCACCTCAACTCAACCAAGGATTGAAGCGGATCATCCACCTCAACTCAACCAAGGATTGAAGCAGATCATCCACCTCAACTCGTCCAAGGATTGAAGCGGATCATCCACCTCAACTCAACCAAGAATTGAAGTAGATTATCTCACCTTAGCTCAACAAAGAATTAGAGCTAATTGCAGGCGAGTGTATAATCTTGGAAAGGATAGATGATGTTTCCACATTATATACTACTCAAAACAATTTAGGGAACACCGGATTTTAAACATCAAATAGGTTTGGGCCATGTGCAATGATGTCATGTACCAGCAATATTGACACAATGGCCGTGTTCAATCTGCCACACATGTCTAAATTCTTTGTTAACTCATCAATTCTGTGAAACATTGTGTTTATCTGAAATAAATGATCTTGCTTTAACCGAGATTATTCCGGTGTTCCCTAAATTGTTTTGAGTAGTATATAATCCTTATTTTCCTTCCATGAATTAACATACACGTCCACTATGAATGAACAGACCGCTGCACATCATTTTCTGTTAAACCAAATCCTTCATATTGCCTCACGGTTTTCAGTTCAGCGAGTCAAAATTGATGTACGTCGATATGGAAATGATGAACCCTTGAACGGTGTACAATTCAGCAAAACTGCGCTGATGACCATTTGGCAATTGTAAACTCTTTGTTTCTGCAATAACAAGTATCATGAGAGTTCATGAGACATCATATTATAAATGGACAACAAAGAAAATAACACTGACAATAGCACAAGTACGACACTTAACCATTTCTTTTTTTTAATACACATTATTCCTGTGTGGCATAGTACAAGATGCTTCAAGTTTGACAAAATAAACAGGAAGGTATGGCATTGGTAATGTTGACAAAACTGCTTCCAAGAGTATGCTTGTTTTCATTGAATCAAGATATACATTTACAAAATCATCCTGTGAATGTTTCAAGCTCATTCTGTTGCGTCGTTCACAAGAAAATAGATAAAAAATGCATATTTTGTGTTCATTCTTATGTTACTTAGGAAAGAGTAGTCTTTCCTAAATTCAAACTGGAAATTATTGTTCTTTTCTTAAAAATAACAGACAAAAACAATTTCTAGGGAGGATTGATACCACCATCAGCTTTTACACTAGAAGTGAAGTTTTACATTAATAGTCAACCATTTTGTTATGTTTAGATTTACCAACACTATAACCTTACCTTTTTAAGAAACTTACACTGCAAGTTTTACAATTAGTGTTTTGTCCATATGTTTATATCTTACATGAGATTTATAACCAAATCGTTTATTTAGTATTTTCCAGTATAGACTAATCCGGCAACCACTGTTTTCCGCCATTACTGCAGTCACACCGCATGCACGCATTCACACACATTCTCAAATACGCGGTACACTAGCGTTTGATCAAATAGAGTGCTCAGATTGGTCAAAGAAGCACTGGACTAATAATAATAATAATGTGTGGACTTATATAGTGCACGTATCCACCAACTGAGTGGTGCTCAAGGCGCATTGGACTGCGTAGGAAACGAACGCTTGACGCAGAATGTTGGTACCACCTCAGTTATGGCGGCACCCAGTGGAACTGGTCGGCGGATTAGTCTATAGACACATGTCAGTTCGTGACATTATTTTAACCCTCCTACTGTTTGACCATTTGAAACCATTCAAAATTTCCACTTTCAAAAATGGCCATTGTTTTTGTACACACATGGTGATACCATTTGAAAAGTGTTGGTAGCAAGCTTTACTACCATTCAAATCCATTCAAATGGTTTTTGAATGGTGGATACACTACACCTTGGTGTGTTTCACAAAACGAATGGTTTCAAATGGTGCATCAACTTGTCTGAAAAAGGCACCAGAAGTAGGAGGGTTAATATCGTTATTAGGTTTAACTTTGTTTCAGAAAAGCTTAAAAGCCAATATACACTGGTTTATGCATCCGTTCCTTACATGAATCAACGTATAAAACCAACCTGTGGAAGTTTCAGAATGTTTTTGTGCTGTTAACAAGAAAACGCATTCAGATTACGGGCAATTCCATAATTACTCATACTGTTCATGTCATCAGTTTTTTTTTCACAGTAGTTGCATTATTGGCCCTCGTCCATGACCATTAGAGGGCGCCATTACATATGATACAGGAGTTCGCGGAGGGCATTTTGTATTGTAAGCATTGAGCGCCATTTTATATGGACGGCCATCAGTGAGCAAAAATTTTAAACATGGTTAGCAAGAGATTCTGCCTACAATTAAACATTTTACACCGGAGGTATTTAAGAGGAATATATCTTGGTAAAGTATGTTTATTTTATCATTGTTTTTCACTAATTACAGTATTTAAAACAAACATTAAATTTTTCCGTTTTATTTTGCGATGATAGCCGCCCATAGTTTGGCAACCGTAACTATGGCTGTGACGTAGGAAAGTTAGCATATCACTGGTTAACCGGTTAGCGTGCGCTACTGGCTCCATTCTACTATGAACGGTTACCAGGGAAGAGTTTTCACTTTGAAAATTTCTAACAAAATGGCCGCTGAGATCTCCCTTTTTTCAGGTAGAAAAACTCTTCATACTTAATGATAAGTGCAGCAGGAGATTAAAAAACATAGGAAAAGGTATGAGATTTGGAAAGTAATGGATGAGAGGGTGGAATTCAGTAGTGAAAATTTCCGGTTTGCATATAAAATGACTTCAAATATTTAATCATTCAAGCGACGCCGCCGCGACCGGACTGTTTGTACAGTAAAGAGGCTGTAAATGGAACCGCGTAAAGCCCGGAGCTCGCAGCTGAAGTACATTTCACTGCTAGAGGGGTACGATATGCACGAGGTGAATAACCAGACCTTTACTCAGCACAAAATAATAATTTCAGAATTTTTTTATATGTATGCTATAAGCAACATTAATATGCTTGTACAAAAAATGTAACGTGAGTAACCAGCATTTTTCTCTTATATAAGCGTTACATATAACAAATTTGTGAAATTATTTGTGTGTGCTGAGTAAGGTCTGGGTATAATGCAACTGCTGTGAAACAATGGCCAGGGAAATATATTTAATAAAGAAATTATGGCATTAAGAGTGAGCCCAATACCTAAAAAAAAAAAGTAAAGTGAGTAACAATGGAATTGCCCTTATTCGTATTCATTCTAACGTTTCTGTCTTCGGATGACAGAAATTCATGTTTGAAAATTCATTTATTAGTTTATACTAAAATGATAGCACCTGTCTTGAAACTTATTGTAAAACACTGTTTTCATTGTTTTCTCAAAAGCTAGAGAGATGAATCGGGTGTGCATTTCCAATTACCAATACTGTATAGTTCATGTGCCTTCCTGTATGTACGATTTGAGGCTTTGCACGGTGGAAATAGATGTTTTTGAGTTCTTTCGGGTACACCATGTAATGATCTGAGAAGAGCCGGTTGGTTTGTTCTCAACGTTTTGACTGCTCTAGTCATCGTCAGGAGACGATGACTTCCACTAGCATGCTATTAATGCATGTTATATTGTAAAATGCACCTACATAGTATGAACTATAGGAGACTGGCACATTTTATGGAGGTAATGCATGAAGACTTCAGTTACTTTTAAAACTTTAAAAGAGCCAGGATTCAAAGTTATCAAACCCACAATCTATCCTGTTGGTTAAGTGTGACGTAGTTCCAACATGAACCACGCCCACTTCGCACATGCTGGCTCCAACGATCATCAGAAGCGCATTGGAAATGCATTGACTACATTGTATATCCTTTTCTTTAACCCTAACCCCCCTAGGTATTCTGGCTAGGAACCTTCCTGAATCCTTCAAAATGCACCATGCAATTTTCGTTGATCTTTCGACCTGTATTTCTTACCAGGTAGTAATTTTGTCCCATCTGAAGAGGAGAAAGTACCAGAATTTTTCCCAAAGAGGATTTTGCAGGATATGTGGTGGTTAGGGTTAAGGATTCACGCAAGAATTTAGAAAGCTCAGGACTTGCTGAAAAGACTCAAAATCTAAGCAACAAAGTCAATTTCTGCCTCAAGAATTAACGTTAAAATCATGGAATTTAGGTTAAATTACACACAACGGTATGTCAGCTTTGGGACTGGTAGTGAAAAGAATACACGTATGTATTACATAATAATAATAATAATAATAATAATGTGTGGACTTATATAGCGCACGGATCCACCAACGCTCAAGGCGCATTATATCATTACCCCTGCTCATAAGGCTCATAAATCGTTCCTGAAACCATCTCAGCTCCCTGGGGAGTATACAGCTCAATTGCTGCCATTACAGCGCATATAGGGCTAATCAACCAACTCTGCCCTCGCAGGTACCCATTTAACCCCTGGGTGGAGAGAAGCAATTATGGTTAAGCATCTTGCTCAAGGACACAAGTATACTTACAAACAGGATTGAAGAAATGCCATGTAAAAATATTAACCACTTTGCCAATACACTTTATAATTCTGATACTTTCAGAAATCTCTTATTGTTGACAGGAATGTACTTGTTTTCTTACACTTAATTCCACAAAAATATTTACTGTCAAATTTCATAATAATGGCGGTTCAATAGAAAGTTTCCATTAATTCATTTTAATTGGAATAATCGTTTTGTTTTTTTAATTCTTGTAAAATAATCAAATTTGTATAATTTTTATAAATTTGTTACAATTATGTACTACTCATACATGATTTTATTATTTTAATTTAAGAAATAAATTCAAGAAATAAATGAGTTTCTTGTGTGTTACTATTTGCATAGTTTTCTAACTATGTGCTGGGAATAAAAGTTTGCCACAGGGTGATAAAGGAGCAAGCTGAAGGCGAGGTCCTTTAATCAACCGTGGCCAAAGACCCTGAGGTCTTTATCATGTGGAAATGACCAAACGTCAAACCTTTATTCCCTTTCATAAATGCCTGTTCAGTTTTGGAAAGAAACTGACAATTTTTAGAACGGATGAAATTCCAACTTATCCAATTAGTCTGCCTGATGAAAATACAAACTTCTATACTCGGATTGGTTCAATCCCGGCATCAGGAGCATCATGTGCCAAATACCAAGCTGGCATTTGACACGCATACTTGTTAGTCGGTTATGATCACCAATGCATAGTTTCATCTCATCACATTGTCATTACTGTCTTTGGCATTTACGATGACTGTTTAACCCTTGTTATAATTTATAAATGTAATAAACATCATACTATTTAACTTTTGTAATGTTTCTTTTTTTGAAATAAATGTTCTCCATGTTGAACAAAAGACAAAGTTTCTAAAACATTAATATCTTCCAACTGAATATGAACTGAGATCTGTTAATAGTATACTGATATATAATTTGTAAATTTTTGGTGAAACCTCACTGATTTGGAAAAATATACATGTCTGACTACCGTTATCAATTTCTTAAATGAAAATTAACAATAAACGTAAAATTTTGTTTTAAAAACTCAAATAATAAAAGCCTTACACCAATATTTTTATAATTCCTTCTCCGATTGTTTTAAGCCAAATTGTTGAACAATTGCACTTTACTGCGCACCTTCATTATCGGTACCATGAACGGATATTTTGAGAAAAAAGATTCAGGAATGCTTGAGCTTTTTAATTTATACAAACAATTCAAAATATATCATTGGCAATTGCATTTAATGAAGCCAGTTCATAAAGAAAATTGTGTTCAATTTCTTTTAATGTTCGCCAAGCAATTCGGCTTTTTAATAGATGTCATGATTTCCTTGGAATTTTCATTACGTATGAACCATCGTTTACATGAAAAAAAAACATTTGCTTTGTAAGCATGCATTCATTCACAGAAGGCAGGACAATTAACATGTAAACATGAAAAAGGAAATATATTTTTGAGTTATATTATATTTCATATTTAAACAAAACAAAATTTTATGTTATTTTTACATCACATCAGCAGCAAGAATACTTGTCTGCAAAAATTTCTGCCGTCGAGGAGATTTGGTAAAAATGTATGATTTCACCAGTCCAGCCCATCAGGCAGCACATATTACCCAGCATTATTTACCCTTTCATATCTATTATAAGGCTTATTTTATTTATAGAGCAATTTCTTTAATATGACAGAATCCACCACCTAGCCTATTCTAAGACGAGGCTTATTTCATTCACAATGTATACAGCAATTCTCAGTTTGTTTATAATGCGACAGAATCCACCAATCTCGCACATACTGACAACCAATCAACACACATACTGACAGGTTTAATTTTACACAGCTATAACCTCCTTTTTGTGTCATGCATCCAATTACTTAACATTTTGTTTAACCCTCCTACACATTGAAGCCACTCCCAACCACTGAATTCTGTTCTTGAGCAACCTTCAGTACATACATGTACAAGCCTGCTGTCCATGCCAAGTAATCTTACAAAATCAACTGTGTGCCACCCAAGGCCACAGTAAATGTTTGAACATATTAGTATGGCCTGTAATGTATCGATGGGAGACCACCTTACCCTGCAATCTCAGTGGTGTGACAGTGCACAGAAGGGTAACCATAGGAGGCCACTGGCAACAGCTAATGGCTTGGAGTGGCCTGAATGGGTTGTTTCAAAAATTGCACTGATTGTAGGAGGGTTAATGCTATTTTCCCCCGAGAACACACCCACACACAATGACTGCATAACCCAGTGTACTTGTAATGTTCATTACACATCTTGCTATATATTTTAAGCAAAACATTACAAGCAAGTTATTTGTATGTACAGTGTGCAAAATGAAGGGAAAATTAACGTCCATGACAACCTAGCGAAACCTAGTTGCCCCATCGACAACCGCATTTTTTGAGGGGTGAAATCAAAAACCAGTTTTTAAAATGCTTTAGGGACAAGGGCCAAAGTAATGGTACAGCCAAGCCTTTGAGAAGCCCGGCCAGGCCCAGGCTTTTCCCCCTGCCTACTGGCCTATATAATGAGCTCTGCTTGCCTGGGCTAGGCCCTCCAATAGCCCAGGTTATGTTGATTGGCAGGTACTGTATTGTTACAGGATTAGGACTCACAAAAGACAATTTGAAGGCCAGGTAGCCTAGGCCTGGCCAGGCTTCTCAAAGGCTTGGCTGTACCATGACTTTGGCCCTCCTCCCTTAGTTCCAACTGGTTATTAGTAATGATTCCAAAGATTTCAAAACACAAATTACAAAATATTCATGATCGACCATTATCATTAATGGATGTACCCGATAATAGGTAGCAATGTTTGCTGTGTCGGGAACAAATAATGACACCAAACTCAACTGACTTAGAGAGCAATCTAAGATTCAGTTAGTGGGTTACTTGCCCTGTGGAGCAATTAGTCAATTATCTTTATTTCACAACCTAAACCATGTTTATAAATCATATTATAATACATAATTGATTTAATTTTGCCGTTCACTGACGTGTGTGTAGCACTGTATACTCGGTGCTTTCCGAGTGTCTGTGGAAAAAACTCCACAGGTGACTCGGGCGGGATTCGAACCCACGACTTCCTGCTTACTAGTGCAGACGTCTTAACCTCTCGACCACCGAGCTTGCCCGATGACTGTAGATACTGTCTTATGAGTGGTTGAGAGCGTGCCACATGAAGTTAACTATTTTTACTGTAATGCCAAGCAAACGAGAAAAGACTTGGCAACAGCCACAAAAATACTAGCCCACGGCAACCAACGAACTAGCCCAATAACAATCAATGAACTACTGATTTAATTTTGCCCTACACCGGCGTGTGCATAGCACTGCATACTCGGTGCGTTCCGAGTGTCTGTGAAAAAAAAAAACTTGGGCACAATTCGAACCGAATGCAGTGCTATACACACGTCGGTGTAAGGGTAAAATTAAATCAATTGTTTATCACCCAACGCAAGAATTTCACCAAACCAATGAACTAACCCATAGCAACCTTCAAGCTGCATGGTACCATGGTAAGAGGTGTTATAAAACTAATATTGACCGTTTTCACTCATGGCACAGTTAAACTAGCCTCCCGGTGATCCTGGGGCATTTTATTTTCCCTCTGCAAACACTCCAGGGATCACCTCAGGAGGCTAGTTTTACTGTACCACTCGTAGCAGTCAATATTTGTACACCATTCGACCTGTAGCTGTTTTGGAGGGGAGACTGATACAAATCTAACGATACACATTGCTTGTTATTTCATGTAATGACGTTTGTGGGCCATGTCAAAGGTCAAAGGTCAAAGGTCTTACCCCACATCCAGTGTTTAGTACTCCGACAGTAGGCTCATTGCTTCGGCTGCCTTGACTCTCACATCTGGATCAGGGTCCTTCAAGAGTAGGATCAGAGCTGGAAAGGTAAAGGGTAAAAAAAATCACATGGAAAATATTAGGCAAAAGAAATGTTAATGTTTCCTGCTTGTATCACCCCCTCCTCCTCCACCTCCACCTCCACCTCCACCCCACCACCACCACCACCTCCTCCTCCTCCTCCTCCTCCTCCTCCTCCTCCTCCTCCTCCTCCTCCTCCTCCTCCTCCTCCTCCTCCTCCTCCTCCTCCTCCTCCTCCTCCTCCTCCTCCTCCTCCTCCTCCTCCTCCTCCTCCTCCTCCTCCTCCTCCTCCTCCTCCTCCTCCTCCTCCTCCTCCTCCTCCTCCTCCTCCTCCTCCTCCTCCTCCTCCTCCTCCTCCTCCTCCTCCTCCTACCCCCCCCCCCCAACCAGAGTATAAGCCAGGATTTGAAGTCCAAATGTTTATTTTTCAATATTTGTGCGTGTATATTATCAATAAAGCAGGGTGTCCATTTAGCAAACAGTACGTCCAAAAGACACCCAAATATACTGCTGGTTAAACACAATGCTCCTGAAAAACTGAGTTGTTTATTTGAAAGGAATGGTAAATTAGTAAGCTTTTTTTTTCGAAATGCGAAAAAAACTAATTCTAATCAGTACCAATTAATGAGAAATTTGTTGTAGTCTACAAGGCAAGGACGTAACATTCTTACCCCCACAGACATGTTCCTTGGTGATCAGTGTCTGGCTGGATTCCGATAGGTTACCCAGCAGAAATCCAGCAAACATGGCGGCATTGCCACGGATGTCTGGCCAAGAACTCTTGAAGAATCCGACGTTCCCCATTACGTAGAAGTTCACTTTCTGCAGGAAGTCTGCAATCTGTAAGATGATTAATCAGACATGAAATGTTGGGGTCTGTGAGGCTGGATACACCTGTTGGCCTTGACACAGTGGGATACGGCAGGTACCAACTTTTACGCACATGAAAACATTTAACTCTTTGATTACGATTTGTTTCAACAGGATGTCCCACTGGTTACCGAATTGTTTGCCCAGTCATGCATGAATTCACACATTATTGCACAACAGTATGCATCCATTTACAGGCACTTTTTCTAAACTCGTTTTTCATCATGAAGAATTTGTTGCAGAAAGATATATTCAATGAAATGATTGTTGCTTACGGAATTCTCTTTCATATGATACCAAAATCATTGGCATTGCATATAAAATGATCGGGTTATTTATTTTACTTCCCCTGACTTTGATTCACAAACACAGAGAGCATTTTGTACACAAGTGTATGGCATTCCATAGCACAAATGGCCATTGAAAGGATTGACTCGTATTATGTCTGATTTCTATAATAACAACATGTAGGTTGGGCTATACCATTAGAAAGATAAGGAATCAGTCTTTCCAACCATATATAGCATGGGTATGGACTGCGAAGAAGGGAAAAAATACAGCCGTTTTAAAAGCTGGTCATGATACTCCCAATTAAGTGCTGTGTGTGGTGACCTTGGTCGACTAAAGTCGCCAATGGTAAGCAACAGGGGTATGTGTGTTGTCGACTGAAGTCGCCAATGGTAAGCAACAGGGGGTATGTGTGTTGTCGACTGAAGTCACCAATGGTAGTGAAAGGGTTAAGGCAAAGCCAACATGATATAAATTCACATCCAAAACAAATATACGCATCTGTTTATGACCAGTGTAAACCGAGGACTTATAACAACAGGTCTTCGATTGGTAGTTATTGTTTGCAAAGTCCTCAGTTGAAAAGCGTGTACAAATCAAATGGGAGATGGCTAAAAAAGGACACACTAGGGAGGTTCTCCATTTACACCATAAACACACGTGCGTGTACATGTACAAACAGACCAGTGCTTAAAAAAAATTCCTTAATTCAAACTTGAATTGTCAGAATGTGGGTTCGAATCCCGGCCTGGCCGGTCGCGGAGCTTGTGACCTTGAGCAAGACACTGAACCATAATTGCTTCGTCCTTTGGATTGGACGTTAAGCCGTAGGTCCCGTGTACTATATTATTGAAATAATACACGTAAAAGAACCCAGAACACTTATCATGGAAGAGTAGTGTTTTACCCCGGTGTTTCTGGTTCACGTAGCAAGCGTCCTTGTTTACAGGTTTCCGAGCTACAGCGCTTAAGTGTGCTTTGAGGGATTCTTGGTTTCATTACCAGAAATGTATAATAATAATAAAATAAAAAAAATTCTTAAAAGTGACGGCACGATATATCTTTAACCAGTTCACTTCGGAGGCCGTGTATACACACAATTTTTTTTGGACAGCGGATCGGAGAGCGTCTAAACACGCATTCCGATTTTTGTGTGTGTCACCGGGCGACTTGTCAACACGCCACACGTGGCGTGCCGTCGTGGCGGCTGACTTGTATACACGCAATTGTTTCTCGGAGTCTATGGGGTCACGGCTCGGTGGCCCTGGACAAAATGCACTGCAAATACTGAACGAGTTCACTCTTTTCGTTGATTTTTGCCTAATCCCTTTATCCAAGACCTGTTCCTTTGACGTACCAGCCAGGGATTTGTAAAGAGGGATTTATATCCATTGTTTACGAGGCATTCGATCTCTCTCCAGGTATGCCGTCTTTTCGACCGGGCGCTGGTCGCTAATAGGCCGTTGCATCGGGGCTTGCCAATGGTCTAATTGTGCTGAACAAACACAACCGTAATTAAAAAACTAGCCATTTAATTCTCAAAATGTCAATGAGTAAGGTGTTTATTTGGGTGTCCGAACTTAGTTTCATTGACAAAAAAAATTATTAATGGCTAGAAATTTTTTCAGATTTTTCACTGAAAATAAACCCGCACGGGGGACTGGAAAAAAATAAATATTCCCGACGTCAACTGGTTAAATAACTAAACAATTAAAAAAAAAAGTATCTTTGTTATGTGTACAATTTAAAGAGAAAAAAAACCACCAACTTACTATGACTTTGGAAAGGTTGAACATAAACTCTCCGTAATTCAGAGATCCCTCATCTAGGAGGTGTTTCTGGAACATCTGATTGAGAGAGTCTGAGCCTAGGAGTGGTCCAACCTCTCTTAAGGCGAACTTACAGGCCTGGGGACAGAAAGAAAAAATGAGTTGAATCACGGTTTGCGTTTAATGTGAAATAAATATGCTGATGTAAACCGTGGACATAGTTTTTCTTTTATCAAATGAAGTCGCCCATAACATGACTTTAGGCTCAAGAAAAGTTACAGTTAAAATAAAAAATAATAGATAAAAACAAGAAAAACATTTAGAGTATTTTAACCCTAACCACCCCATATCCTCCAAAATCCTCCAAGGGGAAAAATTCAGCACTGTTGGAAACTCTTCAATGGGGCAAAAATTACTACCTGGCAAGAAGTACAGGCCATAAGTGCTGAATATGAAAGATCAACTAAAATGCATGGTGCATTTTGAAGATATGGGCATATTTCCAAAAGTGCACTGGAGGATTTTGGAGGATTCAGGAAGGTTTGTAGCCAGAATACCTAGGGGGGTTAGGGTTAAGGGAAGGTACAGGTATTGTTATGGTGCATTTTGAATCTTTCCAAAAGTGCACTGGAGGAAATTGGAGGATTCGGGAAGGTTCCTAGCCAGAATACCTAGGGGGTTAGGGTTAAGGGAAGGTACAGGAATTGTTATGGTGCATTTTGAATCTTTCCAAAAGTGCACTGATGGATTTTGGAGGATTCAGGAAGGTTCCTAGCCAGAATACCTAGGAGGTTAGGGTTAAGGGAAGGTACAGGAATTGTTATGGTTCATTTTGAATCTTTCCAAAAGTGCACTGATGGATTTTGGAGGATTCAGGAAGGTTCCTAGCCAGAATACCTAGGAGGGTTAGGGTTAAGGGAAGGTACAGAAATTGTTATGGTTCATTTTGAATCTTTCCAAAAGTGCACTGATGGATTTTGGAGGATTCAGGAAGGTTCCTAGCCAGAACACCTGGGGGGGGGGGGGGGTTAGGGTTAAGGGAAGGTACAGGAATAGTTATGTCAAATTTACAAAACGTTGTCGGATGGCAACTTTTTGTAAACCATAATAATCAGAAAACATAAAAAAAAACTGTTGTTTTCTCAAAAAAGATGGCACCAATTGTGACAAAAATCTTCAACGGTTTAGTTTATAATACATTTCTTTAAAAATGAATGTAAGGTTCCCAATACCAATGTTGTACTTTCCCTTTATCATCATACATAAATATGATAATAATCTCCTTTCATAATTTTCCTCAGAAGATCAGGGGTGTGATTTGACAAAAGTAAAAAAAATCCTGAAAAATGGGTAGCCTGGGCCTGGGTCTCCCTTTGGTCTAGAGGGCAAAAGCCTTCAACCACCTGGATGTTTAATTTTGGAGGATTTACAGACTCTCCACATCCCCACAAACAAAAAACTAGAGGTTTTGGTACACAATACAGGCTACTTCTTTCTTTCTTTGGTGGCTACTTCTCTTCTTTCAAGAAAATTTCGAGGAAAGGGTGATTTGTAAGAAAAAAATCCGGAAATCCGGAAAAATCCTGAGAAATTACAGGCCTGGAAGATTTCTTGGAGAGCAGGCCTAGAAGTTCGCGACACTGCGCGAGAATCCATTCAGATTCTCGCGGAAGAATTTCGCGAGAATCCTGGATTCTCCCAATTTTCGGGGAATGGATTCTCGCAGGAGTATTTGCGAGAATCTTTTTTTTTTCTTTGCAAATTGTACAAGTGAATTTGCAAAATGTAATGTTGGAAAATAAAGCATTTATAAATGGACATAACAAACAACTTTGTATTACTCCAGTGTTCTTATTGTTTCCACTTTTTTCCCTTCAAATAAACATTCAGTAACAACTTTTATGACAATGAAGATTATGAATGTCATTCACTAGTGTAACTCTTAACTAAACAATTACATCACTCAGTGTGTGACATCGTGACCTTACATTGAGTATTTAACAAGGAACTCTTAGTCTAATCTTCAGCTGAAGAAAAGTTAAGTGTAATGTTTTCATGGTCCAAATTACTCCTCTTGCTGACTGAGCTCTGCCTCATGAGGTGTGGACAAATCTGAATCATTGTCAATGATCATGATGTCTTCATATGTGTAGTTGTTTCATCAAGTATTTTATTGGACAGCAGGTAAGTCCACAGTTATTGCGTAAATAAAAAAAAAAGCTCAGCTAAGTTTAAAAAAAACATAGGTCAGCTGTAAAGATGCCTTAGAATTATCCTGGTTCCAGTCTGTTCAAAGTATTTTATAAGAAAAAAAAACAAGACAACAGGCAACCAAAAAGATACAATTTATGGGTTACAAGTTCACATCAAAGAACTGTCTGCCGACTTTGGAAAGTTGAATGTATCAATTTGGGATTAGAGCCAAGACAAGAGTTGGGGCTATTGTTCACTTGACAATGACTGACAGGTTGTGGTTTTACACTCCTGGACCAAGAGACAATAACCTCTGGGACCTGGTTCTTGGCTGGTTTACAAGCTATTATAAACTAAACACGCGTGGGTCCCACTCTGCCTGGCACGCGGGTACCCCGCTCATCTGGTTTTTGCCTAAGCAGTGTGGTAGCGGAACCAGTGTCGTTTAACTTTGACTGCTTATAAATAGATCGCGGCAGGTCGCATAGTTACAAATGCGGCGCATCAAAAACATTCTCTTGAAAAGAAACAAAGTTGCCGGCCAATTAAAATGTATCAATAAAGCTTCCTACAAGATGAAATAAATCCATCAGTGGCAACAAATTATTGTTGTTCACAATTAGTTCTCGAACTGAACAAAGGAAATTTTGGGGTGTTTTTTTTTTCACCATGGAATAAATTATTGCGTATCGATAGCGTATCGGCCGATTTACAGCGTATCGGTATTTTTTTATAGCGTATCGGGCATGCCTGGCTAGAACACTGGTGTTACGCGAATCTACTTAGATTCGCGTTGTTAATGTTGGGCGCGAATCTTCGCGCGAATCGATTCGCGGATTCGCGTCGGATTTCTAGGCCTGGAGAGGATGGCTCCCTCCCGTACTTACTTTCTTAACATCATCATCTTCATCATTTAGATGAAGCAAGAGACTGACAAAGTTGGTATGAATCTGTTCCAGGAAGGGTGCCTCAGACGGACCGTCGCCGAAACGACTCAGATTGCCAAATAGGCTGAACGACACGGCTCTCGAGGTAGCCCGGTCCTAGATGAATTTAAAAAAAAAAAATTGCAATCAAGGATTTCACTTCAGTTACAGGGTTGTGAAATGTTGTTTCTTGACCAAATATGAGTTTGAAGCTATTGCAAAACAATTGTTAAAGAAAATGATTCTCATCCCAAAAGAAAAAACAAATTATAATAATGTACATGCCTTTATTTATTTACTTTTTTCTTTTCTTTAAAAAAAAAAATCTTCAGACCTACAGTAATAACACATAGCACCTACTGGATTGTCTGGATTTCCTTAATTACTTAAAACCCATTATACACCTTTTGTAAAATGTCTATAAATGTGATGTGATCTGGGAAAACCATTCACATGGTGAAATTTGTCATTTTTGTGTTATTTACATCAAATTAACGAGGGCACTGTGCCGTTTTCAAAACTGTTTCATTCATGATTCTAGGTTGTCTATAACTTGAGTTATGCTCTTGGGAAGTTATAACCGCTGCTGTCCTTAAAAAACAATGGCGGAAACGAAAAACAAAGACAGCTTTTTAATTATCTGTCATCATTTTTAGGTAAAAATTGCAGCTTTGCATGGTGAAGAGGATAAGTAAGATTAATTGCGGCGACACCATGTGAAATTCTCAATTGAGTCGTAATTAGTTCTGAAAAGAACTGGACGTACAACTCGACATTTCGATCAGTGTGCTCTGATCGTCCTCAGGAGATGGAATATTTATTTAATATTTTCAAGAATGATCATTTAGATATTAACAATTAAAATGGTAACAAAAACTCAAATTGTCATTATCTTCAAAACAAGTTCGCCGACATCCGACGCGTTTTCCCAGATCGCATCACAAATGTATCCATAGAGAATTAAAGGGAAATGCTTATTTAATTAAAAAAAGCTTATTTCATTGTGGCGTCAACAAGAAGAAAAAAAGGGAATTGTATTCACATTGTTTGTATTTATTCCAACGTGAAAAACCCGATAGCACCCGAGACAGAATTATTGCAAGATTATGTTTGACACCATCATCAATTTAACACCAAAGTATTAAGATTTATGTAAAACTGGTATCATTTATGTTTGCCAAGATTACCAATAGTGTATTCTAGGTCTGTGCCGGGTATCATTACCCGGTTCCATTTTTCGGTTCCAATTACCCATAAACGACTTTTTAAAATTCGGACTTAACATTTGAGCGGTGCAAACAGAAATCTGTGACTCTTGAACAATGTAATGTTTACACTTTTACAGACAATTATCTTTAAATTCAAGAGATTGCACTCCAATAAAGAAAAGATCGATTTAAGTATGGTATCCTCTGTATTATAAAAGTCAATTTGTTACCATTTACAGTACATGTATTTATACACCACCAGAGGCATGTTTTCAACAAAAATGAAAACAGGTATCCGGGTATCCGAAGTTTCCTGATTTCAGGTATATGGTTCCAAAAAATATCCGAAAACGCACAGCCCTAGTGTATTCTGCATGACGCCTCACCTTCTCAAATGTTTAATATTTTTTATTTTGTTGACATGACCACCATTATAAGAACAAAATCCAGTCTAGTTGCTGTCACGACCGGTGTACCTTTTCAAAACATGGTCTTATCCTGAGAGCAATATTGACAAGGATTGGTCTGATGTTGGACTCGTCAATCTTGACCAGGATACGGGACAGACCGGTCATTGACTCCAGTAAGATCTGATCATCTGTGTCCTCCTTGTCGTCCATCCCGGCCATCATGGCCGATAACACCGTCGTGCAGTACTTCTGGGCCTGGGTTTTATAAAATAAAAAAAAGGATAGAATGATTGTGTGTACAAACTAATTATAATCACAAAATGCAAGCAAGTTTATGGTCACATACATGCACAAGTTTCTCAAGGGTTCACAGCCTTGTCTGTCATCTTTCTTCCTCAACTGCATGTGGCCACTTAAATCTCTGTTATGGATGTCGGCTCTTTCTGACACTTTTATGTTCACCTCATAATTTATTGTTATGTTATTCGTCTCATGATCTGTGAATTTGTAGTTTTAAGTTATGAGTGGCATTGAACCATTTGATTGGCCCATTGGTGTTCCTTTTTTAAGGGATTGCTGTCTTTATCAGCTTATTAATCTCTGTAGTTATTATCTGATGTGGTTTTTGTTCACTTTTGCACTTTATTTAAAAAAAACGAAAAAAAAAAAAAAACTCTGTGAACTTGTTTCTGCTCAAGAATTTGACGTCAGAAACAAACTTCTGGTTGTGTTCACTGAAACACGCCCCTGTGTCTGTAATATGGGATGCCATGGTCGAGCGGTCTAGTGCATCAGACTTGTGTTCTGATGGCCGAGTTGTCAGAATGTGGGTTCGAATCCCGACCGCGACCATGGTGCTTGTGTCCTTGAGCAAGACACTTCACTGTAGCAGTGCTCCTCTTCACCCAGGAGTATAAATGGGTACCTGTGAGGGTAGAGGTTGATATTGTGGTTGAAAAAGCTTCCGATGCGCTACGGTAGCTCGGGGCTGTATACTCCCCAGGGAGCTGAGGAAGTTTAAGGATTGATATTGGCCCAGTGACCAGGGATAATAATGTAAAAGCACCTTGTATCCTTTGGCAATTTGGCGCTCTATAAATCCAGTTATTATTATTATTATTATTATTATTATTATTATTATTTTACAAAGATCTGCTTAGCAAAATATTTGGCTGAGCAATAGCGAGCAGAAAGCCAGCCAAAGATCCACAGATTGCATATACCAGTTCGGCTGGTAACCAATAAAACCTGCTTAACATTTTTGTTTTGCTAAGCAATTTTTCTTCAGAGCAACAGACTGTGTGCGCGTGGTGTATAGATCACATCTTAATGTAAAAAAGCTAATCTTCTTTTCAAGATTCAACATGCTTAAACCCCACCTGGTGCGGTCCGAGACTGGCGATATTCCCCAGACCTCGAATGCAGAGCATGCGTACAACGTGGCACGAGTCCACCATCCGGCCGAGCAGGTTATTCATGACGTCTTCAACCAACTGCGTGTCGCCTCCACACTTCTGGTTCACCAACTAGGAAACGAAAAAGTAACAACAATCAACCAGGAACGTCAAAGCAAGCTGTATTGCAAAGATCCTGAAAAAAATAATGTTCCTGTCGGAACTCCGCCCATTCTCTCAAAAACAGCGTCCTCGGCAGAGGAAAACCGACCAATAAATGTTTCCTAAAATTATACCAAAAAGTGGATTAATGTCCGATATCACTTTCTTGTTTGGGGAAATAGTGAGGGATAAACCTTTAGGAAGGAGAATTTCTGAGGATATTTTGCCTGCTGTTGGGAATTGCCTTAAATATAAACAACCTTAACGGGGCAATATCATCACGATCAACAGGGCATGGAATCGGAGTGCTAGTTTTAGATTAACTCAGTGACTGAAAATAATACCCCACATAATAAGGTCATACATGTATTACCGTTGCTGCTGCATAAATGAGCCAGTAATTGTCAGTCACTGTGTTCATTTTAAACTAGGACACCGATTCCATGCCCTGTTGAAAGTCTGCTCTGATCGTGACAATACTGTCCCTTTAAGGACTATAATACAGTGGAATGCCAATATAATAATAATAATAATAATAATAATAATAATAATAATAATAATAATAATAATAATAATAATAATGTGGACTTATATAGCGCACGTATCCACCAAACTGGTGCTCAAGACGCATTATATTATTACCCCAGCTCATCAGGCTCATAAATCATTCCTGAAACCATCTCAGCTCCCTGGGGAGTATACAGCTCAATTGCTGCCATTACAGCGCATATAGGGCTAATCAAACACAACAACCAACTCTGCCCTCACAGGTACCTATTTACCCCTGGGTGGAGAGAAGCAATTATGGTAAAGTGTCTTGCTCAAGGACACAAGCACCATGGTCACGGTTGGGATTCGAACCCACATTCTGACGACTCGGCCATCAGAATACAAATCCGATGCAATAAACCGCTCGACCATGGCACTCCATTTATAATGAACATCATGGAGGACCACACATTTGTTTCTCTATAATGGTCATATGCTATATAGTGAATCATGGCTGCAATGCTCATACACAAAAATAGGTACCATGGGTGATGTCTGGTATAACCAAATGTTCATTAACCCTAACCCCCCTAGGTATTCTGGCTTTAAACTTTCCTGAATCCATCAGTGCACTTTTGGAAAGATTCAAAATGCACCATAACAATTCCTGTACCTTCCCTTAACCCTAATCCCCCTAGGTATTCTGGCTAGGAACCTTCCTGAATCCTCCAAAATCCTCCAGTGCACTTTTGGAAACATGCCGTTATCTTCAAAATGCACCGTGCATTTTCATTGATGCTTTCATATTCAGCATTTATGGCCTGTACTTTAGTAATTTTTCTCCATTTGATGAGGTGAAAGTACCAGTTTCTAACAGTGCTGAATTTTTTCCCAAAAAGTGCCCCTTGGAAGATTTTGCAGGATATGGGGTGGTTAGGGTTAAAGTGTTGTTTGTTATCTACTCCGTGCATGACCTGTTGAGGGCGCTTGTTTTTAGATCGTCGCTGATCAGGGCAACAAGAGTGGGTCACATTTTAGCTTACTCTGCAGTTAAAGGTAAATTAGGGCACACTTCATTCCAGAGTAATACTGTAACATAAAATGTACGCCAAATGCTAACTAAAGGCAAAAGTGCCCTTTATCAAGAAACTGGACGGGTTTTCACCACTAGAGGGCTACCATGCACGCAGAAAGTAAAACCGCATTACATTGTAACAGATTAATTGATCAACTTTACCTCAGCCAAGAAGGCAGCAGTCACCACCCTCTGTGGCTCATAGAGACTGGCCAATGATGGGATCAAGCAAGATACGATCTTTGACAAGTAGCCTGCCATGTGCTTGGCCATACCCCTGTAAAACAAAAAAAATCCAAAGGGAACAGAATTGGTAATGCATTAAAAAACCGTGCTTAATTTCAACATGCTTCAAAATACTGAAAATGCATTCAGATTGTTCGTTAAGGCCAAAAACAAAATCTCCGGTTTCTGGTCTCCATGCGCGTTGCCTCAGACCCCCTCATCAGCATTTTTAGTTTTCTTTTTTTGTTGTTGCTATGAAACGATGTCCAATTGCAGCCAAAATTGCTGGATCGATTGGAATTCTGCTGTGACTTTTAAATGATTTTTTCACATAGGGTTATGAACGTTTGCCCGATTTGTGAGGCCTCTCTTGGCCACCATACTTTGTATATGGAAAATTTGGTCCCCGCGTATACAATGTATCACATATTTCCCTGTTGGCAGAAAAAAAGATTACAAAAAAATAAAAAAATAAATAAATAAATAATAATAATTCAAAACCGATTTTGAAGCCGATGACGAGAAACTGGAGACTTTTTTTGGGTCTACTCATTCCAACTTTAGCATTCTGTCTTCGGAATTCATTCTGGAAATTATTTCTGGAATTTTATTGATGTAATAACACCATATCATATAATCATCAGCTCTGTAATCAGATAATTAACGAGTACCATGTGCGAATCAACAATAAACCATTTTTTTAAAGCTGTATTTTTTTGTCCTTCATCACTGTCCATACCCATGCTATACATGGTTGGGAAGAGTGACTTGGGATCTCTTTAATGCTTTATGCAAACCTACAGGGGCACAATTTCATAGAGGTACTAAACAGGAAACATTGCTTAGCAGATTTTTTTGGTTACCAGCCACCACTTTCATACAAAATGTATGCATTTTGGCTGGTAGTCTGTTTTATAATGCTTAGTAAAAATTTTGCTGAGCAAAATTCTCTGCTTAAGCAGGAAAAATTGCTTACCAGAAAAATTTGCTAAGCAGATTTCTTTGGTTACCAGCCAAACTTCCATACAAAATGTATGCATTTTGGCTGGTAGTCTGTTTTATATTGCTTAGCAAAAATATTTGCTTAGCAAAATTCTCTGCTTAGCAGCTCTGTGAAATTGGGCCCGGGTTGCTATTATAGAAGGGTTACAGGATAAGAAAAGAGGTTTAAAAGAAATTGAGAACACTGCCTTACTGTGCTAAGATGGTGACCCCATCCTGGTACTTGTCTACATCCTGTAGCGTTTCCCACACCCCTTTGTTGTCCAGATACTGCTCTAGCACAGGACCCTGTCCCCTCTGGATCAGTTTCCTCATAGCATTAACTGCGACCCTGGAGAAAAACAAAAAAATTAACTGAGGTTTTGTTGCATACTTAACTGCCTCCATTTTTAGTTTTACGTGTGCTATTATTTAAGACCACCAGGTCATGTCAGGGTGTGATTTGACAAAAAGTAAAAAAATCCTTTAAAAAAATGGGTAGCAGGCCTGGGTCTCCTTTCGGCAAGAGGACAAAGTCCCCTGAACCTCCTGGGATGTTTAATTTTTGAGGATTTAGAGGCTCTCCACATCCCCCACAAACAAGAAACTAGAGGTTTGGTCACAATACGGGCTACTTCTTTCTTTCCTTCGTGGCTGCTTCTCTTCTTTCAAGAAGATTTTGAGACAAAGGGAGATATGTATTCAAATCCTGAAATCGGGAAAAATCACGAACAATCACAGGGCTGTACCTGTGTTGCTAAAGGTAGGATCCCCATTTAATTTATAAAATAAACCGTTTATCGGATTTAGTTTACTTGTTTTTTTTTTTAAAAAGGCAATTACATCCTTAGACTTGTGGTATTTCTCATTTGCATAAAATTTCATCAAAACTTGTTTATAATTTCTCTTTGTTTTAAAATCAGTAAATCAGATCCGATAAAAAAATATGAGGACTTTTGTGTATACTCCATCACTCTTATGTACATTTTTGAGTTAATTTATATATTTTTTGTATTTTGCAGAGATGATATTGTGAGAAAATGAAAAATGTTTGCCAATATCATTAGGCCATGAGAATGAAAAAGTCATAGATTTGCGTCCACCGCCCGCATGTCCCGAAAGCTACCGCCTAAATTTTTCATTATTTGCCAAAAAAATCATTATTTGCACAAAAAAGGTATTTCCACCAAACAAATTTAGTTCCAAATCATCCACATCAGTAAAACAAAGTTTTTACCAAATTTCCACCAGTGGCCTATGTGCGCTATAATCATTAGCACATGTTCTCTTATACAGTCTTAGTCCCGCATACGTCGTTCACAAAAAGGTCGCATCGTGCTAAAACTGTATGGTAAACTCAGTCCGATCCGCACATGCAACTGTACCGCCTTCACATGCACAACACGTTCGCTGTTGAGCCTTTGTATCTTATGCCTGTGTGTCCCGCCCGCACGTATAATGATGCACGTACGTACACAGATTAGAAGAAACATCTTGTGATTGCGCTGTTATTAATGATCAATGGAAATAATGAATAATGAATAATGAAAAAAAGCCTCATGTGTTTTCGAAATTTCCCGGACGCAAATCTATGACTTTCATTCTCTTGGCCTTAGGCATATGTGACCGTCCACCACGAACGGGCTGTAAAGTCGCACACGTTGATTTAGCAGTACGGCTTGCAATGCATGAAAAATCAGTCGGTTGGCCATTTTGGTATTTTTTTTGAAATGAAAAGTTTGAAATATTTTCCTTTAGTTCTGAAAATTTCAGAATTAAATTCAATTTCAAAAATCATGAAATCTATGTTTTCTTTCGGGCAATGAGTTCATAAATCTGTACAGTCTGTACAGTCTGTAAGTTTATCTGTAAGTTTATAGGAAAGTGTAAGTAATTAGTGTAATGACTTTGATACACCATAACTTCGCGTAGGAATGTAGGAATGACTTGTGTTTGGTATCATTTTTAAACCTTATGATATACTCTTTCCAAAATTATATAAACCTCCAAATGTGAAATTTTCGACTTTACAGCCCCTTTGTGGTGGATGGTCACATATACTAGCCTATCGCGGTTTACCTCTATAGCCATGTATAGCAAGGAAACTGTTTTTTATTATCTTGGTATTTACAATAAAATGATACACAAGGAAAGTTTCCATGGGCTGTTAGTCAGAACCCGGTTTCATGGTAGGATTTTCAAAATCAAAAGGTAGAATTTCCTACAAATGTAGGAAGAATATCCTGCCTGATTTTGAAAAGCGTGAGACATAAATACTTGAATAATTGATTTGACATAAAAACACACACAAATAGACATGCTTGGAGATCACGACGTTGTATTATGTGCAAAGTTTAACATGAATTTGATTGGCGGCCAGCTGTCAATGCTGGTTTCGACACTCGGTCTGCTTACACTGAGGGTTTGATTGACGCATACGCCTTAGACGCAGCCTTCTTATCTTTACTACTCGTGCCGTTCTTGGCGGTTAACTCGGGGGCAGACGGTGGTTTAAGCCCAATGCAGGAGCCGACGTAGATCAACAAGGCGGCAAAGATCCGATGGAACTGCTCCCGAAGAGTCGCTTCCGTTTCCTCCACATCCAGAATCTCGATGAGAGCATGCACAATCTGAAATAGTAATGGGTATGCTTCAAGCCCCTATAACACTATTGGTGTTCTCGAAGAACATAAATAAATCAAGAATTAGCTGTTGCAAACTGCTTACCAACCTAAAGGACCTGTAGTATAAATGCCAAATAATGGTTATTGGCCTTACGTTTCGAACCTGGCAGGTTCTTTCTCAAAGGCAAAATGGGACAGAAATATCTTTTTTCTTTTGTGTTCATTTCACACCTGACTAACTTCTGTCTACTCTTGTGTTCATGTATGAATGTTGTCTGTATTCTGTCGCATTTTGCCTTTGAGAATGAACCTTCTAGGTTCGAAACGTAAGGCCAATAACCACTATTTTGCATGAAAAAGATTAAATAATCACACATTTACATGAAACTGTTGTAAAGTTGATGATGGCATCAAACGTCCTTTGAAATATTTCTATCTAAGATGCTATTAATTTAGAACAATCAAAACATTTTGCAAAATTTCCTTTTCTATAGGAATACAAATACTTTGAAATGAAATATTTCAAAAAATTACTGTCAGAAGCTCAGTTAAACAGCAATTATGAAGGGCCACAATGAGTTAAGATGGGTCAATCATTAATTCATTTTGGGACATATTTTCTGTAAAAACATGCTTCTTGTGATTATTTATTGAATTGTGTCATTTTATCAATCAAGTATCTAATTCCCTTTCTGCAAGTAAATTAGCAATGTTCCGATGAAAACTCAAATTACCAATAAAACAGTCACAAGCATGGCGCGGTACTTCTCTAATCAAACCAAGTACTTGATAACTTACAGTGAGCGGAGACAAGGTTGCCGTCTTGCTGAGTGTTTTCTTACTCTTAGAGTCAATCTTCTCCTCGTAGTGGATGTTACGCGTCAGTGTGTCCATAAAACTATCCAACATGTACTTTAAGATCACGGGGTCACTAGCGAGAGACTTCCAACAGTCTTTAATGTGCCTGTGGGGGGGGAGGGGGGGGGAGGGGGGAGGTTAAGAAGGATATACATTCTGTTAACCAGTTAACACACATATATAATAATAATAATAATAATGTGTGGACTTATATAGCGCACGTATCCACCAACTAAGTGGTGCTCAAGGCGCATTATATTATTACCCCTGCTCATAAGGCTCATAAAATCATTCCTGAAACCATCTCAGCTCCCTGGGGAGTATACAGCTCAATTGCTGCCATTACAGCGCATATAGGGCTAATCAACCAACTCTGCCCTCACAGGTATCCATTTAACCCCTGGGTGGAGAGAAGCAATTATGGTTAAGTGTCTTGCTCAAGGACACAAGTGTCACGGCCGGGATTCGAACCCACATTCTGCTGCTAACACCAGATCTTGAGTGCGGTAAGCTAGACCGCTCGGCCACGACACTCCACACATATATGTGACCCGCTCTGTGAAAATGAGTCACATGTCGCACCATGTGTTTACACGTACCGTAATTTCCTGCGTATAAGACGCTCGGTGTATAAGGCGCATTACCCCAGAATCGGGGGAATGTGATTAAAGTGTCAACGTACAAGGCGCACCGCCGTATAAGGCGCACCGTGACCGCTGACACAGAGGCCAGCTGGGTGCCACTCATTGTCGGTACATCGCCACAAAGGGGTCATTGTGTTGCGCCACTCCCTGAACTGATGGTCTGTATGCCACAATAAAAACTATTCAATTGGACGAAGGCCGAGTTTAGTGTTTAGCAGAAAATGTTCCCAGAAAAATGTAGCCCTGTCGATCCAATTGTATTGATTTTTTAATCGGTTAGCTAACATGCGTGGGGCTAGAGATCGGATTGGTTTCAGAAGTATAATTCTCAATATAGTTTGTTTCAAATGAACTATAGCCATCAACAAACACAAATTCGTATAATTATCGTGTCATGTGCAATGCATCGGAAACCGGAAACGATGTTATTGGTATACACGTTAAATTTGCTTACCTCCATGCTTGCATAATCAAGCCATTTTCGCGACGTGATCCCGCGAGTCGCATCCCGCTCATTTCATTCATAAAAAGTGGCAACCATAAATTGTCCAATAAGCATGCAATACGTACGTGCACGTGCTTCTCTCCATTGCTCAGCCCGGGATTCCCCCTTAATATGCAACTTTCCCAACAAACCTTGTTCCCAACGTTTACCTGAAGGTCTCGAATGTGGATTCAAGACCCATGGGGACGAGCTTGGTCATGACCTGCAGGGACACGTGGACGATGATGACATCATAATTCCAGTGCGGTCCAATCAGGTGCCGGGAAAGACTGGCCACACACTGCCCGATGGCTTATTTTTTTTCCGTACCACACGCTGAGTTGAATGCATGATAAGTGTGTGCCAACAACAGTTGTGGTACGCCTTTGTCGGTAAGCACGGCCACGCAGTAAGGTGAATTGTATGCATGATTGGCATGTGCCAACAACAGTTGTGGTACGGCTTTGTCGGAAAGCAAGGCAACGCAATAAGGTGAATTGAATGCATGATACATGTGCGCCAACAAAGGTTGTTATGGGCATTGTCGGAAACCACAGCACGGCCGTAAAGGTGAATGAATGCATGAAAATCTTGCGCTAACGACCTTCATTGGAAAACACGGCCGCTTTGTTAGGTTGAGGTCCACCGAAAGTTACACAAGCGGTAATCATCACTTTGATCTCAAGCGACACCAGATAAGGCGCACCGTTAGATAAGACGCAGTGACGTTTTCGTACCTTTGAAAGTCAGATAAGCCACGTCTTATACGCAGGAAATTACGGTAATGGGCGATTGAATGTTGAGAGGGTGATTTTTTTGTTGTTGAAAATCTGATTTTGGGTTTTCATGTTTGTTGACATCATTAAGATGTAAATTTTCATAATGTATTTACATATTAAAATCAATGCTTTTTTTGTGACTAGGTTGTTTCACTTCTGTCATTTGTTTTCCTTTCGAATGCTTGTTTTCCTACGAATTCAATTGTGTTAATTATATAAAGTATTGATTATTAAAAATGGCATATCTCCATAATGCAATACGTCACACACCTCTAACATATACCAAATTCAAGCTGATGATGTACTCTTTCCAGCCACATAGAAATCTCAATTTTTCAAATTTGTGACTTGTGACTCATTTTCACAGAGCGGGTCACATATACATACAAAAAGAAATATACATATATAGACAAATATATATACACACATATATATATATGCCTTTGTAAATGTTTCATTTCATGCACTGTCCTTACATATCATACGGCAGTGGGTATTTCAACAACGTATCCATGACATGTGATAGGTGGTTGGACGCCAGTGTACGGACAGCACGCAGGGTACCAGTACGAGTCTGCTGGTACGTGATGTTAATCAACTTGAAATGGATGGCTGCAATCATCTCACTCACCTACCGGAGAAGAAGAAGAATCCAAAAGAAACGGTTATGAAACATTTACGCCATATCGCCCATGTTTTACCGGCAATTTCGAAAAAAAAAAAAAAATTCATTTGAACGTTGATTACTTCCTTTTAGAAACGAAAACAAATCCTTTGAAATGAGATATTTTGATAGGTGGTCCAAATTCTGCAATGTTCACGGTAAATCAAATAAGTCAAATTTTGACAATGAACGATTCGTTTCTCCTGTTATCCCTAACCCCCTATAGGCATTTCAGAGTTCAACGAATAGTGCAACACAACAACAGAAAAGTGTCTGTGAAAAAAACTACAAGATACAACAGCTAGAACAATAATTCTTTTTATTCTCTTCCGAGTGTAAAAAGATGCAACAACTTTTTACATTTATTGCATCAAGCATTGTTCGAGTTAACGACCGATCAGATCGTCTAAAAAACGTCTTGGTCGTATTAATCACAGCAACTTACGTCAACAATGAGCTCTGTGCCTCTCGTCTTCAGCATGGTGTTGAGCACGACGCACGCCCCACTGGAGCAGTGAGACTGGATATCCAGGAGGCCCTCTATCAGCAGATAGACGAAAGGCTTGAGCTGTTCGGCAGGAACCTTCTTGGACAGACCCTGACAATGAAACGGAGAAATACAGACGATGGCTCAAGTAAAGTACACCCACAACTTGTAATGACGATATACATTACCTTGAAGTAATTTGTCAACTTACAACAGACCTGGTGCATATGATCTCACAAACAGAAGAGCGCCCCCGTTCAGATGAAAAAGGTTAGTCATTGCTAGCCTAAAGATCTTGACGTCACGCTTTGAGCTAGAGGCGCGTGAATTTCGGCAGATCCTGGCCATGTTTTCCCCGATGTTCAACTTTGACCTTGGTTGGTAGCTAGTGCACAGGCCTCAAAGCGTGACATCAGATCTTCATCACAATGTATCCAATGAAACCCCTTGAATGGTACGCCTGGAGCCTGTCTATATCCTTGATATAGGATAAAGACAGGGGACCAGTCTAAGTCATTGGTTCAATTAAAATGTGACATGGCTGAGCGGTCTAGTGCATCGGGTTCGAATCCTCGCCGCCACCGTGGTGCTTGTGTCCTTGAGCAAGACACTTTACCGAAATTGCTTCTCTTCTGGCATCCCATTCAGGGGGAATAATTGCTTCTCTCCACCCAGGAGTATAAATGGGTACCCAGCAATAGCTAGGGAAGTAACCTGCGATAGACTGGCATCCCATCCAGGGGGAATAGAAATATTCTCAGTCGTTTCATGCCAACGAAACCAGAGATAAACACCGGTCTGATGAGCCAATGTGGCTAAGGGCAGACTTTACTTTTTACTTACATTGGTTCAATTAATCTGTGTAGCCAAGGAAACTATAATCTCACAGATAAATAGTTAGGGAGGAAGGCCAAAGTCATGGTACAGCCAAGCCTTTGAGAATCCTGGCCAGGCCCAGGCTACCTGGTCTCATAACCTGTCTTTTGTGAGTCCTAATCCTGTAGCAATACAGTACCCGCCAATCAACATAACCCGGGCTTCTGGAGGGCCTAGCCCAGCCAAGTAGAGCTCATTATAATGGCTGCTGTTGTGAACAAAAGACAGCTGAGGTATCAGTCAAGTCTACGTTAACAATAAGAGCCATTTGAGATCTATTCATAAGTAAGGGTCATTTGCGCTCAGATAGGAGATTATAGGCCCCTAGGCCTGGGTAAAGCCTGGGCCTGGCCAGGCTTCTCAAAGGCTTGGCTGTACCACGACTTTGGCCCTCCTCCCTACGGGATCAATTTCCCTTATAGACTATATGATAAAATAACAATTTCTCATCCCACTGCTTCCATATATGTAAACCATTCAGTGACTTTAAAACATTGATAAGTATTGCTACTTGAATATTCACTAATTTAACCTTTGACCTACCTTTGCGAGGTCATTGATAAGGCTGTACAGCATGTTAGGGTCATTCTGGTGGGCTCTGGTTTTTAGTACCGTCAACGCTTCCACAACTGGGTCTTTGAAAGATGAACGCTTTCCTGCAAATCAAAAACTCAAATTTCAAACTAAGATACTAAGAGATGTTAATTTATGAAGCAATCGTAATTTTTACAAAACTTTCAAAAAATCATATAAATGACCGGGGAATCTGGCTAGGTAAAAGAAAATTTACTGAAGCGGGACATGAACCTGCGACCTCTGGACTGATGACTGTAAAACCCAGTACAGTAATCCGGAGGTTGCAGGTTGGAGTAATGCGTCCGTTGTTAATTTTCTTTGTTCCCTCCAAAAATTATTTTCAGAAATGTACTTACAACACTCCTTTTCAAGACCCCCCTCCCAAATATAAAGCCATAATTTTGACATAATGAATATGACCCATGATGTATTTTTCACTGTCTGAAGAAACGCACGTGTCAAACCCATACTGCCAACAAAATTCTAGAACCTGAGTGCGCGCTTAAGCATGTATGACTAGAAACGTGTAAAATATTTATATTGTTCTCCATCCCAGGTAGGAGGTGAAGGGGGGTGGGAGGTGAGGGGCAGGGTGGGAAGTGAGGAGGAGGGTGGGAGGAGAGGGGCAGGGTGAGAGGTGAGGGGGCAGGGTGGGAGGTGAGGGGGAGGGTGGGAAGTGAGGAGGGTGGGAGGAGAGGGGCAGGGTGAGAGGTGAGGGGGCAGGGTGGGAGGTGAGGGGGAGGGTGGGAAGTGAGGAGGGTGGGAGGAGAGGGGCATGGTGAGAGGTGAGGGGGAGGGTGGGGAGTGAGGGGGAGGGTGGGAGGTGAGGGGGAGGGTGGGATGTGAGGGGGAGGGTGGGATGTGAGGGGGGACGGTGGCAGGTGAGGGCGAAGGTGGGAGGTGAGGGGCAGGTGGTGTGGGAGGTGAGGGGGAGGGTGGGAGGTGAGGCGGAGGGGGGGAAGTGAGGAGGAGGGTGGGAGGTGAGGGGGGACGGTGGGAGGTGAGGGGCAGGGTGAGAGGTGAGGGGCAGGGTGGGAGGTGAGGGGCAGGGTGGGAGGAGAGGGGCAGGGTGGGAGGTGAGGGGGAGGGTGGGAAGTGAGGAGGAGGGTGGGAAGTGAGGAGGAGGGTGGGAAGTGAGGAGGAGGGTGGGAGGTGAGGGGCAGGGTGAGAGGTGAGGGGGCAGGGTGGGAGGTGAGGGGCAGGGTGGGAGGTGAGGGGCAGGGTGGGAGGTGAGGGGCAGGGTGGGAGGTGAGGGGCAGGGTGGGAGGTGAGGGGCAGGGTGGGAGGTGAGGGGCAGGGTGGGGTGGGAGGCACAGCAGGATTTGAGAAGGGACAGGAGGGGAATGGTGGGGACAATTATTGATAGGTGCATTTACCTTGATATAACAGATCAATCTTGAGGATGAGTTGGATGGATTCCACTGAGTTCTCCCTAACACTATGGTTGGGATCAGAGCAGCGGGGTACCAAACGACCAATCAAGGTTCCCATGTTAGTGAATGATCCCATACCCTACAGTGTCAAGAAATGTTTTACTTTTAATATTTTTAATAATCAAATTAATAATTTCAAAACATTACAAATATATTACATTAAAACATATAAGCACTCAAGTTATTATGAAAAATGAGCATTGAATGTGTATCAAACAAAATAGTGTTTATTGACAAATTTGAGACAATCGCCACACAGTTTTTTTTTCCCTCTCTAAATTTCCTTGCATTTAATAAAAAACACCAATGATAATGAGAGACAACTGTTTTATTTGGACAAGAGAACTTCAAGAAAACAAGTAAAATGAACTTACAGCAGAAAGGTCGGTCATGTTCTCCAGGTAGAATGTCAACAAGGTGACGATGGCAGTGACAGATCGTTCTCTCTCGTGATCCTGTGTGGAAACCATCCACGGTTCCAGGTGCTACAAAGATACACAATCATAGCATGTTCAGGGACTACAATGTATTAAGTTTACCCTGTAACTCACAGAGATCTTAAAGCAGCGCAGCGGGCGAGGGTGGGTGACATCATAGAAAAGTACATTACCTTGAAGATGTTGAGGAATCCCTGTGGAGTCAGATCTTTGCGTAGGAGCTCCTCCAGGAGGTCGTGGAGACTCTGAAACGACACCTTGACTAGTGTCTCGTTCACGAGGACCTGGTCTTCCTTCACCTCCTCCTTGCCCTTGCCGGGTACCAGCAGTCCCGCTGGCAGCCTGAACAAACAATCGGTGCTGGTCTTGATCAAGTCAAACGTGTCGGCGTCACTCAAACAAGGCTCCAGTTTGCTGGGAAACAAGTCAAGGTGGATACTTGGCAATATTACAATGTTGTGCCTTTCTGTTAACCATACAAAAGTAAATGGTTCTGCAAAGTATTGACAGTGTTTGTTTTCCTTTCTGTGAAGGAAATTAACAATTGTGGAGTGCCATGGTCGGGCGGTTTAGTGCATCGGATTTGTGTTCTGATGGCCGAGTCGTCAGAGACGTGGGTTCGTATCCTGACCGCAACCACGGTGCTTATGATGTACTTGAGCAAGACCCTTACCCATAATTGCTTCTCTCCACCCAGGAGTAAATGGGTACCTGCAAGGGCAGAGTTGGTTATTGTGTTTGATTAGCCATCTGCCGCATGCACCAAAACGGCAGCAATTGAGGTGTATATTCCCCAGGGAGCGGAGATGGTTTCAGGAATGATTTACGAGACTGATGAGCAGGGATAATAAACAGTGAATAGTTTGCTTGTTACCAGCACTTTATAAGTCTTTATCATTATCAATATTATTATTATAAATTTTCAGAACAAAATTGAAATTGCCCTTAGCCCTAACCCCCTACCTGGCTAGACACCCTGCTCAATGCATCAATATCCATCAGTTGTCCAAAGCTGAAGCCTGCTGAGTGCAACAAGATCCATCAGCAAGAACAAAAGATCCTTTGTTCTCTGCTCACTTCAACAAGATCCAACAGCTTTTTCCGTTGGTTGCATTCAGTTGTGTTCAACATGGTTAGGGTTAAAATAAGAGGGAAAAAAAACATGACGCCCCCTAAGCAAATGTTTCAAGGATACATCAAAGTAGTACATGCTTTCATGGCAAGACTCCTCGTATTACTAGTCAGGTCCCTGTTACTCTCGGCCTTCATGTACATCACCATATGATTCAGCAGCTCCGTCTTCTTACTGAAGGAGTATTGGCGCTTCAGTTGGTCCGGGTGCAAGGCTGTGCCGATCAGGTCCACCGCTCGGATCAGGTTCTGCTTGACGGCGGTGTCCTAAAGAAAAGCAAATATAAGAAGACGGATGGTGAGCACTGGTGGGTTGATATGGAGGTCGCTGGTTGAATGCTATCACAAGTCTATTACCTACATGAAGTGTGCCACTTGTGTACTAACGTAGTCCACGGCACATTACCAGAAGTCTCTTACCTACATGAAGTGTGCCACTCGTGTACTAACCTAGTGCACAGCATAGTACCAGAAGTCTGTTACCTACATGAAGTGTGCCACTCGTGTACTAACCTAGTCCACGGCACAGTACCAGAAGTCTACTACCTACATGAAGTGTGCCACTTGTGTACTAACCTAGTCCATGGCACAGTACCAGAAGTCTATTACCTACATGAAGTGTGCCACTTGTGTACTAACCTAGTCCACGGCATAGTACCAGAAGTCTATTACCTACATGAAGTGTGCCACTCGTGTACATAACCTAGTCCACGGCAGAGTACTCCAAGAACAATGGATTTGGGCCATTCGTGACGTACTGTTCCAAAGACTGACGCGCAAGGTCTCAAAACAAAGCAGTGCAGTCTGTGAGACTAACCCGGCGTATGAGAGAACTGCATCTCACGCGTGCAGCGTAGCATTTGCGCACTCTCCCCATCCTGATGGTTCACCCGCATCTAGTTTAAGATTACGTCTAGTTCTCTAAAAACCAGTTTCGTGTGGACGCGCCTATCCCATGATGCCCCACGGCAGGCCGGGCAGGGGGAAGGAAACCCTTAATCAAGCTTGTTGTGCGTGCGCGTATTTGGAGTACAATGCCGTCGTATTTGGAGTACAATGCCGTCGTATTTGGAGTACAATGCCGTCGTATTTGGAGTACAATGCCGTCGTATTTGGAGTACAATGCCGTCGTATTTAGAGCACAATGCCGTCGTATGGATTACAGAAGAATGGCACATTTCATGTAGGTAACAGACTTCTGATCCATCAACAACAACAACAATCAAAATTGTTGCACATGCCTCATTCCGTAAAAATTTCGAACAAAAACATGGGTGATTCTTACCTTGATATTTGCAAAGTATGGGTTGATATTCCTCAAGATGTTAGCCTCTACTCTAGACACTATGATGTCACTAGGAGCAAACAGTGTGAGGTACCCATAGCAAAGCATCACAGTGCTCTTAATTCTCTCCACATCTGCTTCAGATTTATCCTGGAATAGAGACCACAAAGCACTTTTTTTAAAGCATATGCTACATAAATATTTTATGAAATATTTAATTTTTAAGTTTTTATTTTCTTTTCACAAGGAATATAGAAAATTGAAAAGATTAAACAAAAATGAAAATATGAGTGGAATAATGATTGAAGTTTTTTCAGACTGTAAAAAACAAACAAAATGGAATACATTCTATTCAACAAATGATAAGAAAATAAGTTGAGACTAATGAATGTCTTGGAATTTGAAGGGCACATTTATAACATGAAAACAATCAAAGTTCAATTAAAAGAGACAAAAATTTTAGAAAGATATTGTCCAAAGGCAAATCACAAAGAAACAAAAAAGGATTATTTAATATCACAAACACAACATAGACTAGCTACAAATATACACTTCACAAACACAACATAGACTAGCTACAAATACACACTTCACAGACACAACATAGACTAGCTACAAATACACACTTCACAAACACAACATAGACTAGCTACAAATACACACTTCACAGACACAACATAGACTAGCTACAAATACACGTTTCACAAACACAACATAGACTAGCTACAAATACACAAAAAACACAAAGAAAATGAGTTAAATGGTGTGACTACAATAATACACCATGAAAACTTTAAAACTGATTGAAAACAAGTTGTCGCCTATTTATACTAATGGGGAAATATCTCAATCTAAAACAAACCAAACGCAACACTTGTTATAAACTATAAATTGCACTAAAATGTTATAAATAAAAGGTTTATACCACTACACATTAACCCTAACCCCCTAGGTATTCTGGCTAGGAACCTTCCTGAATCCTCAAAAATCCATCAGTGCACTTTTGGAAACATGCCCTTATCTTCAAAATACACCATACATTTTCAGTGATCTTTCATATTCAGCACTTATGGCCTGTACTTCTTGCCAGGTAGTAATTTTTCCCCATTTGAAGAGGTGAAAGTACCAGTTTCCAACAGCGCTGAATTTTTCCAAAAAAAGTGCCCCTTTGAGGATTTTACAGGATTTGGGGTGGTTAGGGTTAATATTAGGCTTGGGCGGTTCCACAATTTCTGGAACCGGTTCGGTTAAAAATAAAAGACTCGGTTCCGAGTCGGAACCGGTTCCAAGACATTCAAAGAAAAACATAAGGATTACAGAAAATAATAAAACATACGGTCTATTCAAACTTCGTTGTGTCCCTAATACGAAACGAAGGAGTTAAAATTTTCAACCACAAATGCAGTGATGATAATGTTGTTTAATTTAAAATATGTTTCAGAAACTTTAAAGAAACTCTTTGGAAACGTTAAGCTAAGTTGGAGATTTGTTTCCATTATCCTACCGTTAGCAAACAACGTTACAAGCCGTGCGAGTACATGCCATGGCTTTGCATGCACATGCTTCAGGGGTTGGAGCAATTAAGCAATTATACCACCCCCTATGCACAAGGTACCGTACTACCGTCCATGCCTATTGAAATTACATTAAGAACACTAGCAATATGACTAACTTCGTCACAAGATTATCCATATTACGGGGCCACCTTGATCATTCCACTTCACAAGACACGTGCTGTCAACATATTTAACAACATTTCCATAACCAAAGTATCCATGTTATGGGGCCAATTTATAAACAGGGGTTGGAGCAAGCAATTGCACCACCCCCTACAAGGTACATGTACCATACTACCGTCCATGTCGTATTGCCGTGTTGAAAGTACACAAAGAACACAAGCAACATGACTTAACTTCGTCACAAGTTTATTCATACTACGGGGCCCCCTTGATCACTCCACTTCTCAAGACACGTGCTGTCAACATTTTTAACAACTCCATTATAACCAAAGTATCCATGTTATGGGGCCACTTTATATAAACAACTCAGTGACGCACAATGATACTACTAACGCACAGACATTGCGGTTTGCATCAGTTGCATGCGTGGCACCTTCACAAGTTTGCTGTAGTCTAGAGTTACATTTTGTCGGTCACTCATCAAAGAGAATCGGGTATTTTGACCGAGCCGGTTCTCGGCTCTAGAGTTGGAGCTCAGACAACTGCGTATTTCAGTTGGAGCCGGGTTGGTCCTAAGAGTCGGGTATTTTGCTGGAGCCGGCTCTGGGACTTGGCTCTCGGAACTGGGTATTTGAAGGACTCGGTTCCGGAACCGACTCTTGCGAGTACCCGGTTCTTTAAAAGAGTGGAACCGCGGTTCCGATTCTCAATTTGGAATCGGGTAGAACCGGGTACCCGCCGGAACCGCCCAAGCCTAGTTAATATATACTATGCACATACTCACAATCTACCAAAGCTAAATAATACAACAAAGTCTTATGAATACTTTAAGGTTAAGAGTACTGTAGTGACAAGCTACTTATAGACAAATAATTCAGGTATGGTGATAGTTTGCAGCTGAAGTCCTGGACCCAGCCATGAGCCAGTCATATGTGTAAGTCGTATTTGTGTTCAAGACCATACAAAATGGTAAATATTTTCAACCCTATTTTAAAAAGTATGTAATTCTAAGTAGGAATCACCAAAAATAAGACTTTCATTATTTTTCTTTAACCCTTCAAAAAACCTATGAAAATGTACTTCGCCACTACCGCAAACCGACAGGCCCGAAACAAAAGCCGTCGGGGACACTGTTGTCACTGAGCCTATTTTGATGATGTACATTTACGGGAGGGCGAACGCTACAACTGTTTACTGCGATACACAAAGCATATTACATCGCGTACAGCTGCAAAAATAAGTTTACCAACTACGACTTCCGAAAGTGTTTTTGAAGAAGTTTCCAAAAGTAGTACTGACCAATTGTGTTGTTCATCATTGTCATTTGATGGAGATTATACTGATGCCAAAGTTGGTGATATAAGTGACATAGAATCGTATAAATTAAGCCCGGAATGGACGAAATCCGGACGAAATCCTGGCAAAATAGGCAAAGCCGAAGGAAGATCTCGAGTCTGGCATAAGCGCACATAATGGTACCCTATTTTTCTTGCTTTTTACAAACAAATATTCTAAGAGCAACCAAAGAGCAACGTCAAGGGGAATCTCATACACACATGTACATGTACGGCCATGGACAACGTTGCGGTAGCCAGAACGTTGTTAAGACGGCTCCTTTCGAGCTCCCGTAAAAGTACAGGAAAAATGTTTGCTGCAAATGTCCAACAGACGTTGCGGATTTCAACCGCTGAAATTTTGCCTGAAAATCATGATTTTTTTTAGCAATTTCTGATTTTTGGAATAGCATATAAATAACTAAATACATACTGAACAATTTTGAGTAAAAAAAAAAATCAAGGCACTTTGTATGGACTTTAAAGAAAAGAGTTATAAGTGTGTATTTTATAAGGGCTATGTTCAGGCAAAAAAAATTAATAAAAAAGTCTCCGGTTTCTGGTCTGCGCCCGCATTGCCTCAGACCGGTGCATGTGCATTTTTAGTTGTCTTTTTTTGGGGCTATGAAATTATGTCCAATTGCTGGATCGATTGGAATTCTGCCGCGCTGTGTTTTAAACGACTTTTTCACATAGGGGGTATGAACATTTGCCCGATTTGTGCGGCCTCTCTTAGCCACCGTACTTTATGTATGGGAAATTTGGTCTGGTTCCAATAACCGTGTACACATGTATCACATGTTTCACTGGTTGACAAACAATTTTTTTTTTAAATAATTACCCTTCGATTTTGAAGCTGAACTATGACCAGAAACCAGCGACTTTTTTTGGGCGTTATGGTTTGGTATGAACAAAAATATACAGGCCAATATGACAATACGTATGGTGTAATCCTCTTGCTATTGATTGGTAAAAGTGTCCAACTATGATTTGGTGCAGCATAGCTGTTTGAGTAATAAATGAATGTTCCGACAACAATTCCGACTTGAGAGTCTATTGCGACAATTTCTTTTCTTTATTTCAGTTGACTTGTCTCATTCGCCATGTTATGGGAGGTGTCACAGGGGTGGGGGGGGGGGGGCAACTTACTGATGAGAATAATCCCTGGTTCTTGAAAGAAACAAAGGAAGTCCCAAGTGAAAAAAAATAAGAACAAAATTGAGAGACTGACATGAAAAAGCACAATTTATATATATATATATACTATATTTGTTTAGGAAGAGTTTGATCACTTCTGTCAATATTTGGGAAAGCTCAGTGTAAAAGGCAAACAAGACAAAACTTTGGTTCAACGCCAAATGTTTGTGACACCAGTCATATAAGTCACATTGCATTGCTATGAGTGGGCCAAGGTATTTCAAAGCACTGGCCGATTTGAATGTCACCTCTCAGTTTGCCACTTGCAAAAATACATGTTGTGTGAAATAAAATTATCTCTAACTACCCCTAAATCCAACATAAACCGCACCCTTGTTTTTCATGATTTTGATAGATTCAGTGCTGTTACAGCCCAGCCAAGGATACTTTGCATGGGGCCAGGGGCAAACTTCATAGAACTGCTAAGCGCAGAAATTTGCTGAGCACAGAAAGGTGTTATGCTTAGCTAAAAAAAGAGATTATCAGCCAAATTGTCATGTAATATACTCCTCAAAACAATTTAGGGAACACCGGAATTTTAACATCAAATAGGTTTGAAATGTTCCATGAACCGGGATTTTCATTTGCAACCCCCTCTCTCTTTCAGTAGACATGTCATGAAATGTGTAATCACTACATGCATCCTTTATCATCTGTTTCATTGTGCAGTTGTTTCTCATCAATTCTGTGAAACATTGTGTTTATCTGAAATAAATGATCTTGCTTTAAACTGAGATTATTCCGGTGTTCCCTAAATTGTTTTGAGTAGTATATATATTGCTTCTGGCGGGTTCTCAGCTGAATTCTGCTTAGCAGATTAATATGCTAAGCAATATTTCCTGCATAAATGCAGCCCTATGTACAAATTCCTACGGCCGGATGGGTGTGAAATTTGATGAATTGAGGAAGACACCAAGCATGAAAGCGTAGGAGGCGAGGTGGGGGTTAAGGTGGGTCAGGGTTAACATTGTGCCTACCTTGACCAGTCCAAAGAAGCCAGTGGACTTACGAGCCATGTCCATTTTGGCCACAGTTTCCAGTTTGGCCAGTGCAGTGTCCAGATGGGAAGAGGCACAGAAACCCACACTGTAGGCACATCCCTGGAGGAAGACAGAGCAACAATTTTTTTTATCTCGGCCATAATCCTCAATCAGTCCTTATTAAACCCTTCAAGAGACCATAGTGGCTGAACCAAACGATCTGATGTCAAATGCTCATTGTACAGTGGTTGCAGCCGACCGAGGTCACTGCGCTTCTGTGTATTTGATATACACATGAATGAGTTTCTTAAGGTAAGGTACAGGATTGTACAGGATATAAAAATAAGAAAATAGTGAACTTTTTTGGGGGGGGGGGTGGGTAAAATAAAAGTGTTAAGCTGATAATAACAATGTTGGCTTATATAGTGCACATATCCACCAAACTGGTGCTCAAGGCACATTATATTATTACCCCTGCTCATCAGGCGCATAAATCATTCCTGAAACCATCTCAGCTCCCTGGGGAGTATACAGCTCAATTGCTGCTATTACAGCGCATATAGGGCTAATCAAACACAACAACCAACTCTGCCCTCACAGGTACCCCATTTACCCCCTGGGTGGAGAGAAGCAATTATGTTAAAGTGTCTTGCTCAACGACACAAGCACCATGGTCGCGGTCGGGATTCGAACCCACATTCCGACGACTCGGCCATCAGAACACAAATCCGATGCACTGAACCGCTCGACCATGGCACTCCATGTGACTCCATACTGATGGTGGTGTTAAGCTTCCTTAGAAATTATTTTATCATAGGTGTTGTGATTTGTAAGTAAAGTGAATTCTAAATTCAATATGAAATTAAATACAAATAAATCTGAATGCATTTTCACTATGTTCTTGTTAACGACACAACGTAATAAGCTGAAACTTTCACAGATTGGGCGTTTAATGTTTATCTTGATTCAAAGAGAGCAAAGCATACTCATAGAAGTAGCATAACCAATGCTTAACCTTCACCTTTCAGATTGAAAATTGTGACATTCTGTTGAAAAACAACTGCTGCCTAAAAGAAATTAAAAAAAAAAAATAATAAATAAATAAATTTTCTTTTGTACATATTTCACAGCCTACCTCTCTCTCCAGGTGGTCGTTGTGTTTCACTGATGAGAATACAAGGTCCAGATGTTTCTGTACGAACTGTGTGTTCTTAACTCTTCGCATCACCACGCCCAGGCACTTATACAGGAAATTCTGATAGGATAACCAAAATGTCATCTCTTAGAAAAGGACATAAGCTTAACCCTAACCACACCATACCCATCAAACTCCAACAGCTGGTTGTGTTGCACTTTGATGGACTCAATACTGTATAGCCCATGCATGGTGTTCGATCTTGGTGGATTCAGGAAGATTCCTGGCCAAAAACCATTAGGGAGTTAGGGTTAAGGGTTCTTGCTTTCATTAACCCTCTTACTACTACAAGGGTCAAAATCAGTCAAAATGTTGATGTACTCGCCAAGGTATATCTAGTGCTCAAACACTATAAACCCTTACGTGTAGTAAGTACATTTACAGGTCAAAATGAGTCGACCGTTTTTGACTGGTAAAAGCATTGTCTGGTATTGTTCAGGGTGGTCAAAATGACAGTAAAAACCAGTCAAAAATGCCCCGGTGTGCACATCTGGGTCAACAGTCAAAACAGGCAGTTGACTGATTTCGACCTCTATAGCAACTTCCCGCTAAAGTGTAACTATTAGTAGGAGGGTTAATTCATGGTTTTACAACTATCAGAATATCGGCTTAAGGCTGAATTTTTGCGTCAAAATTTAAAACAAAAATAAACCAGGGGCAGATCATCAGTTCAGTGTAAAATGGTATTGATAAAGATGGCAAAGTAAAAAATGTTCTGGAAGATTTCATGTGTAACTCTCTGAGTGACCCTGTCTTGTGCTTGACTCATGTACAACATAAGCATCATAATTTGAGGCACGATCCCAGACTTCCCAGAAAAAGTCCAACATAAGATGGCTCATAGATGGCTCATAGATGGCTCATAGATGGCTCATACATGGCTCATAGATGGCTCATAGATGGCTCATAGATGGCTCATAGATGGCTCATAGATGGCTCATACATGGCTCATAGATGGCTCATAGTTAACATACTCTTCATGAAATATACATAAAATAAAGTTTGACGATTAATTTAGTTCATATAATTTGATTTTTTTCCCCCTTACATCAATGTTATGTATAAAGCACTGTATACCAAGTGCTTTCTGTGTCTGTGAGAAAAACAATACTCCACAGAAGACTTGAGCAGGATTCGAACCCACGACTTCGTGCTTACAAGTGCAGATGATTTAGTTCATATGGATTCAAAATATAACTCGTGGAATTTAATTTTATTTGAACACATGAACATATTTTGTTTGATGCCATCCATCCCGTCATCTACGTTGGCAGAGGTACGTACATATACCCACTAGGCAATACAATTCATCATATTGACTGTCGCAGGATTTACGATTAAGGGTAACCTATAGCGCCCTCTATCATCATGAGTGTGATACAGACCTTTTCTTCATGCATGTCTTGGTACAGCGGTAGTTGCTGTCCCAGAGCCAAAGCAACATCACAATGCCAGGCCTCTTCCTCAACTACATCCAGAGTCTTGGATAGCATCTATGAGGATGGAACAACCAGTAAGGTTTATAACAAACAAACAAACAAAAGAAACAAACAAACAAAAGAAACAAACAAACAAACAAAATAAAGAAACAAACAAACAAAAGAAACAAACAAACAAACAAACAAAATAAAGAAACAAACAAACAAACAAAATAAAGAAACAAACAAACAAACAAAATAAAGAAACAAACAAAATAAAGAAACAAACAAACAAAATAAAGAAACAAACAAACAAAATAAAGAAACAAACACAAAATAAAGAAACAAACAAACAAAATAAAGAAACAAACACAAAATAAAGAAACAAACAAACAAAATAAAGAAACAAACAAACAAACAAACAAAATAAAGAAACAAACAAACAAAAGAAACAAACAAACAAACAAACAAAATAAAGAAAGAAACAAACAAACAAAATAAAGAAACAAACAAACAAAATAAAGAAACAAACACACAAAATAAAGAAACAAACAAAATAAAGAAACAAACAAACAAAATAAAGAAACAAACAAAATAAAGAAACAAACACACAAAATAAAGAAACAAACAAAATAAAGAAACAAACAAACAAACAAACAAAAGAAATAAACAAAAGAAACAAACAAACAAACAAAAGAAACAAACAAACAAACAAAAGAAACAAACAAACAAAAGAAACAAACAAACAAAATAAATAAACAAACAAACAAACAAACACCATACCGTGTAAAACTCAGTTGAGTAGAAATTAGTTCCGACAAAAACTGGAGGTTACACCTCGATGTTTCGATCAGTATGCTCTGATCGTCTTCAGGAGAATCAGAGCATACAGATCTAAACGTCGAGTTGTAACCTCCAGTTCTTGTCAGAACTAATTACTACTCAAACAGTCTTTACTTATCCTTTTCACCATGCAAAGCTACAAATATTACATGCAACAGACAGACACACAAACATACAAAAAACAAATAAACAAACTACAATCAAATGAATGATCAAATAAACAAACAAAGCCAATGAAGGAACTAACAAACAAGTGGACAAACCAACTGACGAACCAACGAACAAACTTGCAAATGAATGAATGAATGAATCAACAAAAACACAGACAAACGACAACACAAAGGAATGAACAAACAAATTAAACAGACAAACAGCGAATCAAAACGAACCAAAAACAAGCACAATGCTTCAGAGTGTCTTGTGATGTTTTGTTGTTTACATTATTTATTTTTTGGTTCTTTTTTTTTTTTTTTTTTTGGGGGGGGGAATCTGTACTCCACTAAGAATCCACTAAATAATTTAATTAGCAACTCTAGAAATTTTTCCCCCATGTATTTTGTCTTTCCAGTATTGTACTCCTTGTACATAGCGAGAGAATTAAAATAACAGACGTTTCAATCAAAATTACGGATAGTGTAGACCAACAACGCTGTATCTTCAAATACCTTCTCCCAAAATAAAATATTTGAATTTGAAATGTATATTTCATAAAGCTCCAAGCGTAAATGAAAATTCTACCTTCAAGAGCAAATCTTCCCACAACTTTTGAGACCACTTCTCTTCATCATCCAAGTTATCTAAAGCAAAAAATGATGAAACCATTAACAACCGTACTAATACAAATATCATCATTACTATAAATCATTATAATGGCAAAGAAAACGTTATAATGTCATTTTGTAAAATCGAGATAATCATTTACGAAGGTGAATAAAAGTTTGACGCCTGGTCTTTTCCGCAGGATAAAAACCTTGGGTGCTGTGGCCTACGGCAATAAAGGACGTTGCCTTCGGCTTGGTCCTTTTCGACTTGGTCCTTGGACCTTGATGGCCGTGTAATAATCCTGACTGGTCAATATTAGGTTTCAATGACCAATGATCTACCAACGAGCTTACCTTCAATGTATTGAATAAGTTTAGGCAACACTGCATCCCACATATCGACAATCCCCTCATGGATGTTTGGGGACATTGCCTGCATCAGTCTCAAAACATGAAGACCGCGTTTCTTACCATTGTAAGGTCGACCGGCCATAACCTATGAAAGGAAAGAGAGTTTTAAATACATTTGAGTTTTAAATATATATTAAGTTTTAAATAAATTTGAATAGAAAACATGAAATGACAAAGTAAATAATACAGCAATGAATTACAGAGATTGCCCTACACCGACTGCATACTCGGTGCTTTCGGAGTGTCTGTGAAAAAGCTTCACAGGCGACTCGGGAGGGATTCGACCCCACGACTTCCTGCTTACTCGTGCAGACGTCTCAACCTCTCGACCACCGAGCTTGCCCGATGACGATTGGCCTGATAGAATCCTGTATAGCTTATACACACATCGGTGTAGGGCAAAATTAAATCAATTCTTTATCGCCCGACACAAGAATTTCATCAACCTATGGATGTAATGAAGTCATTTAGAAAAAAAATCAAACATCCAGGCATGAGAATGGGTTGTGTTAGAAAAAACTGGAAAACAGCGATTCACTATTAATGACCCTTTCACGTGCACCGGAGGCAACCCATACGTAATGCACTTGTCAGAAGAGGTGGCGGAGGATGTGGACGGCCCTGCGCCTGAAGAACTTGTTGGCCCCGCTGATGAAGCCACTTGCACGACATAATTTGTCCTTCTTATCTTCACTAGATTTACATGTTCCGCTGTGGTAACATGAGCTTTTAGTGCACTTTTCCCGCGATTTCCATAGTTGATCAGTTTATTGCAAAGCGTGCACATCGACTTCCCTGGTATATCTACCTTTCTGGCGAACTCGCCGAGATTGCACTTTACTTTATCGGCAATACCACTTTTACCAGGCAGTTTAATTTCCACATCTTCCTCTAACCAAGACCACTTCCATTTTTCTTTGACACCTTTATCCGACTCCCGTACGAATTGTTCTTCATTTCTATCCAAAATTCTCGGCATTTTGAAGTCGGATGCCTCCGATATTTCACGATAATTTTACTATAACTTTTTTTCTTTCACGTACACAAAGGCCAAAGCGTTAACACGATGGCCGCTCAATCAACAACAGCATTTCCTAACGCTCATTATAGGGGATCGTTGATTGGACAATTTTTATGACGTTATGGAATACTTGATACCTAACACGATCGTGTAAATAGGATCGGACAAACGGGTTTATAAAACAGCTGGGAGCGTCTAAAAACAGAGCTACGAAGCCGACTTTAAAAGTGCCGATTTCGGGGCATTTCAGCAATGATATTTCCACAATTTTCCTTTAAAAAAAAATCACCCTAGACCACCTCTACCCCCCAAATTTTAAACCGGATTCACATTGAACTCGGAGAGGACATATTTTGGCCTCCAAAAAGCGGGAAACCGCGGAACGGCAGGAAATTCTCATGCCTGAACATCGAAACAGTAGAGTTATTTTTTTTACAAACTGAATTAACACTGAACACAGAGTGGGGGGGTTGGGGGGGGGGGGTGTCCCAAGGAGTTTTGTCCCAGATTGTAGTTCATGGAACTGTAAGAAGCTAGAAGATATACTGCCTTGTGAGGTAATTAAAAATATCAGGACTTTCTTGTTTTTCCAAGAAGCTAACATGAACATAAATTAAGCAACTGACCATCAGTCGAGCCAGAAGAGCGTTGGGTTTAGGAAGGTTGCTTAGCTCATCATAGAGCAGCTTGTAATCGTCGGCTTCCTCATCTCGTTTCTTGGCCCCGATGAAGGCCAGGCTCTGGCACAGCGTTCCCATGGCATCGGTGTATTGGGGTATGGTGATGAACTCCAACAGGTAGGGCCACAACACCTACAGGGGGCACAGATGGTATTTCTCATTCAAATTCAAATACACGTTTTTTTTTCTCAAACCGTCATACAGGTAAATATTAAAAAGAAGCATTTCGCTTGGAGGTAAAATCTATAGAAAAAACTATTTTCACTTTTTAAATGTTATTTTACTTTCAAAATTAGGCCCAAAAAAAAGGTCTGCAGTTTCTGGTTTCTGCAAGCGTCGCCTCAGACCTGTGCGTCAGCATTTTAAATTTTCTTTTTATTTGCTCTGAAACGATGTCCAATTGCAGCCAAATTTGCTGGATCGATTGGAATTCTGCCGTGCTGTGCTTTAAATGACTTTTTCACATAGGGGTATGAATGTTTGCCCGATCTGTGAGGCCTCTCTTAGCCACCATACATGTTTATGGGAAATTTGGTCCCTGTGTATACAATGTATCACGTATTTCCCTGTTGGCAAAAAAAAAGATGGCCGCCAAAAGAAAAAACAAAAACAAAAAGCGCGTCACCGCACCGATTTTGAAGTCAACTAATGACCAGAGCCAGGAGACCTTTTATTTTTTATTTTATTTTTATCAAAACATTTGATGGAATAGCAGAACTCGCATACAGTTCACCGCATCAACCCTTGACAATAAAAAGTGCTTTAACCCAAAAGTGCTATTCCTATAGAGCGAAACTTACTAAAAATAAGTCATCATATTATGCCCCCAAAACCAAAAACCCAAACTTTTTTGGCTTAACACAAATGCACGTCAATTCAAAACGTTCATACACTTTGGACATATTTAACAGTTAAAGGGACAGTATCATCACAATCAGAGCAGACTTTCAACAGGGCATGGAATCGGTGTCCTAGTTTACGATGTACACAGTAACTGAAAATTAATGGCTCATTTATGCAGCAGTAATGGTAACATGACCTTATCATGCGGGGTATTATTTTCAGTCACTGAGTTAATCTAAAACTAGCACTCCGATTCCATGCCCTGTTGATCGTGACAATACTATCCCTTTACGTAAGCTTTAGGTACATGATGCAAAGTAGTAGACAATGTGTCAAAAGAACTCAGTCACACAAACTTTCTGCTTTGTCATTTAGAGTAAGAGCTAGACACAAAGGAAAGGACAGACGACGGATAGACGACGGACAGACGACAGACAGACGACAGACAGACGACAGACAGACGACGGGCAGACGACGGGCAGACGACAGGCAGACTTACCGATTCCATATCGACGATGGTAGTGGTGATAAGATTCATGACGTTTTCACACATAGCCTTCAACATTGCGTTGCTGACTTGATCGGAATCAGCCTTCTCTTTCTTATTCTTCATTTTCACATTTAGGTAAAAAAAAAATGGAAAAACCAAGTTCAATTTTAAGTCTATAAGCAAGACCCAGAAAGCCTTGATATCTCAAACTTCAAGGCTAAATCTTTACTTGTAAAAATGTATCTCACTAGTGTATAATTTATCAGTTGCTGTGAGGACAGCTAATAAATTTGCAAAAAAAGACGACCTGTTTGAACTATTTGATGACTAAACTAAAATGAGTTGGTTGGTTGTTTTGATTCACAAAAAGACAACAAATACTCATAGTGACAGTTTCTTCCAATACTTCTAAAATTGTGCCATGGCTTTAAACATTTTGTTGATTTACAGTAGGGTGTCCATTCAGCCAGAAAATGACATCCAAATAAACCTGGTTGTCCATTCAGCCAAAAAATGACATCCAAATAAAACTGGGTGTCCATTCAGCCAGAAATGACATCCAAATAAAACAGGGTGTCCATTGAGCCAAAAATTACATCCGAAAAAAAAATTTGCCAGCTAACACTATGCTAGTCAATTGCAGAAAATAAAAAAGCAAAAACAGAAATGCTGTGTTTCTGATACATTAGGGTGGATAGGTAGGTAAATACTTTTTGTTTGACATCCAAATAAAACTGGGTGTCCATTCAGCAAAAAATGACATCCAAATAAAACTGGGTGTCCATTCAAGCAAAAATTACATCTGAAAAAAAAAAAATTGCCAGCTAACACTATGCTAGTCAATTGCAGAAAATAAAAAAGCAAAAACAGAAATGCTGTGTTTCTGATACATTAGGGTGGATAGGTAGGTAAATACTTTTTGTTTGACATCCAAATAAAACTGGGTGTCCATTTAGCCAAAAATGACATCCGGAAAAAAAATGCCCAGCTAACACTATGCTAGTCAATTGCAGAAAAAAAAAAAGCAAAAACAGAAATGCTGCGTTTCTGAAAAATTAGGGTGGATAGTAGGTAAATACTTGTTGTTTGACCCTTAATTTTTATTGCCAAAAAAATATATTAGGGTTGGTATAGATGATTTTTGAAAAAGAACTGGTTGGTTACAACTCAACGTTTTGATGAGTTTGCTGGTTCGTTTCAGAACTATTTACTACTCAAAAGAGAATTTCAACATGGTGTCACTGCTAACAGTCTTTACATAATTATCCTTTTTCAACATGCAAAGCTACAAGTCTTACTTAGATGATTTTCGCATATGATAAAGAAAAATATGAAAATTTGACAAACCGTTGACTGGGCTTCGGTGGGTGAGAGAGCACACTGCTTAACCATAAACTCTATCATGAGTTTACCGCCCTCGAGCTCAAGGTAACCATGGTGCGCCATGGCGATCACGACCTGCGCAAATATCCTCTTCACCTGTTCAAATGAAAGGAACAGTGTCGTCAAGATGAGACTTTCAACAGGGCATGGAATCAGTGTCCTAGTTTAAAATGAAACACAATGACTGAAAATTAACTGGCTCATTTATGCAGCAGCGACGGCAATATGACCTTATCATGTGGGGTATTATTTTCAGCCACTTGAGTTAATTTAAAAGTAGCACTCCAATTCTGGGGTTTAGTCTGTTCTGTGTACATCACTTTTTGTTGAACGTTTGTTTGAACCGTGTGCTTCTTTTGTTAATTTTTTTTTTTTTTAAAGATGTGTACAGTTGTAATTTTAGCCTTGTTATCCCATCTTGCTGGGATCTATACAATATATTCGTCTTTAGGGAGCGCCTTCTTAGATAGCGATTTTGTTCACTTTTGGGCAATCCCAGGCTCTGTCTTTTAGTTGTTGGGTTTTCTGATTGAATTGCCTGAAATAAAACAATAAAACATAAAACGAAATGAATTAAAACTTTAAAGATATCTCGGCTTTCACTCGAGCTCTGGAGGAGAAATGCAAGGCCTGGCCGTGACATCAAGCTAACTCACAGGAAAGTCACCTTCCTCCTAAATAACAATCCCTAGGCCCAAGCCCCAGATGCACATGAATCAGACTCGGCTTAATAGGAATGTACCTTGTTGCTTTGATCGGTGAGACCTATCCTCAGCCCAGACAGTATCAGAGATTTCTTCGTTTCCATATGAGGTCCTTAGGAAGGAAGATCAAATGGCACTCTGGTATTAAACCAAAACAAATTACACCAAGTTGAAGAATAGACGTTATTGCTTCATTTTTAAACTAGTCCGGCGGGCATTTTTTCTCACCGGTCCACGTCTTCCAAGTATTTTCCCCCAAGTTGATATATTTTGTGGTAAACAACTTTTACAATGTTTTTGAGTTCTTGCGGGTACACCATGTAACGATCTCTTTTTGGGAAAAGTGACGGCTCTGAGAAGAGCCGGTTGGTTTGTTCTCAACGTTTCGACTAGTCTGCTCTAGTCATCGTCAATCAGTCTCCTGATGATGAATACAGCAGACTAGTCGAAACGTTGGGAACGAACCAACCGGCTCTTCTCAGAGCCATCACTTTTTCCAAAAAGAGATCATTACATGGTGTCACCCGAAAGAACTCAAGAACATCTATCTCCACCATGCAAAGCCTCAAATCCTACATCAACTTTTACAATATCTTCATCCAATTTCTGTACAACCAGAAGTCTGTTACCTACATGAAGTGTGCCAGCTTGATGTAATCCGTACCACGGCATTGTACTCCAAATGCGCGTGTGCAACAACGAGCTTAGTTACAGGTTTTGCTCCCCCTGCCCGGCCTGCCGTAGGGCATCATGAGATAAGCGTTTTTCCACGCGAAGCTAGCTCTTAGAGAACTAGACACAATCTTCAACTAGACGCAGGCACGCACAAACCATCAGCTGTGGGGAGAACGCGCCAAAACGCTAAGGTGCGCACGCGAGATACAGTTCTCTCACACGTCGGGTGAGTCTCCCAGACTGCACTGCTTCTTTTTGAGAACTTGCGCGTCAGCTTGTGGAACAAAACGTCACAAATAGGTCATGGACTATGCCGTGTGGACTAGGTTTGTACACGAGTGGCACACTTCATGCAGGCAATAGACTTCTGGTACAACGTAACTGGAACAATGTCGCACATGTGTGTGTTGCATGATCGTCATCTATCGTCACAAGTTAATTTTGGCACTTGTTTACTGTTTAAACCATGCTTTTGACAAGTATTTTGTGAAATATTTCATTTCAAAGTATTTGTATTCCTTTCTATTTTTCCTATTATCAATGTCCCAATGAAAACAAACATTTCCGGAAATTGCCAGTGAAACATGGGAGATACAGCTTTAAACACAAGTAAGATTTGTAGCTTTGCATGGTGACAAGGACAAGTTAAAGACTGTTTGCGGTGACACCATGTAGTAAGATTTGTAGCTTTGCATGGTGACAAGGACAAGTTAAAGACTGTTTGCGGTGACACCATGTAGTAAGATTTGTAGCTTTGCATGGTGACAAGGACAAGTTAAAGACTGTTTGCGGTGACACCATGTGAACAAATTCTCTTTTGAGTAGTAATTAGTTTTGAAAAGAACTGGTGGTTACAACTCGATGTAACCTCGATCAGTATGCTCTGATCGTCTTCAGGACAAAGTTAAAAACACAAGTTAAAATAAAATGTCTGTTTGAGTTTTTCGTAGTGGGGTGTGATGATGATGTATTGCGAGTGGACATACCTGCCGAGTTGATAAGCTGCTTGAAGACCGATAGCGTGCCGATACGAACCTTCTCATTGCCTTCTAGTTTCTGCAAGAGGTACGCCACAACACGGTCAGAGAAGGACCGAGCGATGATCGCGAAGCACCGCAACAGCTCATTGTGATTTTTCATTGTCATAGATTGATTGAAATCAGGTGGAACACACACCTTTGAAAGACAAACATCATAATTTTTCATAATGTTTCATACCACGGAATCTTTCCACCCCAAACCATTCAAACGCCAACAGCAGGGTTTGTTGGATTTTGATGGACTCGGTACTGTATGTGACCCGCTCTGGCAAAACCCAAAACTTCTCGGGATTTACCATAATGCGTAACAGCCATGAAAACTGACCCCTGGGACCAGTTTTGAGGGACCAGTTTTCATGTCGCCATAGAGCATTTTCTCTAGATTTTGATGGAATAAGAAAAATCCTGAAACGTTGTTGGGAACATTGTTAATTTTCATGATAAATTTGGGAGGTCACTTTTGAAAATTGGGTCCAAGTTTCGGGTTTTGCCAGACAGGGATACTTTGCATGGGGCCGGGTGTCCAAATTCCAGCCAAGTCCAACAGTTGGGTGGTAGTGTTACTGCCATGGTGTTGGATTTTGGCAGATTCAGGAAGGTGCTTAGCCAAAATAGATAGGGGGTTAGGGTTAATGAATTTTTAGAAACAATATTTAAAAGGCTTACAATTACTGTACTAACCAAGAAAATAAAAAGGTCTTAAATAATATATGCACAAAATGTTTTTTAAAAAAATAAGAAAAAAAGAAAAAATTCAAAAGCTGTAAGCATTTCACTTGGTTTATATTTATAATTTATTACCAAAAAGATAAAAAGCTAAGAAACTGGTCCTATTACTTTCAAAAGCTTTTCATATGAGACCTTTTATATTGAAAAATGTATACTTGTACTATCATTTATGATCACTACGGGGCATAATTTCCACTTAAAATTAAACTCTTCAGAGCCCATATCATTACCGGTCGATCAAACTCAACCTTTTTTGGCCCACAACAATTTGTACATGCAGACAATGCAGTATGTCAGACTATTCAGATAAATTGAGGTTACAGTCTGTGCACACACTGTTGTCCATCAACAGATTATATAACATATGGGTTTTGCCTGCTATTTTAGTCAGTTCCCTACCTGCGAATGCAGTGTGTTGAGTATGGTATCGAGTTGGAGTTCTAGCATGGTGCTCCCGTTCTGTACAGCCGACTCTAGAATCATACACAGTCCCTGTCAGGAAAGAAAAAAACAGTCAAAGCTTACAATAAAATAAATAGTTCCAAAGATTATTTATAAACCAATCTTATTTACATTATATAATTTGGAAGTTGTGAAATGGAAATAAACGTGAATGAAATGACAAAAATAATAACAAATGAAATGGGGAGGAGGGGAGGCGGGGTACTAACCTGTGTGATGAAATATGGTTCCGGATGTTTCTTGTATAAGTTTAGGATGGCTGGGATTAGTTTGGGGGTCTGTTCCTCAAGTCGGTCCTGGGTGATGATCTTAGACATGTGACCCAATGCCTCTACGACTATCAACCGCAGCTTGGGGGGGGAAAAAAAACATTAAAAAAAACACACAAAAAACAGATGTAGTATGAGTGTCAAGACCTTACATACTGATGGTGAAACGTTCCCTGTCCACAACATCTTGGCCACTAAGGCTTTCACACACATTTTGATTTTACTCAGATTCGACTAGAAATGAAGGTACGGCATTGGTTATGTTAATAATAATGAAGTCTTATACAGTGCAAAAGCTAATCACGATGTGATACTCTTAAGCGGTTTACATTATTACCCCTGGTTAATTGGGCCAATACCAGTCCTTAAACTATCTCAGCTCCTGGGGGGAGTATACAGCCCTGAGATACTGTAGCGCTTGGGAATCTTTCTCATACACAGTATCAATGTCTACACTCACAGGTGCCCATTTATACTCCTGGGTGAAGAGGAGCAATGTACAGTAAAGTGTCTCGCTCACAGACACAAGTACCATAAACGCAGCCAGGATGCGAACCCACAGTCTGACGACTCAGTCATCAGAACATAAGTCTCATGCACTGGAGTGCTCGACCATGGCATCCCATGTTGGCAAAACTACGTCTATGTGTATGCTTGCTCTCTTTGAATCAAGATATACATTGAAGGGAAGGTACAACATTGGTAATGTTGGGAAAACTGCTTCTATGAGTATGCTTACTCTCTTTGAATCAAGATATACATTGAAGGGAAGGTACAACATTGGTCATGTTGGCTGAACTGCTTCTATGAGTATGCTTACTCTCTTTGAATCAAGATATACATTGAAGGGAAGGTACAGCATTGGTAATGATGGCAAAACTGCTTCTATGAGTGTGCTTACTCTCTTTGAATCAAGATATACATTGAAGGGAAGGTACAACATTGGTAATGTTGGCAAAAACTGCTTCTATGAGTATGCTTACTCTCTTTGAATCAAGATATACATTGAAGGATAATGTACAACATTGGTCATGTTGGCAAAACTGCTTCTATGACTATGAGTGTGCTTACTCTCTTTGAATCAAGATATACATTGAAGGGAATGTACAACATTGGTCATGTTGGCAAAACTGCTTCCATGAGTGTGCTTACTCTCTTTGAATCAAGATATACATTGAAGGGAAGGTACAACATTGGTCATGTTGGCAAAACTGCTTCTATGAGTGTGCTTACTCTCTTTGAATCAAGATATACATTGAAGGGAAGGTACAACATTGGTAATGTTTGCAAAAACTGCTTCTATGAGTGTGCTTACTCTCTTTGAATCAAGATATACATTGAAGGGAAGGTACAACATTGGTCATGTTGGCAAAACTGCTTCTATGAGTGTGCTTACTCTCTTTGAATCAAGATATACATTGAAGGGAAGGTACATCATTGGTCATGTTGGCAAAACTGCTTCTATGAGTGTGCTTACTCTCTTTGAATCAAGATATACATTGAAGGGAAGGTACAACATTGGTAATGTTGGCAAAACTGCTTCTATGAGTGTGCTTACTCTCTTTGAATCAAGATATACATTGAAGGGAAGGTACAACATTGGTCATGTTGGCAAAACTGCTTCTATGAGTATGCTTACTCTCTTTGAATCAAGATATACATTGAAGGAAGGTACATCATTGGTCATGTTGGCAAAACTGCTTCTATGAGTGTGTACTCTCTTTGAATCAAGATATACATTGAAGGAAGGTACAACATTGGTAATGTTGGCAAAACTGCTTCTATAAGTATGCTTACTCTTTGAATCAAGATATACATTGAAGGAAGGTACAACATTGGTCATGTTGGCAAAACTGCTTCTATGAGTATGCTTACTATCTTTGAATCAAGATATACATTGAAGGGAAGGTACATCATTGGTCATGTTGGCAAAACTGCTTCTATGAGTGTGCTTACTCTCTTTGAATCAAGATATACATTGAAGGGAAGGTACATCATTGGTCATGTTGGCCAAACTGCTTCTATGAGTACGCTTACTCTCTTTGAATCAAGATATACATTGAAGGGAAGGTACATCATTGGTCATGTTGGCCAAACTGCTTCTATGAGTATGCTTACTCTCTTTGAATCAAGATATACATTGAAGGGAAGGTACAACATTGGTAATGTTGGCAAAACTGCTTCTATGAGTGTGCTTACTCTCTTTGAATCAAGATATACATTGAAGGGAAGGTACATCATTGGTCATGTTGGCAAAACTGCTTCTATGAGTGTGCTTACTCTCTTTGAATCAAGATATACATTGAAGGGAAGGTACATCATTGGTCATGTTGGCCAAACTGCTTCTATGAGTACGCTTACTCTCTTTGAATCAAGATATACATTGAAGGGAAGGTACATCATTGGTCAATGATGGCAAAACTGCTTCTATGAGTGCTTACTCTCTTTGAATCAAGATATACATTGAAGGATAATGTACATCATTGGTCATGTTGGCAAAACTTCTTATAGGAGTATGATTACTCTCTTTGAATCAAGATATACATTGAAGGGAGGTACAACATTGGTCATGTTGGCAAAACTGCTTCTATGAGTATGCTTACTCTCTTTGAATCAAGATATACATTGAAGGGAAGGTACAACATTGGTCATGTTGGCCAAACTGCTTCTATGAGTATGCTTACTCTCTTTGAATCAAGATATACATTGAAGGGAAGGTACAACATTGGTAATGTTGGCAAAACTGCTTCTATGAGTATGCTTACTCTCTTTGAATCAAGATATACATTGAAGGGAAGGTACAACATTGGTCATGTTGGCAAAACTGCTTCTATGAGTGTGCTTACTCTCTTTGAATCAAGATATACATTGAAGGGAAGGTACAACATTGGTAATGTTGGCAAAACTGCTTCTATGAGTATGCTTACTCTCTTTGAATCAAGATATACATTGAAGGGAAGGTACAACATTGGTCATGTTGGCCAAACTGCTTCTATGAGTATGCTTACTCTCTTTGAATCGAGATATACATTGAAGGGAAGGTACATCATTGGTCAATGTTGGCAAAACTGCTTCTATGAGTATGCTTACTCTCTTTGAATCGAGATATACATTGAAGGGAAGGTACATCATTGGTCATGTTGGCAAAACTGCTTCTATGAGTATGCTTACTCTCTTTGAATCGAGATATACATTGAAGGGAAGGTACATCATTGGTCATGTTGGCAAAACTGCTTCTATGAGTATGCTTACTCTCTTTGAATCAAGATATACATTGAAGGGAAGGTACAACATTGGTAATGTTGGCCAGAATGCTTCTATGAGTATGCTTACTCTCTTTGAATCAAGATATACATTAACCCTCCTACTCTTGGTGCACTTTAGTGGGAAGTTGCTATAGAGGTCAAAATCAGTCAACTGCACGTTTTGACTGTTGACCCAAATGTGCACATAGAGGCATTTTTGACTGGTTTTTAGTCATTTTGACCACCCTGAACAATACCAGACAATGCTTTTACCAGTCAAAAACGGTCGACTCATTTTGACCTGTAAATGTACTTACTGCACATAAGGTTTGACAGTGTATGACTTTTAAGTGCACTAGATGTACCTTGGCAAGTATATCAACATTTTGACTGATTTTGACCCTTGTAGTAGTAGGAGGGTTAAATAACAACAACATGCTTATAACATTGCGTTGTTCACAAGAAAATAGTGAAAATACATTCAGAATGTTTTGAATTCAATCTAATAAGGAATTTAGAGTATTTCCCAAAATTTGAACTGGGAATTATTTTAACTTTAGCATATCTCCCCTGCTAACCTTGGGTTCTTTTGATTGCAACCAAGCATTGAAGATGTGGTCGACGGCGGTGAGGATCTGCACAGAGTACGTATGCCTACTGATGGACGGATCAGGGGCATTCTCAATGTTGGCGACATATTCCTCTATGCTCTCGCTGAATTTAGACAGGGCTGTGTGCGGAGACAAACAAACATGTAATCTACCAAGGTTGAATCTTCGTGGTCTAATGTGCTTGGTTGAATGTTCTTGGAAGGTTTTTCGTTCCAGTGGACATCAGCATAAACAAATACGAGTACTGGTCCACATTTTCAATTATTAGGACGATTGTGTTTCGATGATAGATCCCACAGGAACACTCCATAGCAATACTTCAATTTCCCATAGGAACATTCTACAAGAGTGTCTGTTTTCCGTCAAAGATTTTTCATCAAGGACTTTTCCATCAAACCTTTTTTCTATCAGGGATGTTTTCATCAAATAATTTTCCATCAGAGAAGTTTCCATAAAATGCTTGTCAACCAGGGAAGTTTCTATCTAATATTTTGTTTTAATCAGGGAAGTTTTCATCAAATACTTTTCCATCGGGGAAGTTTTCATCAAATACTTTTCCATCGGGGAAGTTTTTATCAAATACTTTTCCATAAATTAAGTTTTTATCAAATACTTTTCCATAAATGAAGTTTTCATCAAATAATTCTCCATCAGGGAAATATTCATCAAATACTTTTCCATAAGGGAAGTTTTCATCAAATACTTTTCCATTTAAGGGAAGTTTTCCTCAAATACTTTTTCATAAGAGAAGTTTTCTTCAAATACTTTTTCATAAGGGAAGTTTTCTTCAAATACTTTTCCATAAGGGAAGTTTTCTTCAAATACTTTTCCATAAGGGAAGTTTTCTTCAAATACTTTTCCATAAGGGAAGTTTTCTTCAAATACTTTTCCATAATGGAAGTTTTCATAAAATACTTTTCCATAAGGGAAGTTTTCATCAAATACTTTTCCATAAGGGAAGTTTTCTTCAAATCCTTTTCCATAAGGGAAGTTTTCATCAAATCCTTTTCCATAAGGGAAGTTTTCTTCAAATACTTTTCCATAAGGGAAGTTTTCTTCAATTACTTTTCCATAAGGGAAGTTTTTATCAAATACTTTTCCATAAGGGAAGTTTTCTTCAAATACTTTTCCATAAGGGAAGTTTTCTTCAAATACTTTTCCATAAGGGAAGTTTTCATCAAATACTTTTCCATAAGGGAAGTTTTCATCAAATACTTTTCCTTAAGGGAAGTTTTCATAAATTACTTTTCCATAAGGTAAGTTTTCATCAAATACTTTTCCTTAAGGGAAGTTTTCATCAAATACTTTTCTTTAAGGGAAGTTTTCATCAAATACTTTTCCATAAGGTAAGTTTTCATCAAATACTTTCCTGTTTTCATCAAATACTTTTTCATAAGGGAAATATTCATCACATACTTTTCTGTAAGGGAAGTTTTCTTCAAATACTTTTTCATAAGGGAAGTTTTCTTCAAATACTTTTCCTTAAGGGAAGTTTGCATCAAATACTTTTCCATAAGGGAAGTTTTCATCAAATACTTTTCCTTAAGGGAAGTTTTCATCAAATACTTTTCCATAAGTTAAGTTTTCATCAAATAATTCTCCATCAGGGTGGTTTTTATCAAATACTTTTCCAATCAAGGAGCTTTCTTCCATGGAATTTTAATTAATGACTTTTCTATCAGTGGCTTTCCCTTAGGAACATATCCGTAAAGGTAACATATGACAAAGGTAATTCAAACCATTCAAAATCAAACTTCAAACTTCACAGGAAGAAAACAATTCAGAACTATTATATAAATGTTACTGGATTGAATTTTGATTTATGGACAAAACAACTTCATCCCATCAGATGGTGTTCATGGTTCAATCTTGATGAACTCTGAAAGTATTTCACTTTCGTTTTTGTAAAATGGTCTAAAGCATGCTTACCATTAACGATGACCCATTTCATGTTGTCCTGTTTAGCCATGCCAAGCATCGGTAGCAGGGTACCTAGAGTAGCCGTAAGAAATGGGACAAAGCCAAAACCTGGGAAGAAGAATAAAAGAAAATACCAATGAGCCAGGCTGGAATGTTATCATTAGTACTAATAAAATCCTCCTACAATCGTTACATTTTGCGAGTTGATCGACTAGTCAAAACTAGACAGTCATCAGATTTTGAAAAGGGGGGGATAAAAAGTGCGGAAAACTTATTACATTACTGTTTAGATGCATTTAGCACATGAAACCATGACCTGTGCTGGACAGTACTTTTCAACATTCAAAACTATTCATAGAGTTTGTTAGGTGTTCGGGTATGTACCCGAAACACCTATTGTTTTTGTTCGGTTTTTTAGGTGTTCGGGTATGTACCCGAAACACCTATTGTTTTTTTTTGTTTTTTTTTCTTTTTAGGTGTTCGGGTATACATGTACCCGAAACACCTATTGTTTTTGTTCGTTTTTTTTCCTTTTTTTTTTCTTTTTTTTTTCTTCTCCTTCTTCTTCTCCCCATCGATTGTCTACAAAAAAAACACATACTTGCAAACTTCACATGAACTTGAAACGTGGCATATACTTAGAACTTAACACGTAGATGAAACAAAATTTGTGACGTCATGATTAGGTCATCAGATATCGAATTACGATAAATCAAAGTTTAATATTTAAAAAAAATCATATCTCAACACCCACAAGAGGTAAATTCAAAATTTTTGTACCATTGTACAGATCGTTAATGGTCAAAAAATATTTACAAAAAGGTGACCCCATTTTGACCTTACTTCCTGTCCAAACCGGAAATGAAAGTTTAATATTTAAAAAAAATCATATCTCAACAACCACAAGAGGGAAATTCACAATTTTTGCACCATTGTACAGATCGTTAATTGTCAAAAAATATTTACAAAAAGGTAACCCCAATTTGACCTTACTTCCTGTCCAAACCGGAAGTGAAAGTTTAATATTTAAAAATAATAATATCTCAACCACAAGAGGGAAATTCACAATTTTTGCACCATTGTACAGATCGTTAATTGTCGAAAAATATTTACAAAAAGGTGACCCCAATTTGACCTTACTTCCTGTCCAAACCGGAAGTCAAAGTTTAATATTTAACAAAATCATATCTCAACAACCACAAGAGGTAAATTCACAATTTTTGTACCATTGTACAGATCGTTATTGTCAAAAAATATTTATACAAAGGTGACCCCAATTTGACCTTACTTCCTGTCCAAACCGGAAGTCAAAATTTAAAATTTACAAAAATCCTATCTCAACAACCACAAGAGGTAAATTGGAATTTTTTGCACCATTGTATAGATCGTTAATGGTCAAAAAATATTTACAAAAAGGTGACCCCATTTTGACCTTACTTCCTGTCCAAACCGGAAATGAAAGTTTAATATTTAAAAAAAATCATATCTCAACAACCACAAGAGGGAAATTCACAATTTTTGCACCATTGTACAGATCGTTAATTGTCAAAAAATATTTACAAAAAGGTGACCCCAATTTGACCTTACTTCCTGTCCAAACCGGAAGTCAAAATTTAATATTTACAAAAATCCTATCTCAACAACCACAAGAGGTAAATTGACATTTTTTGCACCATTGTATAGATTGTTAATTGTCGAAACATATTTACACAAAGGTGACCCCAATTTGACCTTACTTCCTGTCCAAACCGGAAGTCAAAGTTTAATATTTAAAAAAAATCATATCTGAACAACCACAAGAGGTAAATTCACAATGTTTGCACCATTGTATAGATCGTTAATTGTAAAAAAATATTTACTAAAAGATGACCCCAATTTGACCTTACTTCCTGTCCAAACCGGAAGTCAAAGTTTAATATTTAAAAAATCCTATCTCAACAACCACAGAGGTAAATTCACAATTTTTGCGCCATTGTATAGATTGTTAATTATCGAAACATGTTTACACAAAGATGACCCCAATTTGACCTTACTTCCTGTCCAAACCGGAAGTCAAAGTTTAATATTTAAAAAAATCATATCTCAACAACCACAAGAGGTAAATTCACAGTTTTTGCACCATTGTACAGATAGTTAATTGTCAAAAGTATTTACAAAAACATGACCCCAATTTGACCTTTACTTCCTGTCCAAACCGGAAGTCAAAGTTTAATATTAAAATAATTTCTAAATTCAGTATTGTATTGTATTCAAATAAACTTCTCGCGAGAACTTCAATAGACGTTAACATTTGACTTTCTCCAATACTTCGAATTGATGACGTCACCATTTTAACTTCAACCGAACACCTAGTTTTTGTTGTGACAAAAACTTATATCTAGTTTTTTTAAAGTTCAGACCATACAATGATTGTACTTACTATTTGCTGTGGCCAGGTTAGCCATGGTCTGGATGACAAAATAATGCGGGAGCGTTCCTGGCTGGAACTTCCGCACCAGTTCCTCCATGACATCATTACAGTAGTTCTGACCGAGGGCCACTAGGACACCACTGGCTGCCGTCTGCCACTCCGGATGTACTTCCTAAACAAAATAAAAACATCAAATCAACAAATCTACACAGAAAACTGACTAGCAGTTTTCCTGAGTGAACAAAGAAAAATCAACTGGAACAGGCTCAAACCTGTAGCTATGGAATTTCAAATGTGCAGACATTGACAATTTGAGAGAAAAATAGCTATAGACAATTTCATACACATTTTTCCCGAAACGTAACAGTCTCCAACAGAAAAAAATCAAACTTAGTGGTAGTGGAAGAAAGACAGGACAATTTATAAATGACAGTTTAAGTCAACGGTAGGGCTGTGCGTTTTCAGATATTTTTGGAACCGGACACCCAACATCAGGAAACTTCGGATACCCGTTTTCATTTTTGTTGAAAACATGCCTCCGGTGGTGTACAAATACATGTACTGTAAATGGTAACAAATTGACTTTTATAATACAGAGGATACCATACTACCGATCTTTTCTTTATTGGAGTGTAATCTCTTGAATTTAAAGATAATTGTCTGTAACAGTGTAAACATTACATTGTTCAAGAGTCACATATTTCTGTTCGCACCGCTCAAATGTTAAGTCCGAATTTTTAAAAGTCGTATACGGATAATTGGAACCGAAAAATGGAACCGGGTAATGTTTCAGTCGGGTATCCGGATACCCGGATACCCGGCACAGCCCTAGTCAGTAGAATGTTGTTCTTATGAGCATGTTCCACACATATACATAACAGCAAAAGAAACGTCACCCCGTAAATTTTGATAAGTCTGAGAACGTGTTTAGCTTATGTGTCCTCGGACGTCATGCATTACAAATTTTGAGGTCAACCAAATTTGCCACATTGTGTTCGTGTTACACTCCATACTCATAATATTCTTCATTAAACAAATTATATTAATTATAAAATGAAAATAATAAATGTTTTTAGGGGTGACGTTTCTTTTGCTGTTATGTATACATTATCCATAGCACATAAAACACACAGAAACAAACTTAGTACAGGGGTGTGACTTGACAAAAGCAATAAATCCTGAAAAATGAGTAGCACTAGCAGGCCTGGGTCTCCCTTTGCTCTAGAGGACAAAGCTCCCCTGAACCTCCTTTCTACTCAATTTTTGGAGGATTTACAGATTCTCCACATATCCCCACAAACAAGAAAGTAGAAGTTTGGATGCAATACAGGCTACTTCTTTCTTTCCTTGGCAGAGCTACTTCTCTTTTTTCAAGAACATTTTGAGGCAAAGGGAGATTTGTATAAAATCCTGAAATCGGGGGAAAAAAGGCCTGTTAGTGACGTTAAAGATGTTCAATTTGAATGAAAAACCCCCACTCTGTAATGTATAGTTACTCCTTAATTGTTCTTAATCAACAGGGGCGTTATACTCCTGTTTTTTACATCCCTCCCCCTGATATATATACCTTGGATGAAGTGAGTTCATCAGATGCCAGCTTGACAAGATCAGGGATGAGGGGCAGCGGTACTCTGTCCAGGGTGTCCTTCAAGACTCGCTCCATGGTCTGCAGAATGACCACCCGGTGGTCCTTCTGGAGCTGGTCATAATCAAAAGTAGCATCGATTATGATGAGTATTTATTTTATTGATATTTAAAAAAATTAAAAAAAAGACAAAAAAGAAGAAGGTACAACCGACCTTAGGTACAACCGACCTTAGCCAATTTGTGATCACAGACTGCCACAGTAAACAAAGGATTTTATAGTTGAATAAATACTCTGCTTGGGTCAACATGGAGTGCCATGGTCGAGCGGTTTAGTCCATCGGATTTGTGTTCTGATGGCCGAGTTGTCAGAATGTGGGTTCGAATCCCAACCGTGACCATGGTGCTTGTGTCCTTGAGCAAGACACTTTACCATAATTGCTTCTCTCCACCCAGGGGTAAATGGGTACCTGTGAGGGCCGAGTTGGTTGTTATGTTTGATTAGCCCATATGCGCTGTAATGGCAGCAATTGAGCTGTATACTCCCCAGGGAGCTGAGATGGTTTCAGGAATAATTTATGAGCCTGATGAGCAGGGGTAATAATATAAAGCGCCTTGAGCACCAGTTTGGTGGATACGTGTGCCATATAAGTCCACATTATTATCTTTATTATTATTATTACTCTGCTTTGGTCAAAATGTAAGGCCAATAAAAAAATGTTTGCATTTATACTACTGGTCCTTTTAGTTGGTAAGCAGTTTGCAACCAGTTATTTCTTAGTTATATTTCAATAGATGGTCGCAGAAAAGTCAATTTTTAAATTGCCATTTGAAGAGGTACATGTACCTTTCAAGATGCCATTTGAAAGTAAGTTATTTTTGGTCATTTAATTTCCATCCCCCAAAAAAAGAAATCAATCAATAACAAAAATAAAAACATATTTCATACAAAAATTATTTATTCATTTTTAAGATATATAAAATTTGAGGTAAAAACAAAATTTGAGGTAAAACAGTTTATAAACACAAATTAATTTATGGTGCTACAATCCTAAAATTAATTGTAATAATTCATTCAGACATCATTATGCATTTCCTTTGACCAAATATAAATAGCATATCGAAATTTACATGTTAAATCAATATTTCAAAGGCACTTCCAGAGCTTGGGATATTTATCTTTCAACGTATTCCACCGTTTACATTTTCCAATAACCAGCTCCCACACTACACTGTGGTTTCAATGTAGACATCATCTTACACTGTACGTAAACATAATGTACCAGCATTTCTCACACTCCCGGGACCACAAACAGATGTACCATTGTTGTAGAACTGTAGAAATTATTATATTACTGACTAGACTAGGGTCATATTTAATCAAGTGTAACATATAAATGTATGTCATTTATACCATTCACCCGCACATCATACTCTATTCACACTCTTAGACACTATGGGCCACGCATTTGGAATTCTATTGACCTGTCGATCAAGAGTAAATCCTCGGTCAGCCAACTCAAAACTTCCTCCAGGAATCATCTTGTTTCCCAGTATATGACCATGGATATGACCTACATGTAGCTTTCTTCTTTCGTTCCTTTAGTTTTTGAATTGTATTATTTTCTTTCCAACATTCCCCCTTTCATATGTTTCTCATCCTCCCTTTGTCTCGTCCCCGTTGTTGTCTGTTTTATGTTAACCCTCCTACACATGGAGGCCACTCCGATCCACAAAACTCTGTTCTTGAGCAACCTTCAATACATACATGTACAAGCCTGCTGTCCTTTCCAAGTAATCTCACAAAACTGTGTGCCACCCAAGGCCACTGTAAATGTTTGAACATATACTAGTCAAAAAAAGTAATGCAACTTTTTACATTTATTTGAAAACTGCCCTGTAAATTTGTTACATTGGATGAGATCATGTGAGGACTTTTAATAGCGTGTGTGCCCTCCCCTTGCTACAATACAGGCTTGGATTCGTCAGCGCATGGACTGAACCAGCCTTCTGAAACGATGCTGTGGCAGTGCCCGCCACTGCGCTTGCAGAGCTTCAGGTAGCTGCTGAGCATTGACGGGTGGAACAGGCATGGAATGGATTCGGCGCTGAAGTTCGTCCCAAGCATGCTCAATTGGGTTAAGATCTGGGCTGAAGGCAGGCCATGGGAGGGTGATGACATTTTGTTGCCGAAGGTACTCGGTCACAATTCTAGCGACATGAGGGCGGGCATTGTCTTGTTGCAGAAGGCGGATGTTAGGGTGCTGCTTAAGAAAGGGCACTGCAACTGTTGCGAGAATTTCATCGCGGTACCTATGCCCATTGAGGTTGCCATCAAGGACGACCAGATCTGTGCGACACCCGCCCATACCATAACACTTGGACCACCCCATCTGTCAAGCTCTACCACATTACAGTCTGCCCAACGTTCACCACGTCGTCTGTACACACGTGTACGACCATCATTGTGTGAGAGGCGGAATCGTGATTCGTCAGTGAATAGCACTTGACTCCACATTAACTGTGTCCATCGGTGGTGGTCATTGCACCACTGGTAGCGACGCTGCCTTCACTCTTGGGTCAGCTGTGGTCCCCTATAGGGACGCCGACTACGAAGACCCACTGCGCGGAGTCTGTTGCGGACTGTTTGGTCACTTATTCTGTTGTTGTTTCTGCCTGGTGTCTCCCGAGCAGTCTGTACGGCATCACGACGGCGTTCCCGCAGGTGGAGGAGCACCATATGGTGATCCTGGTGAGGCGTTGTCACCCTAGGTCGGCCACTCCTTCTGCGGTCCGATACATTCCCAGTAGTCTGGAGTCTGTCCCTGAGACGACCAATAGTGGATCGGTGCACATTTAAAGCACGGGCAACATCACTGGGTCGCACGCCAGCATCCAGCATGCCAATAGCACGGCCGCGCTCCAGAAGTGAGAGTCGTGGCATGACTGCTTGAACTCTGCTCACGGAATAAACTGGCTTTTCTGTAAGTCATGAACTCAGACAAAAGGGTGGAAATGAAACTGGGACAATTTCATGTTACGTAACTCTGTTCAGCTTGGTCAGTGGAAACTGAGGTTTAAGCCTTTCATGACATTCAGTCAAACGTAACAATTCCCATTCTTGCTGGAAATCCTGTAGGTCACTTAGTGCAACAATTGCGCAATGAAAAAATACAATGATTTTGTCCTCGTACTGAAATTATTCTGTTTTAAAAAAGTTGCGTTTCTTTTTTTGACTAGTATATTAGTATGGCCTGCAATGTATCAATGGGAGACCACTTTACCCTGCAATCTCAGTGGTGTGACAGTGCACAGAAAGGTAACCATAGGAGGCCACTGGCAACAGCTAATGGCTTGGAGTGGCCTGAATGGGTTGTTTCAAAAATTGCACTGATTGTAGGAGGGTTAAGGCACACCCCTCCAAGATTTTGCTTATTGTGATTGATACATTACTCTATGCTTCAAAAAAACATTTTTCTCATTCATGTACATTCATTGCTTCATCTTTTTATATGTTTGTTTATATATATATATTTATACTTTAATTAACTATTATTTGTTTAAAGCCGAAATTGACAAGCTTATCACGTCTACATCTTGTTTTCTTATTCTTATACTCTGTATTGTACATGTTATAAATTTGTCCATTTATAAAGTATTCGGAGAATGGAAATAAATGTAATACTGAATTGAATAAGTTACACACATTTTACGAAAACAAGCTTCCATATGGGTTGTCTATAAGGGGCGTGGCTAATTTGCAAACAACGACAGTAACACTCAATCTATCTTCCACAACTTGTTAAGTGTATTTGTTAATCCAACAGCATGAATGAAATATTAAGTTGAAACGTTTTCCTTTTGTCCATAAACTGTTAATGATTAAAACAAACAAAAAATGCTACGTCATATATTTAAGTGGTTTTAATATTTATTGCTTGCAATTACAAGACAATGTAGGCCGTATGTAAATTATTACGGGGGGGGGGGGGGGGGTCCAAGCAAATATCAATAACAGTGGGCCAATTTCATAGAGCTGCTTAGGAGATAAAATTGCTTAGCGTATTTCTTTGGTTACCAGCCAAACTTTCAAACAAAATGTATGCATATTGGCTGGTAGTCTGTTTTATATTGCTTAGCAAAAATATTTGGTTAGCGTATTTCTTTGGTTACCAGCCAAACTTTCAAACAAAATGTATGCATTTTGGCCGGTAGTCTGTTTTATATTGCTTAGCAGAAAAAATTAGCTTAGCGTATTTCTTTGGTTACCAGCCAAACTTTCATACAAAATGTATGCATTTTGGCCGGCAGTCTGTTGTATATTGCTTAGCAAAAATATTTGCTTAGCGTATTTCTTTGGTTTCCAGCAAAACTTTCATACAAAATGTATGCATTTTGGCCGGCAGTCTGTTTTATATTGCTTACTAGAAAAAATTAGCTTAGCGTATTTCTTTGACAAACCCCTTTTGTCTAAAATGCAGAAAAGCCAGAAGGTTTTTGCGGAAACCAAATGGGCCCCTCTGACATGTAACGGGTAACAGCACCAATACTTTCAGTGTGATTTACACAATTTTGGGGAACTACTTCAAGGTGATTTTGTCCACTCAAGCAATGACATCTTAGCCACGCCCCCTCAGCCAACTTACAATTCGCACAAATCACGTGGGGCATGTTTGTGATGTTTGTTTTGGAAAATGTAAATAATGTAAAAACTTGCGACAAGCGGTGGGTGGGGGAAGGGGGGCAGTCACCAACTCTGAACCAACCTTGCTATGTTTTCGTAGGTAGTTGTGACATGAATGTAGCATCAATGCCGGCCTCTTCTTTCCGATTGTGACCAGTGATGTGGCAATGATGGTACGAACGCCCATATTCTTGTCATAAGCTGTGTCTATCATAGCCATTACCATAGCTGTAGAGGAGATAAACGTATACATGTGAGTACAGGAAGACTTTTATTTAGTCATCCAATATTCATTCAAAGCAATTCAAGGGTGGAGGAAGCCCAATTCTAGGGCCAATACACTGGACTCCCTCCGTATCCTTGGCCCTAGCTCCACATGTATTCAAATGGACCGATTTTTCTCTTTTTTCAGCTCTTGATCTGCTAATTATTACAACCTAATACATAGTTATTAAGTAACCTTGCCCAAGCACACACATTTGGCATAAAATCTGTTATTCTGGGATAGCTCACTTTCATGGAATGTTTGAAACATGTTACTGATCTCACAATAGCAAACTTCATGCCAAAAGTGTCTGCTTGGGCAAGCTTACCTAATCACAAATTTTTAGATTGTAATAATTAGCAGATCAAAATCGCTCCTTTTTTTGTGGGGCTTGGGCCAAGGATACGGAGGGAGTCCAGTGGGAAAGAATATTGTATCTGACCGCCACTTTTTAAGGGGTTTTTTAACATTTTTTTGCAACCACTAACCAGTTAAAAAATGATTTTATCGATTTTGGGGGGTTCAGAAAGTGAAAACTATCTTTAAAATCTACTTTTATGATGGTTTTCGGACTTTATTTCCCTTCTAAAAAAAATCCTCCCCTTCAGAAAATAGAAGGATCCTATTATAGTTGCCACTGTACAATGACCGTGTTGGTCACTAACGGGGGAGTTGAACAGATCAGACTGACATGACTGAGGAAGTTATCGTATACCAAAAATGCCCGATTTTTCATGAAATAAATATTCTGGAATAATATGAAGTATATGTCCATCATCATCCATATGTTCTCCACCTTACTGGGTAGGTAAGATTACATTATTGGTTATATTGAATGAGAATAAGTGGCGGTCGGATACGACATTCTACCCATCCAGTGTATTAGCCCTAGAATGAGGCTAGGGTGGAAGGTGCACGTGTCCTCTTTGTTATTGTCCTACATGAAGGTTAATCTTACTTCTGATGTAGGACCATCTAACTGTTGCCCCCTTCTCATTCTGACTGTGTGCCCATCCCCCGTTTTGCTGTAACGTTATGCCTTTTTAGTTTTTTGCAACTCTGATGCACCCCTGGTTGAGTTTGATTGTTAGACAACAATCATGTCTGTGACAACAGAATGTCAGTTAGTCCGAATGCTTCTTCCGTTCACAGTCTCCTATTTTTAGAATAATTATGTAAATTGTCGCTGTGATAAATTACATAATTATTCTAAAAATAGGAGACTGTGAACGGAAGAAGCATTCGGACTAAATGTCAGTATGATCTATTTACACTCAGAGGGCTACTACTAGATAGCCTATCTTGCCTATACGTTAGTTTTACATTACAACAGGAAATCATGGTTGAAACTGATCTAACTAGTTTGCTAAGCATGCTAAGTTAGTGTAACTGTAGCATAGCTTTCGCCAGTCTCAATAAATCTGTTATCGATATGACTATTAATAGTATTAAGTATTATGAGAGCTACGGGCACCACAGATGTTAGATGAAAACATCTTTATTGTGTAGGCATATACAGTGTGCAACTTATAAACTCCTAATAAACTGAACGCCGATGTAACGTTAATACAACAAGTCCTAATTGGTGGGCGGTTGATTGAGGCAAGATAAGTAACCACACAAAATCAAATTTTCACGAAATAGATGCAGCAGTAAAATATGTCTCAAAGTTAGTCTTACTGTCGATTTGACCACCGGTGTTGAACCCTTCATCTTCCCCAGGTAACGGCATGATCATACAAGTCAGTGTCCCAGACACTTTGAAAACTTATTGAGGACTATACATCAAAAGACAATATCGTCTTTTGAGTGATACCGGTGGCGGTGATGTCCGTATTGTGTACACGTCGTTTATTCAAGATCTGCGCTAGTAGTACGTAATGTATTATAGCACTAGCACTAGACTGCACTGTACATTCGCCACGGCCGGCCCCAGACACTGACGTCAGATGTATATCAAGGGGATCGGGAGAGCCTAACTATGACTATGAGAGACAGTGTGTGTCATACGATGCTCATACACACAAACATGTGACCGCTGTAAATTTAACGAAGATTTATCCTCAAGTTACCCTAAATGACGCACCTAAGGTTATATAATCAACTGGACGGTAACTTACAAATGAAATTAGCAGTTTGGTGTTTCAGTTTGTTTCAGTGAAGGATTCTCTTGTAAAATGCTGAATTTCAATGCATGATCATACGCGTGGACGTCTTGAGCACCGTTTTTTGAGACGCACAGAATTGTGGTCATCAGAAAATTGATGTCGGTATAATGACTCACCCCAAACTGTTAAAGTTGATGGGGGCACAGAAAATGTACCCAAGAAGAAAAACAGTTGAAATCATGTTTCATCTTATTCCAGATGGTTGTAAAATTGTTTTTAAACTTGAAAATAAAAATATTGTTTTCGATTTTTAAAATAAAATGGTATAATTTGGAGAAGTTCTCAAAACATTTAATCAATATTCTTGAAAGACCAATAAAATGGAAGGTGGTTAAATTTCTTGCAAAAAGTACTTTAAAACTTTGAAATGTGTAAAATTGCTGTTAACATTTTGTCAAATAAAAGATTTCTTTTCATAACCATGATATTAATGTTTCATTTTCTCAATAATTTTCCACTACGTGGCCGAGCGGTCTAGCGCACCGAACTCAAGTTCTGGTGTTGCCAGCAGCAGGGTGTGGGTTCGAGCCCCGGTCGTGACACTTGTGTCCTTGAGCAAGGTACTTAACCACAATTGCTTCGTCCTTCGGATGGGACGTAAAGTGGTAGGTCCCGTGTGTTGTGTAATGCACGTAAAAAAAATGCGCCTTGAGCACCACTTAGTTGGTGGATACGTGCGCTATATAAGTCCACACATTATTATTATTACCGTCGAAATAAACACCAACGAATTAAGTAGTCTTCGTTCGCTTCTTCTATAAGGAATGTGTCCAATTTGAGGATCAGTATTTCTTTAAAAAATCATTGCAAATGCAAAGCATTCATATATTTTGGTTTCCACAGACCATGGAGGTAGAATTCTACCTCCATGCACAGACAACAGCTTGTTGACGGCATAGAACAATAAAATCACAGATGTTCGTGAAAAAAAAATGAGGTCATGTAAATCTCTTACTATTTGTATCTAGTAAAATCAGTGGTTAAACAACTTTTTCCACTTTCATAAGCACTAACTTTCCAGTAAATCATACAATTTCACTATAATTTTTATTTCTGTAACAAGCACGACTTAGATAAGTTTATGCAACCAGTAATACGCCATAGTTTTGTACGTTTTCCGAGAAATGCTAAGCCAAAGGTAGGTGCGTCATTTCACGAGTGCGGCGAATTACGTTCATGGACGATATTTGCTTTTAAAAATTGTCATTTCTTTTTAAATGGATTAAAAGTACATTTCAATTATCCATGAGTAAAACACATGTGACTTTTATTTAGTGGTTTCATGAAAAGTTTAAAAATATAATAATTTGAAATTTACAGTATTCCGTAAGCTTATCCTGTTTATGTTTAGGGACATTTATATACTAGCTCGAGTACGAGTGGAGTTTATGTGCCTAACTCGAACGCGGCTCCCGGTCCGGTCCATGCAATCAAGGCAGCAGTGGTATAGTGCACGAGATCGCTGTGTCACGGGATCGCTTGCCAGCAATATTTAGCTCCCAGGGGCGCAGCACAGAATTAATGTGGCTATACACTCGCCCATCATCGATGGCATGATGTGTGCATAATTCTTATATATTTTTTTTAGAAAGACAGCCGTGATTAGCTATAACACAGAAAGGCTTTGTTTCAGAATTAATTTTGTAATTTGGAATTAAACGAGGATACGAACCTTTTAAAAACAGCTTATAATGATAAGATAATGGCAATTCTATACTGCAAAACAAAATATCGATGTTTTTCAAGAATTTGGCTTGATTTTCCCACGCAATGATGGTATTTTTGAGGAGCGATCGATAGCCTTTGCAATAAAGGAATTAGTATGTGACAACAATCGCTTAGGCTAAATGTAGCAGATGTGAAAAAAAAACTGCTGATAATTTCATGCAAGGTTTTCATTTTGGAACATTTAGTTTACTTTGTAGGCCTATATATGGGACGGTTCTGCACTAACTTACTTAAATGAGAAACTTGATGGTTATAATTTAAATAGCACTTAAAGGAACACTCCATATACAATAAAAATAATACAATGGCTAAATAAAAGTCAAGAAAATAAATGACAGTGAGATCTTTCACAAAATTATTGTCAGAAGCTTGATTTAAAGATGTACAGGGTGTCCCCATAAAAAGTATACCGAGATAAAAATTACTGTAATGGCAAAACTACTTTATATATGGGAAAGACAAATATATCTCTAGAAAGGGCAGAATGTCCTCTTTGCAATGGTATACAGCTTGTGATGTTATTGACACAGATGAGTGAACAAATTAGACAGATGTTAAGGGTACTGAAAGCAGGACTGTGACAAGTTTGCATATTTGAATAACAAAGGTCCAAAAAGCATGTTAAAAAACCTGCACATTAAACTTTTGAGGTAAGTAGCGAAAACAAAGCAGATTACATTGTTTTAGGTACATTCCTTGTTTTCAAGAATGTGTTGAAAAAACAAAGGCATTTGGTATTCTGCACACTTGTATGGTTGAGATTTGTTATTCAAATATGCAAACTTGTCACAGTCTTGCTTTCAGTACCCTTAACATCTGTATAGTTTGTCCACTCATGTGTGTCAATAACATCACAAGCTGTATACCATTGCAAAGAGGACATTCTGCCCTTTCTAGAGATATATTTCTCTTTCCCATATATAAAGTAGTTTTGCCATTACAGTAATTTTTATCTCGGTATACTTTTTATGGGGACACCCTGTATAGGCCTAGGCCCCCAACGCCAGTCGGCAGAACCTCAGTCGGCAAATAACTTCCATCACTCAAACAGTCGAAGCAGGCTGGTATACGGTTTTTGTGACTGAGGTGATTAAATTTCAGGGGAAATTTCTCTCGCCTCCACCCTCAATTTCCCTCTCATGCCCATGGGCGGATCCAGAACATTTTTTAGGGGGGCTGAGAATCAAAAACAATTATTTTTCAGTACTACAAAAATTACAATGAAATAATCAAAGGGAGAGAAAAACAAAGCACAGTGAGGGAATGGGAGTGCGTTCTCCCCTCCCCTCCCCCCTCTCTCTCTCTCTCTTTCTCTCTCTTTCTCTCCCTTTTTTTTTAATTTATTATTTTTTAAAAACGATTTTAGGGGGGGGGGGCTACAGCCCCCTTAGCCCCCCCCCCTTCCCCAGGATCCGCCAATGATGCCTACCCTCTATTAATTTTGGATTTTGTTACCGCCGCCGAAGTCAGCCGGAATAGGCCAATTGGCTTCCACAACCCCAAATATTATGTTTGACAACAACAAAAGTGATTGTTTTTACGGGTTCTTTAGGGGAAGCCAATAATCCACCATTTTGCTTGTTGGGCATAGGCCTATTAACACAATTATTTATCAATTGCATAGGCCTAATTGAGAAACAAGTTGCCTGACATCCCTGAACCATAATCTCACTTTATATCGACATTTGAAGAGGTTGCCCGAAAAAAGGTTCTTTTCAGAACCCTGCACCTCAGTAGTATGTGTGCCGCATTACAAGCCGGTTTGTGGTGGAGATGGAGGTGGGATTGAGGTGGGATTGAGAATCCCACTTCCATCTCCACCACAAACCGGCTTGTAATGCGACACACTCAAATCGGGTACGTAATGCTGCGCGCGCGCGGGCGCGCGCGTGACTCCCTCCACACAAAACCTGCACTGTGGGCATCCCTCCTCAATCCCTCCTTCCTTTCATGACAAAATACTTACTCCCTCCACACAAAACTGCACACAAAATACTTACTCCCTCCATCGACCCCGATGACCACACCTGTGGTTCTTAAAATAGAAATCCACCACATAAGATGCTGCATACATATTGGCATACATGTCTGGGCGCGCGCGTGACTCCCTCCACACAAAAATACTTACTCCCTCCTCACTGTACTCCCTCCACACAAAATACTGCACACTACTCCCTCCACACAAAGTACGAAGACAGACAAAAGAACGACTGTACATGAAGTTATTCAAGTATGATTTGTTAAATTTAATTTTAACACCAACAGCAATCTTTGATATCAATATATTTACAGATGGTTTTTATATTGGTTTTAAATTGGAAAACATTTGATAAACTGAAAACATTAAGTATTATTATTATTATTATTATTATTATTATTGCTATTTTAAATTCTAACAAATTCGGGGCCTTTAGAACATTGAGTCTTTACTCATTGAGTCTTTACCCATTGAGTCTTTACCCATTGAGTCTTTACCCATTGAGTCTTTACCCATTGAGTCTTTACCCATTGAGTCTTTCTCATTTACTCATTTCGCTACTCATTTACTCATTTCGCTACTCATTTGCTCATTTCGCTGCTCATTTACTCATTTCGCTACTCATTTGCTCATTTCGCTGCTCATTACCCATTGAGTCTTTACCCATTGAGTCTTTACCCATTGAGTCTTTACCCATTGAGTATTTACCCATTGAGTCTTTCTCATTTACTCATTTCGCTACTCATTTACTCATTTCGCTACTCATTTGCTCATTTCGCTGCTCATTTACTCATTTCGCTACTCATTTGCTCATTTCGCTGCTCATTACCCATTGAGTCTTTACCCATTGAGTCTTTACCCATTGAGTCTTTACCCATTGAGTCTTTACCCATTGAGTCTTTACCCATTGAGTCTTTACCCATTGAGTCTTTACCCATTGAGTCTTTACCCATTCAGTCTTTACCCATTGAGTCTTTACCCATTGAGTCTTTACCCATTGAGTCTTTACCCATTGAGTCTTTACCCATTGAGTCTTTACCCATTGAGTCTTTACCCATTGAGTCTTTACCCATTGAGTCTTTACCCATTCAGTCTTTACCCATTGAGTCTTTACCCATTGAGTCTTTACCCATTGAGTCTTTACCCATTCAGTCTTTACCCATTCAGTCTTTACCCATTCAGTCTTTACCCATTCAGTCTTTACCCATTCAGTCTTTACCCATTCAGTCTTTACCCATTCAGTCTTTACCCATTCAGTCTTTACCCATTCAGTCTTTACCCATTCAGTCTTTACTCATTCCGAAATGGGTAGTTATAGGCCTATATATAAACTATTTCTTCCGTTTCTTGTCAATCGGAGATTAAGCATCAGAGATTCAACATGAATGTTATTTCTGCTGTCAAACTCCATATGCTTGTCACCAGTGCGGCAAAAGCTTTGGACGGAGATATAACCTACGGAGGCATGCAGAACATGTACATAATGAAGAGAAATCTAAAATGGATGAAGTTGACGATGATTCTGAAATTAAAGCTATCCAATCTGACAATTCAGACATCGATAATTCTGAACCCGATGTTAAAAAGCGTAGATTTGAAGATTCGGAAATAGAAACTTGTGAAACTGAATCTACGCAGGATGAAGACGAAGATTTCGAGGAAGATGATTCAGAATCCGATACGGAGGTGGAATATGACGAATCATCGGAAGAGGATGAGTCTAGTTCTGAACTGGAAGACAATGCTACTTTTCAAGACTGGTTGGAAGAGGCTAAAGTGGCTACTGAAGAGATGTGGTGTGAAAAATATGAAAAGTACGTCAACGGGGTATGAGTGAAGATCAAGCCAAGGAAAAAGCCAATAGGAAAAGCCTTTGGGCAGTCAAGCGAATCTTTTTCAACAAATACAAGGATTTTTTGTCAAGTTACCTACATCTGAAAGATAATGGGACTCATCAGGATATTGCGGAAGATCTCGAAGAAAAAGTAAATAAAGGCATGGAAGTAAACAAAGCTCTGAACAGAGTAATGCCTAAACACCATACCAAATTTGACGGACTACTACTTCAACTAAATGAGGATGAAGAGAACGAGGATGGTAAAGATTCAATGAGTAAAGATTCAATGAGTAAAGACTGAATGAGTAAAGACTCAATGGGTAAAGACTCAATGGGTAAAGACTCAATGGGTAAAGACTCAATGGGTAAAGACTCAATGGGTAATGAGCAGCGAAATGAGCAAATGAGTAGCGAAATGAGTAAATGAGCAGCGAAATGAGCAAATGAGTAGCGAAATGAGTAAATGAGTAGCGAAATGAGTAAATGAGAAAGACTCAATGGGTAAAGACTCAATGGGTAAAGACTCAATGGGTAAAGACTCAATGGGTAAAGACTCAATGGGTAAAGACTCAATGAGTAAAGACTCAATGTTCTAAAGGCCCCGAATTTGTTAGAATTTAAAATAGCAATAATAATAATAATAATAATAATAATAATACTTAATGTTTTCAGTTTATCAAATGTTTTCCAATTTAAAACCAATATAAAAACCATCTGTAAATATATTGATATCAAAGATTGCTGTTGGTGTTAAAATTAAATTTAACAAATCATACTTGAATAACTTCATGTACAGTCGTTCTTTTGTCTGTCTTCGTACTTTGTGTGGAGGGAGTAGTGTGCAGTATTTTGTGTGGAGGGAGTACAGTGAGGAGGGAGTAAGTATTTTTGTGTGGAGGGAGTCACGCGCGCGCCCAGACATGTATGCCAATATGTATGCAGCATCTTATGTGGTGGATTTCTATTTTAAGAACCACAGGTGTGGTCATCGGGTCGATGGAGGGAGTAAGTATTTTGTGTGCAGTTTTGTGTGGAGGGAGTAAGTATTTTGTCATGAAAGGAAGGAGGGATTGAGGAGGGATGCCCACAGTGCAGGTTTTGTGTGGAGGGAGTCACGCGCGCGCCCGCGCGCGCGCAGCATTACGTATCCGATTTGAGTGTGTCGCATTACAAGCCGGTTTGTGGTGGAGATGGAAGTGGGATTCTCAATCCCACCTCAATCCCACCTCCATCTCCACCACAAACCGGCTTGTAATGCGGCACACATACTACTCACCTCATTTGGCGATTGTTGAGATAAACACATAGTGTTACATGCAAACCGATAATTGCAAAACGATAATTGCAAAGACCTCAAAATGTCTGCCATTTTTAAAGTTTGAAACTAGTTCCTGACCGCTAAAATGAAATGGCGCCAACTAAAGTGTAAGTTCGCGTTTGGTCACAATGGGGGAAAAAAACACCCCAAAACAGCGGAGTAGCCACGGGGGGAACGTGACCCCCAGGCCCCCACGAAAAAATCCCGATAGTGCCCAAAAAAGAAAAAAAAACATATTTCATGGGCTCCCCACTGAAAAGCAATTCCCTCTGTCCACCCCCACCCCCCCACCCCCCACTGAAAATGTCCTGGCTAAGCCGCTGCCCCTAAACAGTGCTTGTTTCAAACGTTTAACTTTTGAAAGATGTCACAAGGAATGAAACTAAACGCCTTTTATTTAATTATCTAAACTCAGTGAGTAAAATATTGCAAAAAGTCACTTTATCCCAATGTCGCCCTTCAAAAACTGAATCAATGTCGCCTTTCAAAAACCGAGCACATGTATTGGCAAAAAATCGTATATATTCCTAAATTTACACCGTTTTTCTTCCAGTGGACCCTGTATGGGGCCTTTCTGAACTCGAGACAAATGGGGTTTGGACAAAATTAACTTTGACAACATTTGACCCTAGGTTAAGATAATAACACCCATGTTTAGTTTCCTTATGACATAACCTCTTAAAAAAAATGGGGAAAGGTGAATCGTTGATATTTTGCCAACTAAGCCTTTCTTGAAATGGGTCACAACGACGGAAAGTGATCCAGTTTTGGGGGTTAGTTTCCCCTCGAATTAAAAACACCATACACATTACAATTGCTAGTTCATAGGAAAAAAAAAAACTAAATAAACTCCCATAAATCCAAACTAAATGAAAAGGTATATTTCAAAAAGTTATACTTGTGAATTTCAAAACTTTTTTAAATAAAATGTTAATGTCAAATTGTTAATTTCATTGTTTAATGTAAAAAATGCACGACTGTAGGCCCGTGGGTGTAATCCCCTCCAGAAAACCACCCCAAACGAGATCTAATTTCCAAAGATTCTGAAAAAATTCCCCTCCGCTTGACAAAAAAAACACCACTTGTTTTAAGGGGTTCTCATACAAATGGCACAATAATTGATGTCATGGCAAATAACTTGGCGGTGTGCCTAGACCGAATCCATAGACCACTGCAAAATAGCAAATGAAGTTTTATAAAAACTTGCACACATGTCTTTCACTGGTTGGTTTGCAAAATGACCAGTTACCAAAATTGGAATTGAAACAAAACGGACCAATAAATAACAAATACCAATCTGTAAAATCTCGTTTTCATAGAAAAATCTTTTTTATTTTTTATTTCTCCAACCTTCAAAGTAGATATAGACATACATGGGCAAACCATGTCATAAAAATAATTTGTTTAATAACGATAAAGATCATTTTAGTTCGTTTTAACCTGCAAATTTTAGACCTTCATTGCTTAGGAAATAAGTATATTTAATACTACATATGATCTAAATTCTTAGATAATGTACTTGATATGATCCGATGGTTGCGTATGTACCCTTAAACAAATAGTTCACAGCACTGATAAGTCCATTACACTTATTTCAGTGCCACTGTGTTGATTAAAGATACTTGTTCTGTAACCTGTTTTTTTGTGTGCCTATAATTCACTTGACAATGAACGAGAACATCCAACAATGTATAATATAAGAGTATTAAAAATGCAAGATTTACTCATTGCCATGAAAGAAACCTTTAATAAAAAACAACCTTATATACAGTTTTCAGACACTGAAATCCTAAATGCCAGTTCGGAATCCGTACTTTGAAAATGACTTCTCTGGATTAGAAAAACATTTCAAAGCTTATATTCCAGAGAGCATGACAAGTCTTTCATATTCTGCACTAAAATTCAAATGATTCCAGAAAAATCAGGATATTTGATGTTGTCATGGATACGTGAAGCTTCTGATAAATGCAAGTAGAATAATTATTCATAGGCTAGAGATTGGAACAAGGACAAAGTAACTACGGATAAGATAGATAATTAATGCCGTTAGTTTTAAAATAGTTTAAAAATATCTATTTTATGATTAGAGATTATCTACAAAACCAGACTGCACAATATACGAGAACAGATGAATGCCATTTTGTAACAAAATTGTGATATTAAGAATTTTTTTAAAAATCAGTAAAACCACTTTAAATAACTGAATGTTTTGGTGCAGTTTTTTTTAATTTTAAATATTCAATATTTGTTGAATAAAACATGCAAAATATACAAAATAGGCAAATACATTGTGTTATCAATGGCTTCACAAAAACAACTAACAGGTTAAAGTTATTTTAAAAACCTCTTAATGAATATACATGTTTAAAAAAAAAATAAAAAGTCCATTTCATTTAGGAGGTTATTTTTAATAGACGAGGGACATTTTGTCAACAGTGTCCATTTTGGCTATGGGTCGAGAAGCCAGTCGACAGGTCATCAGTGCCAAGATGACGACAATGATGCCCAAGATGGTCATTACTGATCCAATCATCCATTCGAAGTTAAAACTCTTCTCACGGAAGATTTCAAGATCTTGTAGTTCGTTGGTGTGCTTAGTGACTGCCAAATCTGTGAAGACAGGAAAAAAAAAAAAAATGGAAATCAACTTTGGCAAAGTCCTAAAAGACTCGGGTGCAATAATGGTAATATTGGCAAACCCTTCCTTGACAAGCGTGTTTACTTTCTATGAAGAAACAACTTGTGAATGCTTCAGCTCAATGCGCCATGAAAATATCTGAAAAGCATTAATGATTTTCACATGACACTTGCAGGGGTGTCATTGGGCAGTTTTGAAAAAAAATCCACATAAATTTGGCTAGGGGTATTGGGGGTCACTGTTGTGAACAGCGCTGGGGTGAAATCTATAGTTCTGAGCGTTTGCTTTGCTTTCCTTTATTGCTTAAATCTTTAAAATCCGGAGAATCACAACACTGCGATTTGTAAATATCCGAAAATCCAGACAAATCACACCCCGGCACTTTATAACAAAGGAGTTGCAGCAATGGTCTGTTTTGTTTTATAAGTCAGTGCAACATTTTTGTGTTGGACAGCAGTTCAGACAATATAATTAATTTCGTATGATGATTGGTACATTTTCCAAGTAAACTTTCAGATAAAGATTATGTTGTATGTTGCCTTTCAAATGTTTGTTTTTTCATTCACCAATAAACGAGTAAGGACAGTCTGCATTGACCAACTACAGAACACCCTGGTAATTATGAGATGCACGCATGGGGGGGGGGGGGGTTCTCTGATGTAGATAACAGTCGAGATGTATTCACCACACAGTACAATTTGACAACTGTCCGTTTATGAATGGTGGCTTGGCTGTGTAGATAACATTAGATAACGGATGCATTCACCACACAGTACCATTTGGCAAGCATAAACACACGCTCGCATAGTACCTTTATCATTCAAAAAGCATATGAATTATATTATACTAGGACCGATTTCATGAAGCTGCTGAGGAGAGAATGTTGCTAAAACTGAATACCAGGCAAAAGACATACATCTTGAATTAAACTTTGGCTGGTAACCAACTAAATCCACTAAGCAATTTTTTTTTCTGGTAAGCAATTTTTATCTGCTAAGCAGCTCTATGAAATTGGACCCAGAGGAGCAGAAGGCATCGTGGCAAGCTGATATTCAGCTTAACGATGGACGACAGACATACCTTGTTCGCAGATGATTCCAGTGAAATTACTTGGGCAAGCACAAGAGAAGCCAGGCTGGTCTTCAACGCAAACTCCACCATTCTTACACAGACATTCCTCTGAAGACGACAAAAAAACAAAACAGACAATTCAACAACAAGCTCCCCTTACTGAATCAACCCCAATTACGCATCTAATTGGTATTAAACATTCCATAAATCATAATATAATAATAATATGGACTTATATGGTGCACGTATCCACCAAACTGGTGCTCAAGGCGCATTATATTATTACCCCTGCTCATCAGGCTCATAAATCATTCCTGAAAGTGAAACCATCTCAGCTCCCTGGGGAGTATACAGCTCAATTGCTGCCATTACAGTGCATATAGGGATAATCAAACACAACAACCAACTCTGCCCTCACAGGTACCCATTTACCCCTGGGTGGGAGAAGCAATTATGGTATAGTGTCTTGCTCAAGGACACAAGCACCATGGTCGCGGTTGGGATTCATTAAGTTTTATCTTTAAAAAAATTGGGGGGGGGGGGGATAAGGTTTCTAGAAAACATACCTTGCATGACATCTCTCCTTCTCCTGACAGCTGTTAAAGAATAAAAAAAACAATGTTGATTAAACGGCACTTTGAAAATGGGAATATTGGAGAAAATCTGGTGATTGAACTGTGTTTTGTTGCAAATGATCAATCGAAGTCCATAAATTGGAAACATGGAGGTGTTTCAGATCATGTTATCTGTAAAACAATTTCAGCTTAGCTGGGTGTGCATGTATGGTAACACTTGATATCGTCTATTTTGAGACCAGTAGTTCTGATATTCAAAAGCCATTTCTCTGTATTTAGGCAAAATAGTTACATAGTTTGGGTGATTTTAATTAATATAATCTTAAAATACAGAATTTATAAAGCTCCAAACTAAATGACAAAATAATTTACAATGACGGTAATAAAAGAATTGAGTAAGAATTTGAAAAATTACAAAGAATGTTGAAAAGAAATCCCTGAATGCACTTGAGAAACTTACCGAGGCAGAGGTACTCTGGTGGAGTAGATCTATAATAGCAATTCTGGCCGCCGGTACAGGGTGAGCTGGCACACGGATTAACGTTAATTGCTGAAAGGAACAAACGACAAAGCAACGGTAAAATATACCCATTCCATACACAATTTGTTTTCAAAAAAATTTGCCAAGCTCCAACAAAAAACCATCTGACATGGTTGGTAGCCACAACACAATTTGTAAGGGCTGGTTCAAGTCAATGACGGTCAAATGTAATGCCAATGAGCACGCACAATGTCCACAGCAGGTAAAACCTAACTCACAGAATTACAAACTGAACCGACTGGTTGTATAGGTTTGGGATGTAAAAGCTAACAAACCAAAGCAACAGATTATTGAGTGTAATGCAAACTCCCCCTTTGTAGCTGCAGTTGATTGGATTCAATCAAATTAGCTTGAAATCTGGCTTTTATCAATTGAAAAAAGGAAGTGGAGAAAGCACAAACATCACTTTACCAATGTGATGATCAATATGAAAATCATTCTTGGAACCTCTGAAAAAAAGGATTCAAGAGATGTTTCATAGCACCATCAACTTTACACCAAGTAAGATTTATCATAAAAAAGTGATCATGTATGCTTTTTTTTTTTTTTTTTTTTTTAGAACAAGGATGTACACTGCGCTGAACAAAAAAAAATGTTCATTATCAATGAGTTGAGTGTTTTGTCATTCTGAATAGGCACTTTTGTTGAATGCTACAGGCATAAATATTGTGGTGACTATTCCAGTAATCCGACAATCAACTTACCCGATGTCACAGTAACAAGGAAAGAGCAAGTGGCCTGGTTTTCTGCAGAGTCGGTGAAGGTGTAAGTGACCGTAGTGTCTCCCAGAGAGAAGGCATCCCCTGGCTGGTGGGTCTTAGTCATGGTGACTGCTCCGTTGTTGTCCACTGCTGTGGGCTCTGCCCAGGTGCTGGACACAGTAGTGCTGCCGGTTGCAAGTATCTCGGCCTGGTTAGCGGGGCAACCTGTGATGGTTGGTGCTTGGTTGTCCACTGTTGGGCAGTGAGAAAAGGAATTAGGGCAGAAATGGTTTTTTCCCCCACCCAGAGTCTCAACTGTGTTTATTTTTAATATCTGCATGTAAATGAGTGCCCCAAATAATCAGCTAAGCTGGATAGGTCACCCTATTTAAAGATGCTTTTGCAGAAAAACAACCAACAGGATGAAGTAGAGACTTTGCAATAAACCAAGCTAAAAATAAGGTCTCTTTAATCTAGGTTGGTGCTTGGTTGTCTACTGTTGGGCAGTGAGAAAAGGAATTAGGGCAAGTGCCAAATTATTTCCATATCTAGGCGTAAAAAATTGGTAAATTTTGATTACAAATTAAACAACATTTCTCTCGAATGGGTTGATTCTGTTCGGGATCTCGGTGTGGAGATTTCCTCGGGTTTTGTTTGGAATGATCATGTTAATAAAATTGCTGGCAAATGTAATAAGATGATGGGGTTGATTAAACGTACTATTGGCTATGAAGCTCCTGTTCGAGTTTCAAAAACACTTTATTCTACTTTGATTAGAAGTAACCTTGAATATTGTAGTTCTGTGTGGAGTGGAACATCAAAACGTAACATTAGATTAATTGAAGGTGTTAAAAGACGGGCTACAAAATTTATCCTGCATTATCCTGAGGAAGACTATAAGTCACGATTGGATAGTCTTGACATTTTACCGTTGTCTTTTAGAAGAGAAATTGGTGATCTTATATATTTTTTTAATTGTAAAATTACACATTTTAATATTGATCGTTATGTTAGTTTTAATGTAACTCAAGGCCGTCCTACCACTAGACTTTCTTCTGATCCTTATATGTTAACTGTTCCTAGGTATAAAACTGAATCACATAAATATTTTTATTTTCAGCGGATTGTTCCAATCTGGAATCAACTTCCTTTGGCAGCAAGATCTGCCACTTCACTTTCGTCGTTTAAATCTCAAATATCTCAGTTTTACAGAACAAAATTTTCTTCCAGTTTTTCGGTAGATAATATTTGCACATGGATGTCCTTTGCCATTGCTCTCTCTGTCGGCGTATTTAATTTGTTGCTTATTGTTGTATTTTTGTTCTTTTCCGTCCTAACTTGCTTCAGCGGCCCTCTAGTGGTGTAACGGGGCGGGGAGGGGTGGGGGGTGTAAAGAGGTATATAATGTTTAGTGAGTTTCTTGTGGTAGGATGGCCTTGTAGAGGTGCTGGTCACCTGTTCTATCTTACCATTCACTGGCTTTGTTTAAAATGAATTTTTGTGTATTTGTAGTTTATTAGGGTTTGGTTTTATATTTAATTGATGTAATCTGATTGCCAGTGTAAAATGTAATAAAATAAAAATAATTGTTTTTCCCCCCACCCAGAGTCTCAACTGTGTTTATTTTTAATATCTGCATGTAAATGAGTGCCCCAAATAATCAGCTAAGCTGGATAGGTCACCCTATTTAAAGATGCTTTTGCAGAAAAACAACCAACAGGATGAAGTAGAGACTTTGCAATAAACCAAGCTAAAAATAAGGTCTCTTTAATCTAGGTTAGCCGAGCCTAGAATTAACATAGTTAGAATGTAAGGTTTGTGGTACATCCATTTTGGCCATTGTCGACGATGTCAACTTTGAAAGATTTGAGGCTTTTGTGGTTGAGAATCCATGTATGTTATCTCGACTGTCAGTAAGTGAGATTGTGGATCCTCACAAGAATCTATTGGTCTTCTACATTTCGAATAGTGTGGTAAATTTTCGTACAGTGATATTTTTTACAAAAACTTCTGGTCTATAGATGATCAAACAATCTTATAAACTTATAAAAAAAAGATTCTTACAGATGACAATGACTGTGAATGAACAAGTAGCCTCATTGCCAGATCCATCTCGTGCCACGTATGTAGCCGTCACAGCGCCAAGACCGAGATCAACGGGTGAGTTGATGCTGCCAGTCACCTGAGGTGCCACACCAGAATTATCCACAGCGGTCGGTGTAGGGAAATTTATGCTGGTCGTAGCAGTAGGACCGTTGACGTAGGAAACGATATTGTCCGGACATGTGGTGAAGACAGGATCGGTGGTGTCCCCAGCTGTGATGAAAGAGAAATTTATCAAAACAGCTGATCGGGCAACCCTCAATGTTCATCAACATTTCAAGTTGTTACCGCACCCCCTCCCCCCCCCAAAAAAAGAAGGTGAATATTCCTGCACTATAATAAAGGGGATGCATGTTCGAACTCAAGTTGTGTCACCTGAGGACTTAAGCAATAAACAAAAACAATTTTTTAAATAAAAGCAGTACACAGCACTGAAACATGGCATTGGTACAAAATGGTTCACCAGTGCAAGATTCTATTAGTTTTCATGCACACCATAGCCCTATTAGCAGTAGAACACACTTTGTGTTTTGGGCATTTCGTTGCATTATTTTTACACTTTATGCAAGTGATATCACCACAGGTCATCGCATGAATGATTAAAGTCATTTTATATACAACCCAGGAAATGTTCACTGCTGCATTCCATGTCCTAAATATCATACATTTTCTTATGTTTTGGAACACCCTAATTGAAAAATGTTTCAGCAGAAAACTCTTTGCTGGTAACCGTTACACTTGAGTGGATGGAGCAATAGTGCATACTAGTACCAAGAATTAGGCTTGCGTAGGTAGCGCCCTCTTTAGGCCATGCCCAGAGCCATAAATAGTATGCACACTTGACTAGCAAATTATATCAGGTGGAGGATCTCTCTACGTACCCCGAGTAACGGTGACAACGAATGAGCAGGAGGCTTGATTTCCAGATGTATCAACGAAGATGTAGTTGACCGTCGTTGAGCCAATGTTGAAAGCCGTGCTAGGGGCATGGGATCTGGCCACGTTCGGTACCTGACCGTCGTTGTCGACAGCGGTGGGTTCCACCCAGGACACTACAGCCGAAGAAGCACCGGTAGCTGCAGCCACAGTCATGTCAGATGGGCAGTTGCTTATAACTGGAGGAACTGTATCGGTTGTTGGGCTGTCTGTTACAACTGGAGCATCAGCTGTAGGTAATTAATATTTTCAATTCATCAGTATTCAAAAGATTGCATTTATTTTCATTAATTTTATTTTAAAAAGGCAGTATATACACATTTGGAATTGTCAAAAAGCTTAAAGGGGCAGTATCATCATGAAAAGGGCCGACTTTCAACAGGGCATGGAATCGATGTCCTAGTTTAAGATGAACACAGTGACTGAAAATTACTGGTTCATTTATGCAGCAGCAACAGTAATATGACCTTATCATGTGGGGTATTATGGCAGTCACCGAGTTAATCTAAAACTAGCATTCCGATTCCATGACCTGTTGATTGTGACGAAACTGTCCCTTTAAAATGCGACCAGGGCCCAATTTCACAGCTGCCTAAGCAGAGAATTTTGCTTAGCAAATATTTTCGCTAAAGCATTTTGAAACGGACTAACCAGCCAAAATACACACATTTTGTGTGGAAGTTTGGCTGGTAACCAACGAAATTCCGCTAAGCATATATTTCTTGTAAGCATTTTTTTTCCTGCTCAGCAGCCAACACCGGGAAATAAGTTGGAGATTCACAATTTGAGTCATGCGTGTCACTGGAATAAATGTTTAGTAAGTTTTACCAAGCACAAGTATACCAGTAACTAACTGGTTCTTTCGGGAGCCACATACTATTCAAACGTGAATTGCTACATAGTGTCACCTCAAACAGACTATACTTATCCTTTTCACCATGCAAAGCTTACTTTAGGAACAAGCATGTTGCCGATTCATTGGCAACATTTCAATTTCATAAAAAAAGGGAATTAACCCTAACTCCCTAGGCATTGTATTAAAACAATAAAAATCCTTCAAAATCCTCCAACTGGCTTTGTTGTCTAGGGAGTTAGGGTTAATGTGGAATGTAATCCTGAAACCTAAATGCTTGATTTTTAATTTTTTTTTTTTTATGTATAAACAATATCGCACTTACATTGGATGGTAACGGTGAAAGAACACGAGTCATAATTTCCACTGGTGTCATAGAAGATATAGGAGACCCGGATGATGGTGTTGATAGAGAACACTGCTGGTGGTGTGTGAGATTTTGCGATGCCAGGAGCCTTTCCACTGTTGTCCACAGCAGTAGGCTCAACCCAGGACACTGTAGCACTGTCGGATCCTACATCAGGAGGGGCTAGTTTATTGGATGGGCAGCCCGAGATGACCGGTGGCGTTGTATCTGGCATAGACATACCTGGAAATATATCAAGTAAGGTAGTTACTGTAACAGCCACTATAGAAAACTAGGCATACACAATACTAACACAAATTAATATGGGAAATGCATGTTTATTTCCTCAGTACCATTTGAATACAAAATATTAAAAACACAGAACACAGAAATCAATAATAGGGCGTGATCCACATTTAAAATAAATTGGAGTTGTACATAAAGAGTTGTGACATGAATGTCGACACAGAATTGCAGTTAGGCCCTCAAAACTGATGGGAAACATGACTTCATGCACTTTTAATAATAATGTGTGGACTTATATTGCGCACGTATCCACCAACTGAGTGGTGCTCAAGGCGCATTATATTACCCCTGCTCATAAGGCTCATAAGTCATTCCTGAAACCATCTCAGCTCCCTGGGGAGTATACAGCTCAATTGCTGCCATTACAGCGCATATAGGGCTAATCAACCAACTCTGCCCTCACAGGTACCCATTTAACCCCTGGGTGGAGAGAAGCAATTATGGTTAAGTGTCTTGCTCAAGGACACAAGTGTCACGGCTGGGATTCGAACCCACACTCTGCTGCAAACACCAGAACTTGAGTCCGGTAAGCTAGACCGCTCGGCCACGACACTCCACTTTTGTATATATGGATCAAAAGTCATGAGGCCAATCGATGGCCTTAGTTGTTGCAATACTCTTTATACATGTCAAACCATATTTTAAAAAGGGACAAAATCGTCATGATCAAACAGGGCATGGAATTGCAGTGCTAAGTTTCAGATTAACTTGGTGACTGAAAATAATACCCCACATGATAAGGTTATATTATAATTGCTGCCGCATAAATGAGCCAGTAATTAACTAGGACATGCTCCGATGACGATAACTGTCCCTTTAAACGCTTGCCCACTTGTTGCCAAGGGACAATTTCACAGAGCTGCTCAACAGAAAATATTGCTTAACAAAATTATCTATTAAGTAGAATTGGGTCAAGAACCAGCTAAAAGCAAGTTACATAAAAAATTTGGCTGGTAACGCACTTTTGCCCAGCACAAATATTCTGTGTTCGGCAAATTGGCGTGCTTAAGTAGCAGCTCTTAAAAATTGGCCCCCAGTAAGGAATCGTTAGTGTCAAGATTAACCCCAACTCCCTAGGCCCATTTGCTCACACATAACCCGAATCCTCCAAAATCCTTCAGTAGTAAAGCAAGCACATGACATGTATGCACACATGTTTCTAATCTGTGATGCAATGTACATGGCCAGGGACCCTTCCCTGCATGCATGGAGCAATAAACAGTGTCCACTGACCCCCAAGCACTGACCTTGCAATCACTACAACAAACGTGGATGTACATATACCATGTAAAGGCAAGTATGCCTAATAACCTCAATCCTCAAATCCTTCACTTTAGCAAAGAGGATTTGGGAAGGTTAGGGTTCAGCAATAAAAAGAAGTAAACTTACTGTTAATCATGACAACAAATGTGCAAGTGTCCGAGTTGCCAGATGGATCGGTGAAGGTGTAGGTGACTTGTGTTATGCCTATTGGGAAACTTTGTCCTGGTTGGTGGGTCACCACAACAGTCACTGCGCCCCCAGAGTTGTCTACAGCTGTTGGCTCTACCCATATTGCCTGGGTGGAAGAGGCACCATCGGGGGAAGTAGCTGAAGCACCCATGGGGCAATTACTGATGACGGGAGGGGTCGTGTCACCTGGGGTTGGGTCTGAAAATAATACATGGTTAGACTTGGATATCTGCAAATGGTTTTTTTTTAATCAATTTGCATTTGTTGGAAATTAACAGATATGCAAACCAAATGGTGTGAAAACTTTTTGAATAGCCATCTTGTTATTTTAGTTTTTCAAACCAAGTCTATGGACAGCAAAATGTTCAAAATAGACTGCCGTCTTCCAAAAACGGATTTCTGTCCTATTGATTTTTAATTGGGTGCACATATATCCCCGAGTTGTTCTGTCAGAAGAGATGCTGAGATTAGTGGCAAAAATTTGCAGAAAATTAACACATTTTTTGAAGAGCTTGGTGTACAATTGGATTGCTTTGGGATTTTTCGTGAAGCATAAACAATCTAGGCAAGAAAACTTACCAGATACAGTTACAGTGAATGTGCATGTAGCCCGGTTGCCAGTGGGATCACTGAACGTGTATGTGACCGTTGTGACACCAAGGTTGAAGCTGGAGCCAGATGAGGCAGTGGACTGGCGGTTGACGGTTGCCCCCGAGTCATCGGTGGCCGTAGGCTCGGTCCAGGTTGCTACTGCCCCGCTAGCAACTTGAGCTGCGGTCACAGCAACATTGCTGGGGCAGTTAGAAACCGTTGGTGGAGTATTGTCAGGAACAGTATCTGTAACACGTGTAAACAACAAAAACAATTAAATTTAAATTCTTTGATCAAATGAGTTGTTCACAAAACATGTCCTAAAAAAAGGTTAACGAGTCATGGGATTAAGTTGTAAATCAATTAGTCTTGCAACTATGTGACCCACTCTGGCAAAACCCAAAACTTGTCAGCATTTACCATAATGCGTAACAGCCATGAAAAAGTCAAAAACTGCCCCAGTTTTTATGTCGCCATAGAGAGCATTTTCTCTAGATTTTGATGGAAAAAGAAAAATCCTGAAATGTTGGGATCATTGTTAATTTTTATGATAAATTTGGGAGGTCAGTTTTGAAAATTGGGTCCAAGTTTAGGGTTTTGCCAGAGCCAGTCACATATACAGACGGAGGTCAACATTGCTTAAAAGCCGATAGCTCAATTAGAAGAACAGTGGCATGCTAACTGGGCAGGTTGCCCCTTAACCATTAACACTGTGGAGCACTTACTGGAGACGGTGACAAAGAAGGTGCAGCGAGCATAATTCTGACTCTGATCGGAGAAGACATAAGTGACGGGAGTGGCGCCAACGGAGAACTGCTGGTTTGGCTGGTGGGATGCGTAGATCTGGAAGACCACAGAAGAATCATCAGTGGCTGTTGGTGGGTTCCAGGCGACAGCCTCACTTGTATCGGTTCCAGCATTGATGAAGATCGACTCGGGGCAGCCGGAGATGACCGGTGGTGTGAGATCACCTGTAGTCAATAAAAAAAAATTAAAAAATTGGTTCCAAAACTTCAAGCCGATATCTACTAATAACTTTAGTCTTGTCTTGAAGTACATAAAATTTTACCAAGGTAATAACACATTTAAACAAACATGCCGTGTTCTTACTTTATATGCCGTGTTCTCTATCAGAATTCAACACACAATGTCTACTGAAAAACAAAACATTACTCACCAATGCGAGCATCACAGGTTGTTCCTCCGAATCCAGCTGCACATTCACACATGAAATATGTGTTGAAGGCAATGCAGTTAGCCCCATTTTGACAAGGGTTGCTGGCACATGGATCGTTGCCTACACACAAGCAGCAAAATAAACTGATTAGTTTTGATGCAGAGATGAAATATCGATACAGTACCCATTCTGTTAATGGGTTCTTTTACATGAAGCCTGGGGGGAATGTGGTGGACCCAGTTATTAGGGTGCCCAGAGGACAGTGTTCAACAATCATAAGGTGTTGAATATAGAGAGTCTAAAAAATAACAAAATCACTGAACTGTTTCGCATCATAGAAAGCATCGAGTTTCCCAGGGGTGTAATTTGACAAAAGTAAAAAAAATTCTGAAAAATGGGTAGCATTCCTGGGTCTCCTTTTGGTCTTGAGGACAAAGGCCCCATGAACCTCTTGGATGTTCAATTTTGGAGGATTTACAGACTCTACATCCCTGCAAACAAGAGTTTGGACAATACAGGATATTTCTTTCCTTGGTGGCAACTTTTCTTTCAAGCTAATTTAGAGGAAAAGTGAGATTTGTAAAATCCTGAAATCAGGGAAAACAAATCCTGAGAAATCACATGCCTGGTTTGCCTCTTATTGAAGAGCAAATATTACAACAAAACACACTTACTGTTGGTCTGACAGTTGTGGCCGATGAAGCCAACTGGGCATGCGCAGTAGTAATCAACGTTTTGGTCGATGCTATGGTAGGCATTGGAGCAGGCGGCACCCTGTTGACATGGTGGGCTTCCAGACTTGGAACAAATGTCCAATGCTGGGACATCTCCTATATAAATGGAAAGACAAAATGATCTTTAACAAAACAGACAGACTGCCATCACCAGTGTACAGAATCTATTCATGTGGTTTGGATGGGCGACAAAGTGGCCAATGTGTTATTTGGATATGGAGAAGTGTCACCGTTTTTCAAACTTGAATTTACTCTTTAATGTTTCCAGATAATTGTGTAAGATTTGTTACAATACAACTCTGATAAGACACATTTGTTTAAACTGAAGAAATCTCAAATCTTTGGAATGTGCAATGCAGCATAATATAACGAAATGATCAATATGAGAAGATCTCGTGTAGCACCGATGGTGTTATTAATATCTGCATTGCACTGTAATATAAATTAATTTTTTTACAGATGTATAGCTATCTTGACAGCAATTTCTGAAAAAGTTTTTCATTGGAAAATTTTACAGAAATGATTTAAATAAACTAAAGCATGGTTTTACAGTAAAAAATTTACAATATAAATTTCTTGTGGGTCATGTCAAATTAATTTACCTTTTTTAAAACTGTTTTTTAAAACTGAATTGTGAAACATTGTAAAGCATTCGTTTTCCTTTCAAAAAGAAATTCTCAATGTTCCAATGAAAATAAACAATTCAGAAATTGACGGTAAACACGGGCAATACTGTGTATATAATGCATTCATGCCGAGAAATCAATGCTACGTCATAAAAAAAACTCATAAATAAGTGCCGCCTGATCAGGTTTGCGGAAATGCTGAAGCAACTCCAATATCTTGAACCTACCGGTGGGGATGTTACAGTTGGCTCCCGTGTACCCAGAGGCGCACACACACGAGTACTGTGGGATGGAGTTGGTGCCAGTGTTGCTGTTGTAACTGTTGTAGCAATTACCTCCGTTGGCACATGGGGCATTCTGGCATTGATCCAGCTGGGGCAGTTGAGCTAAAAATGAAAACAAGGGCAAAATGAATCATTGGTTTCATTATAAAAAAAAATAAAATAAAAAATAAAATAAAATAAAAAAAATACAGGTTACAACATGTTTGCCGAAATGGATCTCTTGCTGTAATGGCAAATTGAGAACACATTTTGAATTGAATATTGACATGGTGAAGTACAATAGAAGGTTTGCGGTAGCTCCTAGTAAACAAGAGCATTTCACTTCATGGAAGGAAATGGTTCAAAATGACATTTCTCAAAATAACAGAAGCATGGTTTTACAGTAAATGTGTCTCTAGCTTTTAATTCAAAGATGATTCCACCATAATTTCATTTGGGCACTTTACTGCGTAACCAAACTTGTGTCAAAACTTTTTATCAATGTTCCGATAAAAATTCTAACAAAATACTGGTAATTTGTCAGTTAAATAATGTCCATCAAATAACAAAGCTGTTGAAATTATTGCCCTACTTTTGACATGCAACAGTGTTAATATACAACTACAAGGGTGGATGAAATGATTTTTTGGAATTAAGTAAGATCAAAGGAATACTTACATTTTGGTGTAAGGCAGCCAGATCCTAAGTACGAGTCGGTGCACAGGCAAATGTAGTGGTTATCGTCCATTGTCAGGCAGCTAGCTCCATTCTTACATGGGAAGCTGTTACATGGGTTTGGATTGGAGATCACGGCTGAAATCAAAACAGTTATTGGTCATGAATTAAGCAACAATACTAGATCAAACGACATCAAACTATAAATATCGCAGCACCCGCTGCTATATAGGATTCTAGCCAGCCAATCGACATCGGGCAAGCTCGGTGGTCGAGAGGTCATGGGTTCGAATCCCGCCCGAGTTGCCCGTGGAGTTTTTTCCCACAGCCACTCAGAAAGCACCGAGTATACATGTCTGTGTAGGGCAAAATTATAATCAATTGTTTATCATCCGACGCAAGAATTTCATCCAACTATAGACGGACTTCAATAAAAAAAAGGCAAGGTGCAACTGCTTCTATGAAAATGTTGTATAATCTTTGCATCAACATATACATCGGACAATCAACCTGTGAAAGTTCCAACTCAATGCAGAGTCTAGGTCATGAGAAAGCTATTAAAAAGCCATTCAGTCTTTTACAGACACTTGAAACACAACAGTTGCCAGCAGGTAAACTTTTGTGTTCTTTCTCTAACGAGAGCACTTCAGAGTATGAGCCAGGATTTGGAAACATGGCATCTAAATTTATTCTTTGAAAAACGGGGTGTCCAAATGTTTAACTTTTGCATGTGTATTACAAATAAAACATGGCGTCCAGTTAGCAAACAAAGAAACCCAAAGGTATTGCTGGCTAATACGGGTAGAATTATTTAAGATGATTGGTACCTTCACCAACTTCACATCAGGTTAATCACTGATGTCATTTTCCCCGTCAAAGCACGTCCTGGCTCCAGCCCCACCTTCCAACCACTTTAAAAGATTGTATTTAAGCCCATATTCAAGAGTTACATGCACTCGGTGAATTTTTGTTCAGCAAAGCAATGACTACTTACGGGTGTCGCAGTTCAAGCCAATGTGTGTGTTGGGGCAAGCACATGTATGTGCTAAACATGATCCCTGCACTACACTACAAACGCCACCATTCTGGCAAGGGTTGTCGTCGCATGGAGATGGCACAGCTGTAAGAGAATGCAAATAGGAAAATTGTAAATGGAAAAAGCTCAAATGTTAGGTAAAATTTTTTACCAGGCCTTATGGTCCTCAAAGTAAATCTTTGTGAAACTAACTCACTTTTCACACTTTGTACAAAGTTATGATATAAAAAGTGTTGGAACAAATGATTTTTCGAGTTATGTGTTTTAGAAACAGTGGTAAAGCATTATTAAAGCGTTTTCCCAAGTATCACAGTAAGTGAGACTAATTGCAGTGACACCATGTGAAATTCTCTATTGAGTAGTAATTAGTTCTGAAAAGAAATGGGTTACAACTCGATGTTTTGAGGACGATCAGAGCATACTGATCGAAACGTCGAGTTGTAACCTCCAGTTCTTTTCAAAACTCATTACTAATCAATAGAGAATTTCACATGGCGTCACCGCAATTAGTCTTACTTATCCTCTTCATCATGCAAAGCTACAAGTTTGACCTAAGTATCACAGTGCTGTACGAAGAAATCATGCAAAAGAACTGAAATCTAAGTACATAGTTTAAGAAAGGTTGAAAAAAAAACAAAAAAACAGAAAAGTTTTAATTTAATGGAAAACATTGTCAGACTGCTGTGACTTAACAAACCACAACAACTACTTACAGATTTCACAGTTGAATCCAGAGAAGCACTGGGGACACTCGCAGGTGTATGTGGTACAGGAGCCAGTGGTAGAGGAACAGACACCACCATTTACACATGGGTTGGGGTTGCAGGCATCGCGCTCTGTGTAAAAACAAACCATATAACCAGTCAAGAACAAGTTCCAATTTCAAGGTGCTGCTTAACCTTTTTTCAATACAACTTTTGCTGGAATATGTATTCTATTTTGACCAAGCCAGACAAGTCAACTTTGATGGTATTAATTAAATAGCAATTTGACTACATTTTTGGTGAACAGAAATCGTTTATAATGCTCAAAGGGAAAGTTTTTTGAAGAAATTACTTACGTAATTCACAACGCAGTCCAGTGAAGCAGTTTGTGCATGAGCACTTGAACTCCGAACAAGTGTAGGGCGAATTGGGAGTTTGCGATGAGGGCATGCAGATTCCTCCGTTCTGGCAAGCGTTGGTATCACAAGCAGAGATAGCTGTAAACATAACCAAGGATTAATATCAGGAATATAGCAACTTCAATTTTAGTATATATTTCTGGACTCCTTAAAAGCACACTCAAGCACTGTAAGCTCGGGAGCCCGAGGGGGCTTGCTATGTGAACCATAAACACCTACTATTCCACGATAAGCGTTCTGGGTTCTTTTTAGTGCATTACTTTATAATCTTGGACATATTAAATGGATATGCCAATGCAATGAGTGGTAATGGATAGGACTGTGCCGGGTATCCGACCGAAACGGTCATTACCCGGTTCCATTTTTCAGTTCCAATTACCCGTAAAGGACTTTAAAATTCGGACTTAACATTTGAGCGGTGTGAACAGAAATCTGTGACTCTTGAACAATGTAATGTTTACACTGGAGTATCCGGGTATCCGAAGTTTCCTGATTTCGGTTCCAAAAATGCACAGCCCTAGTAATGGAACACTACTAGAACAGAGACCTATCTTTCAATTCTTAATCTTTATGTACGTTTTAATCTTCCGACTTCCAAATTTTCAAAAATATCTTATTTCATTTGGGTCAACATATTTCCAAGGAACTAAAAAGCATTGTTTTTTGTTAAAGAAACCTAAGAAATATTCTGAAGATGAGGTTATGCAAGAACTTACGGATGTCACAGTAGCGCCCTGTGAAGCATGGTGGGCACTGGCAGGTATATTCCACACAGCCGGTCGCGGCGGACACACAGGCAGCACCATTGGCACACTGGTTGTTCTCACAGCTGTCCACATCTGAGGGTTCAACGAGTCAGATTTGTCAAATGTCCTATTGGTTATTAGTCAATACGTCCAATGTAGCATTGGGAAATGTTTACAGTCAAATGGTCAAGATGCAGTATTTTTTATAGTGATTCAAGTACTGTGTGCATTTATTTCTTTAGAATCAGTGGGAAAATAAAGCTTGAAATATATGCCAAATACATTGGAACTGAAGGTTAACTCATTACATAGTATGAACTAAGTTTCAGTAGTCAATTATTACAGATCAATGATCCTGATTTTGCAACATAGGTGCTTATTCCAAATACTGGTGCCTTTCAAATTGAATTATTTTTTAAAGAAATTTTCATTTAGCAGTCAGGACCAATACAAAATATGTTAAGAGTTAAATTCCATTGAAATGAAGCGTGTCTATTCATAGATGGTTTTTTGCATCAACAAACAGGATGTTTCAAAGCATTTTTCAAAACATTCAAATTTTCCCTAATATAACTGGTGCGTTTTGGGACTACTCAAAATCCAAGGAATAAAATCCCAAAAGTCATGCAAGCAAGTCCTGTAGAAAGCTTAACTGTTGAACAACAATATAAAAATGATATACAACTTACTTCTTTCACAGAATTGTCCGATGTAGCAAGATGGGCATTGGCATTCATATTGGCTGCAGGAGCCAGGCTGGGCTGCACAAACTGCTCCATTTTGACAGGAGTTTGCTCGACACGCATCCGTGGCTGTTACAAAAAAATATATATCAATTATTAAAAGTCCTAATCTATTTGGTTTTTGGAAAGGCAGGTCGATTTCAACGTATTTCTTATAATATGTGTAAGTTAGTATAATTTTCCCGAGACAAAATTACAAATTTGAATAGTTCTTATTGAGCCATATGGTTCCATTCATTGCTCAACACTAATAATTTAATTTCTCAAAAATCTAACTTTTCTTGAACAGTAACTTGTCAGTAAACATTCCAAGGGATGTATGTCATTATCTACTTTTTAACCAAGTTTCCTTTGACCCATTGACGAGATACCCAATTTTCTTAAATTTTTGACTTACCAACTTCACATGTGTCTCCGCTGAAGCAATCTGGGCAGATACAACGGTAGGTGGTCAGCGTCAGTGGAACACATGCAGCGCCATTAAGACAGGGCTGTGGTGAACATGGATTGGCTGTAAAACAAACATGGCGTTTGGTTAATATGTAGCTTTAAAAAAAAAAAAGCTATTAAGTTAGTATGTATCCGTGGGTTACAATGGTAAAATATTAAAACAAACTAAATGAAATGGCTACGAATTAGCCGATTAATGATTAATTGAGACAGTCATATTTGGCATGGTTGCAGCTTTTGACCGCAGCAATATGTTGAAGTATAGGTTTTTATGTGTTGAAATGCCCGGGCCAAAAAGCTCTTTGGACACACACAGCCTTATGGGAAATCAAAGATGGTAGCTGCCCGATGTACTGGGGCCAATTTCATTGAGCTGTTTCATAGCAGAAAATGTTTTATTAAGCAAACATTTTTTTTGCTAAGCAATATAAAACCAAAGAGGCTGTGTATACACGCAATTTTTTTTGGACAGCGGATCGGAGAGCGTCTAAACACGCCACAGGTTTCTCGGGAATATTTGTATAGATTCCCGGTCGACGTGGCAACGAGCCATAAGCATACAGTGGAAGACGCGGTCTCCCCGGTCACGCTCTGGTGAGCACCATTGTTCGTGTTTGTGCGGTAAAAATAAACCCGCCACAGGGGTTCGGAAAAACTTTTTTATTCCCGGTGCGAACTGGTTAAAGCAAAAATTTCTGCTAAGCAATTTTTTTCCTGCTAAGCAGCTCTATGAAATTGATTTCTTCATCAGCATCCAAAGTTGCATACCAAACTATAGATTTGGGCTGGTAGTCCGTTTTAAAAACACTAAGCAAAGAACATTTGTCTGTTCAACAGCTGTATGAAATTGGGCCATGTGCTGTCGTGTGTTCCACGACGATTTACCTTCAATGATGTTAACAACAAAGGTGCAAGACGCTCTATTCCCTGCCTCGTCCCGGAACTGATATTGAACGGTGGTCTGACCGGCAGGAAACAAATCCGCAGGGCTCTTGGTGTTGAAGACCAGGCTGACTTGACCGGAGTTATCGGACGCTGTTGGTGCTGTGAAGACGACGGGCACTGGGGCCATGCCAGTCACCACGGTGTAGGTAATGTCGGTTTGACAGGTGATGAGAATTGGTGATACCATGTCGGCTGTGTAAAGGGGAGATACAAAGAATTAAATAATTGTGAAAAGATTTCACAAAATATAATCGAGAAAGCAACACATCGAACAATTACATGCAGAAATTGTTGCTTGCCAGAATGACCCGTCCATAAAGAGTAGGAAATTTTGAAATATTTTCGTGGACTGGATTAATCTTGGATATGCCCAGGACAAAATTACTGTAGATAGTTTCAGACCAATTTACTTACAGTCTTCAATCACTCGCACATTGAATGTAGTGGAGGCCGTGTTGCCAGTAGGATCGGTGAACGTGTATGTGACTGGGGTGGTTGATCCAGTGGAGAAAAAGCTGCCCGGCTCGTTGGTTTTCGTTGTTGTAAAGGATCCCGAGTTGTCGGTGGCTGTGGGCTCTGTCCAATCAACAGTTGTACCAGGTGACTGGAACGGCACAGTGACGGTGATATCTTGACTTGTAGACATGATTACAGGTGGGATGGCATCAGCTGTAACATTGACAATAATTAACATCCACAATTGTCAATATTTTTGAGGGTAGAACAAAGAGTCTGATTACTTTTCAAGAACCTGTCCTCTTCCCAAATTAGTCGTTTTGAACAAGGAGAATTTCGTTCGTAGACTTGATGTTGATAATTCCTTGTTTATGAGAGAATATTTCACGATGCTAGCATATTTGTAAATGAAATTATGGCCAGTGGAATAAAATGTGTACAAATAACTAGTATTCAGTGCAGAGAGGTTTTCACTAGTCCGCTGCCATTTTAACTGGCATTTGGCCAGCAGACCACTGGCAAATTTGAACTCTGTTATCTGTGCCAAACACTCACTATCTGCAAATTCCAGAACTTCTTCAACCAATGCCATATTTTCAATATCTGCATTAAATGTTACCCCCGCAATTATGGCAGCATGCCAAAAGCGTCAAGATGACTGAATACTTACGCAGCTCAATCACTGTTACCGTGAAAGTAGTGGAGACTTGGTTACCAGCCGGATCTGTGAATATGTAGGTGACAGGGGTAGTTGTCCCCGTTGGGAAGAAGCTTCCGGGCTCATGGGTCGATGTGGGTGTGGCAGTTCCAGAGTTGTCGGTCGCTATCGGTGGGACCCAGTTGACATTGGTACCGCTGGTCCCAAATGGAACCGAAACTTCAACATTATCACTCATGGTTATAATGGTTGGTCTGGTTGTATCCGCTGAAATTTTAAAAAAAAGATATGGATTAAGACAGTTACAGTATTATGGACAATTAGAAGCGACATTCTTTCCTGCATCACAGATCTACACGTGAAAAAAAAAAAAGTTTACAAATGGTTTTATGTAAATACTTTAATGGATGTCTTTCCTTAATGAGACAATATCGTCACAGGGCATGGAGTCGGAGTGCTAGTTTTAGATTAAGTCAGTGACTGAAAACACACAACATGATGAGGTCATATTACTGTTGCTGCTGCATAAATAAGCCAGTATTTTTCAGTCACTGTTTTCATCTTCATTTAGGACACCGATTCCATGCCCTGTTGAAAGTCTGCTATGTTCATGATGATAGTGCCCCTTTAAGTCACAGGACAAAAGAAATCTTCACTTACGCAGCATAACAACGTTAACGTTGAATGTACGGGAGACGGTGTTTCCAGTGGGATCACTGAAGGTGTAGGTAACTGGAGTAGTTCCCATTGGGAAGGTAGTTCCTGATGGTTGAGAGGAACTTGGGAACACTGTTCCAGAGTTGTCCACTGCTGTTGGTTCTTGCCAATCGACTGGACTGCTTGTGGTTCCAAAAGGCACTGTGACTGTGATGTCATCTGGGAAACTGGTAATCACTGGATCAATGGCGTCAGCTGTTACAGAAAAAAAATGTAACAAAATTAAAAAAAAAAAATTAAAATCCAGTGTTTGTTTATAATGCTTATGCAGCTTGTGAGAATACCTGTCCATTTACATTTTACCCATTTGGGTCTGGGGAGGTCCGATAGTCTAAATAGTGACCAATAATACATTTGCTCTCAAAAATGTAAAGAACTTGTTGAAATATTGCAATTTGCATTCTTCAAATCAGCTTTTATTTCACATGTAACATACCAAGAAAAAAAAAACCTTGTTAAAATGAATCGTATTACCAAAAATGTGATAACAAGTGTCGTCTGTATTATTCCTAAGCTGTACTTACGCAGAACGACAACATTGACATTGAATGATCGAGTGACTGTGTTTCCAGTAGGATCACTGAACGTGTACGTCACTGGGGTGGTTCCTGGTGTGAATGAACTTCCAGGCTGCTTGTCTGTGGTCGGGATGACTGTTCCAGAGTTGTCCGTCACTGTGGGTGTTGGCCAAGATACAGGAATGCTGGTGGTTCCAAATGGTACAGTTACGGTAATGTCATCAGGGAAGGTCGTAATCTGTGGTCGTTCAGAGTCAGCTACATGAAGAAAAAAAAGAAAAAAAAAGGAAAAAAAAGAGGATTATTATTTAGTGGAATTATCCATCAAGTTAAGATGCTTTGAGACAAGACAATGCTCCGATTCATGGTACTTTGATCCCTTTATGAAAGGTATAGCCAATTCATGTGTTGCAACAGTATCCGGGTATTAGTCAAGACATCGACCTCAATAATCTTTAGCGAACTCTCTAGCCTCAATGTTAACTCGTCAAAAATTACTCAGTTTTTGTTTAAATAACAAAGTTTATGAATAACCCACTGTATTACGCACCAGCAACGAACTGAAACACTTTCTGAAGAACGGAACATCTATAAACAAACTTGAATATCAAGGCACCGTCTAGCTGCCACACCAGAAGTATTATCCATTTGAAACAAATTAATATTTTGATGTTCCTTAATTTTAGCATTATATGCTGTGACAAATCATGTGTGGAGGTACTGTAGTGTGGTATTGCAAGGTGAAAGGCTATTTTGGATACCTGTTTTATCAACACGTGCTTTGACCAGTTACAAATGCCTTTGGAAGAATGATGCACTGGAAATAAATACTTACGCAGCATAACAACGTTAACGTTGAATGTACGGGAGACGGTGTTCCCAGTGGGATCACTGAAGGTGTAGGCAACTGGAGTGGTTCCCACTGGTAAGGTACTTCCTGATGTATGAGTGGAACTTGGGATCACCGTTCCAGAATTGTCCACTGCTGTTGGTTCTTGCCAACTGACCGGACTGCTTGTGGTTCCAAAGGGCACTGTCACCGTGATGTCGTCTGGGAAACTGGTAATCACTGGATCAATGGCATCAGCTGTTATAAAGAAAACGCACCACATACTTTCCTCATAAATCTGACCATCGAAATTGATAAGCACCGCTCGGTAATGACGTCAATTCTGCTTCTGTGCACAGCTGTCATTACAACATACAAAATTTGTCAAAATTCTTATGGACAACTTAGTCTAAATGCTATCAGCCTATTAAATGCAATTGAAACAATGGTAACTCGGTTTCATATACAATTGATTTTTTTGTTTATACTTACGTAGAACAATCACATTGACATTGAATGATCGAGTGACTGAATTTCCAGTAGGATCACTGAATGTGTACATCACTGGGGTAGTTCCTGGTGTGAATGAACTTCCTGGCTGCTTGTCTGTGGTTGGGATGACTGTTCCCGAGTTGTCAGTCACTGTGGGTGTTGGCCAAGATACAGGTGTGCTGGTGGTTCCAAATGGTACAGTTACGGTGACATCATCAGGGAAGGATGTGACCTGTGGTGGTATAGCATCAGCTATTGAAGGAAAAAGTATTAGTTAAGTTTTAGAAAATAAGCCTCCGAGAAACTTTAAATCGCAAAATGAAAAAATATATTCAATCAATGGGTCAAATTGTATGCATAGCTTTTGTAATATTCATTCATTCTTGTAAATCCCATTCACACCTGCTTTATAACGATTGTATGGATTTTTCATGCAGATACTTACGCAGCTCAATCACTGTAACCATGAAAGTTCTTGTCACAGAATTTCCAGTAGGATCAGTGAAGGTGTATGTCACTGGTGTTGTCTGTCCAGTTGGGAAGGAGCTTCCGGGCTCTATGGTTTTTGTTGGGGTGACAGTTCCAGAATTGTCAGAAGCCATCGGCTCTTGCCAGCTCACCGGTGTGCTTGGGGTGCCGAAGGGAACCGACACAGTGATGTCGTCGGGGAAAGTTTCAATAACTGGGTCAGTGCTATCAGCTGGGTAGATTTGATAGTGTGTGTATCAAAAGAAATATTCATTATTAATTCGGGATTAAAGCATACACATTTGGTGAACGTCATTTTGTGAATGTTTACTTTGTGAGGATAAAGAAAAATGGATAGAAATCAATCAGAGTTTCAGCTGAATTGACGTATAGCCCTTTGTGAGTTAGCCAAGCCTCTAAGACAACCTATGTTGTTAGTTTGTGCCACATATGTTAAGCTTTCAGAGTTTTATTACAAGCAATTGAATTGAATATTTCTTTCATTTACTGCATTCATGCAAATCAGATGAAACAGGTCTATCGGTTGGAGAGTTCCAGAAAACTGAAACTGTATTTAACATGGTCAGCTTTCTTTTAAGAGCACCACAATTGAAACGGAATCTGTCTATACAATTGGAGCACTTGCAATATAATGATTTCTCAGGATAGCTGATATCACCACCTTCACACCAAATAAGCTTTTGTGGAAAACAATTGCCTTATTTTTGGTTCTCGTAATTACCAATGGTGTAACCATGCAAATTCAATATCAACTCTAGCCGTCAGTAGAAAGTTAAAATGATTGAGAGATTTCCACTATGGGATAATGATATTTTCCCAGGTATCTCTAAAGACACCTGGAACATATTAGTCTTAAATTGGGAAATTCTATATTCTCTATTTTGGGATGCGCTCTCGTTGCTTTTTTAAAGGAAATTTTGTAAACATTCACATGGAAAAACATTAATCCTGTATTATTTGTCACTAAGAAAGAACTTACGCAGCTCAATCACTGTAACCATGAAAGTTCTTGTCACAGAATTTCCAGTAGGATCAGTGAAGGTGTATGTCACTGGTGTTGTCTGTCCAGTTGGGAAGGAGCTTCCAGGCTCTATGGTTTTTGTTGGGGTGACAGGTCCAGAATTGTCAAAAGCTGTAGGTTCTTGCCAATCCACCGGTGTGCTTGGGGTGCCAAAGGGAACCGTCACAGTGATGTCGTCTGGGAAGCTTGTAATGAATGGATTGGTGCTGTCAGCTATGGGGAAACATCAGAATCAAACATAGGAAATATTAGCAATACTTATGCGTATTTGTAAGCCAACTGAACTAAGCCCGACTACCCTCTTTAGTTTTTAATGGATTTTCTGGATATATTCCTTCATGTTTTCAAATAAAAATTTCTCCCTGGAGCTACATTAAAGCAGAACCCAGAAACTCTTCAGCGTTTGGCGATTACTAAGGCCAGTTTAACCAAGAGTCCATGTAACTAAGCGATGGTGGAACAGTTTGGATCAGGAATGTGAAAAATTCTATTTAATTCCGAGTGCTTCGGATATCTTTGTAAATATTCATTTTGAAAAACAAAAATCCAATGATAAGCTATTACTTACGTAGCACAATCACAATGACATTGAATGATCGAGTGACTGAATTTCCAGTAGGATCACTGAATGTGTACGCCACTGGGGTGGTTCCTGGTGTGAATGAACTTCCAGGCTGCTTGTCTGTGGATGGGATGACTGTCCCCGAGTTGTCTGTCACTGTTGGTGTTGGCCAAGATACAGGTGTGCTGGTGGTTCCAAATGGTACAGTTACGGTAATGTCATCAGGGAAGGTTGTGACCTGTGGTGGTGTAGCATCAGCTGTTGGAGGAAAAAGTTCTAGATAATAAGCATCTGCCAATTTAAAATCACAAATTAAGAAAAATTATTAAATCAATTGCCCTTTCCATAAGTCTTCAAAATATAGAGATCTCATCAGAAGCTACACAATACATGGATTTTTTTTATCAGGCATGCCTGGAATTTGTCGCAGTATAATTAAGAACTTTTATTGACTTACGCAGCTCAACCACTGTAACTGTGAAACTTCTTGTTACAGAATTTCCAGTAGGATCAGTGAAGGTATATGTTACTGGTGTTGTCTGTCCAGTTGGGAAGGAGCTTCCAGGCTCTATGGTTTTTGTTGGGGTGACAGGTCCAGAATTGTCAAAAGCTGTAGGTTCTTGCCAATCCACCGGTGTGCTTGGGGTGCCAAAGGGAACTGTCACAGTGATGTCGTCTGGGAAGCTTGTAATGAATGGATTGGTGCCGTCAGCTACGGGGAAACATCAGAATCAAACATAGCAAATATTACTAATAATTATGCGTATTTGTAAGCCAACAGAACTAAGCAAAGGTAACAAAACTACCTTCTTTAGTTTTTAATGGATTATATTTTCTGGATATATTCCTTTGTTTTCAAATTAAAATGTCTGCCTAGAGCTACATTAAATCAGAAACCAGAAACTCTTCAGCGTTTGGTGATTACTAAGGCCAGTTTAACCAAGAGTCCATGTAACTAAGCGATGGTGGAGAAGTTTGGATCAGGAATGTGAAAAATTCTATTTAATTCCGAGTGCTTCGGATATCTTTGTAAATACTCATTTTGAAAGATGAAATCCACTGATAAGCTATTACTTACGTAGCACAATCACATTGACATTGAATGATCGAGTGACTGAATTTCCAGTAGGATCACTGAATGTGTACGTCACTGGGGTGGTTCCTGATGTGAATGAACTTCCTGGCTGCTTGTCTGTGGATGGGATGACTGTTCCAGAGTTGTCTGTCACTGTTGGTGTTGGCCAAGATACAGGTGTGCTGGTGGTTCCAAATGGTACAGTTACGGTGATATCATCAGGGAAGGTTGTGACCTGTGGTGGTGTAGCATCAGCTATTGAAGGAAAAAAAAAGTATAAGATTATAGAATAATGGCTATTGATAATAAAATACATTTTAATCAATGAGTGTAATTACCTAGTTTTTAATACATCTCAATCGCTTCTGAACTGTTTATGTTTTATCAAATAAGTGCATGGATTTTTCATGCAGATACTTACGCAGTTCAATCACTGTAACTGTGAAACTTCTTGTCACAGAATTTCCAGTAGGATCAGTGAAGGTATATGTCACTGGCGTTGTCTGTCCAGTTGGGAAGGAGCTTCCGGGCTCTATGGTTTTTGTTGGGGTGACAGTTCCAGAATTGTCAGAAGACGTCGGCTCTTGCCAGCTCACCGGTGTGCTTGGGGTGCCGAAGGGAACCGACACAGTGATGTCGTCGGGGAAGGTTTCAATAACTGGGTCAGTGCTATCAGCTGGGTAGATTTGATAGTGTGTATCAAAAGAAATATTCATTATTAATTTGGGATTAAAGCCCACATAGACATTTGGCGAAAGGTCATTGTGCGAATTATTACTTCGAGGATCAAGAAATATGTATAAAAAAATCAAATTGTGATAGTATCAGCTGAATTGAACTATTAGCTGAATTGTGAGTTAGTCAAGCCCCTAAGACAACCTATAACGTTAGATTGTGCAGCATATTTTTGCTGTCATTTTTTTGCGCCTCGATAGCTTTATTACAAGTGATCAAATTGAATATTCGTTTCATTTACTGCATTGACGCAAATCAGACGCAATAGGTTGGAGAGTTTCAGAGAAAACAAACTATTTACATGGACAGTTTTCTTTTACATGCAGTACTTATGTAATCACCACAATAACTTATTGAAACTGAATCTGTCTATATAATGAGCATTTGTTAAATCTTAGGATGGTGGCTATCACCACCTTCAAACAAAATGCTTTTTTCAAGGCAAATTATATAAATACACATGAAAAAACATTAATCCTGTATTAATCGTCACTAAGAAAGAACTTACGCAGCTCAATCACTGTAACCATGAAAGTTCTTGATACAGAATTTCCAGTAGGATCAGTGAAGGTGTATGTCACTGGCGTTGTCTGTCCAGTTGGGAAGGAACTTCCGGGCTCTCTTGTTTTTGTTGAGGTGGCGATTCCAGAATTGTCGAAAGCCGTCGGTTCTTGCCACTCCACCGGTGTGCTTGGGGTGCCAAAGGGAACCGTCACTGTGATGTCGTCTGGGAAGCTTGTAATGAATGGATTGGTGCTGTCGGCTATTCAGAGAAAAACAAATGAGACTTGTGTGAATAGCAGAAATCAGTATCAGGTAAGGCTCATAATTGATGTAAATTGTTAAAGACAAAATCTCATAAATTAAGAATTTCATAATTGGCCCCGTTCCTGTCCTTATGAGGGGGGCTGTTTATGCAAACATGATTGCAGTCGGTGTGCTTGATTGGCTCCATTCATATTAGTGTCAAGGGTTTCCACAGAAGACTTTCCCATTTATAAATTGTTTTTAATAGAAACCAGTTTTTCCAAAACAAAAATGATATTTGGAAGGATGTGGGCTGAGATGATTGAATGCAGCAGTGAACATTTTCCCGTTTGTATATAAATTTCATTATTGAAGTGACATAACTTGAGTAACATCACTCTATACACTTGCATTTAATCAGACCATAAAATGCAATGCGAAATACCATGAAATTGGGTTGAAGGGCATTCACTACTACAGGAATAACATGAATATGCAAATTAGACAGATTCAGGGCAAACTTAAATTATAACACTTCAATTTTAGTGACATAAAAAGTTCTCAATCCCAACAGAGCCAAGTTGCATGAATGTTCGTCTACAGAAATATTTTGTTTCTTCTCATTGGTCACAATTGATAGCCAAGATTACGACAGTGTTTCAGGAATCTTTGTAAATACTACTCATTGTGAGCAAAAACATAATTCACAGATAAGCTATTACTTACGTAGCACAATCACATTCACATTGAATGATCGAGTGACTGAATTTCCAGTAGGATCACTGAATGTGTACGTCACTGGGGTGGTTCCTGGTGTGAATGAACTTCCTGGCTGCTTGTCTGTGGATGGGATGACTGTTCCAGAGTTGTCTGTCACTGTTGGTGTTGGCCAAGATACAGGAGTGCTGGTGGCTCCAAATGGTACAGTTATGGTAATGTCATCAGGGAAGGTTGTGACCTGTGGTGGTGTAGCATCAGCTGTTGGAGGAAAAAGTTCAAGATAATAAGCATCTGCCAATTTAAAATCACAAAATAAGAAAAAATATTAAATCAATTGCCCTTTCCATAAGTCTTCAAAATATAGAGATCTCATCAGAAGCTACAGAAACTACAATACATGGATTTTTTTTATTTAAGAACTTTTATTGACTTACGCAGCTCAACCACTGTAACTGTAAAACTTCTTGTCACAGAATTTCCAGTAGGATCAGTGAAGGTGTATGTCACTTGTGTTGTCTGTCCAGTTGGGAAGGAGCTTCCAGGCTCTATGGTTTTTGTTGGGGTGACAGTTCCAGAATTGTCAAAAGCCGCCGGCTCTTGCCAGCTCACCGGTGTGCTTGGGGTGCCAAAGGGAACCGTCACTGTGATGTCATCTGGGAAGCTTATAATGAATGGATTGGTGCCGTCAGCTACGGGGAAACATCGAAATCAAACATAGCAAATATTACCAATAATTATGCGTATTTGTAAGCCAACTGAACTAAGCCCGACAAAAAAGTAACAAAACTACCTTTAGTTTTTAATGGATTATATTTTCTGGATGTATTCCTTTATGTTTTCAAATTAAAATGTCTGCCTAGAGCTACATTAAAGCAGAACCCAGAAACTCGTTTAGTGATTAGTGATTACTAAGGCCAGTTTAACCAAGAGTCCATGTAACTAAGCGATGGTGGAGAAGTTTGGATCAGGAATGTGAAAATTTTTTATTTAATTCCGAGTGCTTCAGATATCTTTGTAAATACTCATTTTGAAAAACAAAGTGCACTGATAAGCTATTACTTACGTAGCACAATCACAATGACATTGAATGATCGAGTGACTGAATTTCCAGTAGGATCACTGAATGTGTACGTCACTGGGGTGGTTCCTGGTGTGAATGAACTTCCTGGCTGCTTGTCTGTGGATGGGATGACTGTTCCAGAGTTGTCCATCACTGTGGGTGTTGGCCAAGATACAGGTGTGCTGGTGGCTCCAAATGGTACAGTTACGGTAATGTCATCAGGGAAGGTTGTGACCTGTGGTGGTGTAGCATCAGCTGTTGGAGAAAAACAGCAGAGTTTCTAAAATGTGCACATTGTTAAACAAAATAAGAAAATTTAGTAAATCCATTGGTCTTTCCATTAGTTCAAAATATGAGCTCATGAGCTACAGAAACTGTACAATACATGGATTTTATTTCAGGAATGTTTTTATTTGTCGCACAATCTTTAAACCAGTTATGTTTTATATAATAAAATATTTTTTGACTTACGCAGTTCAATCACTGTAACTGTGAAACTTCTCGTCACAGAATTTCCAGTAGGATCAGCGAAGGTGTATGTCACTGGTGTTGTCTGTCCAGTTGGGAAGGAGCTTCCGGGCTCTATGGTTTTTGTTGGGGTGACAGTTCCAGAATTGTCAAAAGCCGTCGGTTCTTGCCAGCTCACCGGTGTGCTTGGGGTGCCGAAGGGAACCGACACTGTGATGTCGTCTGGGAAGCTTGTAATGAATGGATTGGTGCCGTCAGCTATGGGAAACATCAGAATCAAACATAGCAAATGTTACCAATAATTATGCGTATTTGTAAGCCAACTGAACTAAGCCCGACAGAAAAGGTAACAAAACTACCTTTAGTTTTTAATGGATTATATTTTCTGGATATATTCCTTTGTTTTCAAATTAAAATGTCTGCCTAGAGCTACATTAAAGCAGAACCCAGAAACTCTTCAGCGTTTAGTGATTACTAAGGCCAGTTTAACCAAGAGTCCATGTAACTAAGCGATGGTGGAGAAGTTTGGATCAGGAATGTGAAAAATTTTATTTAATTCCGAGTGCTTCAGATATCTTTGTAAATACTCATTTTGAAAAACAAAATCCACTGATAAGCTATTACTTACGTAGCACAATCACATTGACATTGAATGATCGAGTGACTGAATTTCCAGTAGGATCACTGAATGTGTATGTCACTGGGGTGGTTCCTGATGTGAATGAACTTCCAGGCTGCTTGTCTGTGGTTGGGATGACTGTTCCAGAGTTGTCTGTCACTGTCGGTGTTGGCCAAGATACAGGAGTGCTGGTGGCTCCAAATGGTACAGTTACGGTAATGTCATCAGGGAAGGTTGTGACCTGTGGTGGTGTAGCATCAGCTGTTGGAAGAAAAAGTAGAATGTTTTAGGCAAGTATCTGCCAATAAAATTACAAAATAAAATCTATTTAATCCATTGGTTGTGGGTACAAGTAACTTTCCACAAGTTTTCAAAAGCCCACAAGCTACAGAAAGTGCATAATACATGATTTAGTTTCAGAAAAACCTTGTTGACCACAGAATCTTGTTATTGCCAAGGCTTTTAAAATAAGTCTGCACAGCTTATTGAAGGTTGTACTTACCCAGAATGACAACATTGACATTGAATGATCGAGTGACTGTATTTCCAGTAGGATCACTGAATGTGTACGTCACTCGGGTGGTTCCTGATGTGAATGAACTTCCAGGCTGCTTGTCTGTGGTTGGGATGACTGTTCCAGAGTTGTCTGTCACTGTCGGTGTTGGCCAAGATACAGGAGTGCTGGTGGCTCCAAATGGTACAGTTACGGTAATGTCATCAGGGAAGGTTGTGACCTGTGGTGGTGTAGCATCAGCTGTTGGAAGAAAAAGTAGAATGTTTTAGGCAAGTATCTGCCAATAAAATTACAAAATAAAATCTATTTAATCCATTGGTTGTGGGTACAAGTAACTTTCCACAAGTTTTCAAAAGCCCACAAGCTACAGAAAGTGCATAATACATGATTTAGTTTCAGAAAAACCTTGTTGACCACAGAATCTTGTTATTGCCAAGGCTTTTAAAATAAGTCTGCACAGCTTATTGAAGGTTGTACTTACCCAGAATGACAACATTGACATTGAATGATCGAGTGACTGTATTTCCAGTAGGATCACTGAATGTACGTCACTCGGGTGGTTCCTGATGTGAATGAACTTCCAGGCTGCTTGTCTGTGGTTGGGATGACTGTTCCAGAGTTGTCTGTCACTGTCGGTGTTGGCCAAGATACAGGAGTGCTGGTGGCTCCAAATGGTACAGTTACGGTAATGTCATCAGGGAAGGTTGTGACCTGTGGTGGTGTAGCATCAGCTGTTGGAAGAAAAAGTAGAATGTTTTAGGCAAGTATCTGCCAATAAAATTACAAAATAAAATCTATTTAATCCATTGGTTGTGGGTACAAGTAACTTTCCACAAGTTTTCAAAAGCCCACAAGCTACAGAAAGTGCATAATACATGATTTAGTTTCAGAAAAACCTTGTTGACCACAGAATCTTGTTATTGCCAAGGCTTTTAAAATAAGTCTGCACAGCTTATTGAAGGTTGTACTTACCCAGAATGACAACATTGACATTGAATGATCTAGTGACTGTATTTCCAGTAGGATCACTGAATGTGTACGTCACTCGGGTGGTTCCTGATGTGAATGAACTTCCTGGCTGCTTGTCTGTGGTCGGGATAACTGTTCCAGAGTTGTCCGTCACTGTGGGTGTTGGCCAAGATACAGGTGTGCTGGTGGCTCCAAATGGTACAGTTATGGTAATGTCATCAGGGAAGGTCACGACCTGTGGTGGTGAAGCATCAGCTGTTGGAGAAAAACAGCAGAGTTTCTAAAATGTGCACATTGTTAACCCTCCGACGAGAGACCTACCCGCGACTTTATTCGAACGTGGCACCCCTATCCCCTAGGGAATTAATTATATTAAAATTGTTCTCTGCATTCCCCATTGACTTTTTACATCCAAATGACTTTCCCACATGCCCTGCTATTGTCTAGAATTATTTTCAATCCCCAGATGACAAGACGTTGGCATAACCCCTCTTTTCAGTGGCACCCTAATTTACCTACTGTAAAAACAGTAGGGCTTACGCGTCGCAGGTTGTAATTATATTAAAAATTGTTCTCTGCATTCCCCATTGACTTTTTACATCCAAATGACTTCCACACATGCCCAGCTATTGTTTGGTATTATTTACAACCCTAGATGACACACAACGGCTGTGTAGTGTATCTGTCTCCTGTATAATCTTGCAAACAGTAAACAGCCGTCTGGTTTATCTCTCCGGCATGTAACCCAACCCAGACACTCTGTCTGGGGGGTTGGGGGGTTATGCCTGGCACTGGCTGTCGCAAGACATCAAACAACAGTCTGATGGTTAACAGATGGTTCCACTTATCAGTGGGTTAGATTTGGGGGGGTCTTTATGTTTACACAATGGATGGTTGATTTTGTGCACAGACATATTGCAGCAATTTCTTTTCCAGCCCAGAAAACAAAAAACTACACAGCTCTGGGAACTGACACCCCTTCTAAGATATGTGGAATGGTCCCCTTTAGGATATCAATGACTCAGCAATCTGTGGGGTTTTTTTCTGGGAGAAACAATGAAATAAATAAATTCTGCCACTTTGGTGTGGCTGTCTATCTCGTCGGAGGGTTTTAAATAACAAAATTAGAAAATTTAGTAAATCCATTGGTCTTTCCATTAGTTCAAAATATGAGCTCATGAGCTACAGAAACTGAATACATGGATTTTATTTCAGGAATGTTTTTATTTGTCGCACAATCTTTAAACCAGTTATGTTTTATATAATAAATTTATTTTTGACTTACGCAGCTCAACCACTGTAACTGTAAAACTTCTTGTCACAGAATTTCCAGTAGGATCAGTGAAGGTGTATGTCACTGGTGTTGTCTGTCCAGTTTGGAAGGAGCTTCCGGGCTCTATGGTTTTTGTTGGAGTGACAGTTCCAGAAATGTCAAAAGCTGTCGGCTCTTGCCAGCTCACCGGTGTGCTTGGGGTGCCGAAGGGAACCGACACAGTGATGTCGTCCGGGAAGCTTGTAATGAATGGGTCGGTGCTATCGGCTAGAAATGAGAATTTAAAATAGTCTTGAGCCCAGTTCTAATTTATGTAAGAATGTGGGAACCAACCCAACTATCAGGCAAAAGTTACAGTACAACCCTCTTTGGGTTTTAACTAATACTTTCTGGATATGTCCTTGTGTTTCCAAGCTTAATATCAGTATAGAGCCACATACAAATGTTTAAAAAAATGTTCAGCATTTTAGCCAATTGGCATTTTGTTTTGGGTAAACTGTTAACCAATGACAATGTTTCATCTGATCATGTGGCATTCCTTTTAATGGCTTTAATATTCTGCTTCATGTCAATTTGTTATGGCTTTTCATTTTGGAACTTTTACACCTTCCCCTTCCCTGAGCTCATCCTTTTTTTCTAGGCATTATACAGGCAGGAAACGGACAAAGTAAAACAAATATATGGATTTGAATCTAAGCAACTGAATAATGCACACAGTGCCGCATGGTGCTCTCAAGGATAGTTCCAGTGTACATGTGCGCTATGCTTTACAAAATGTAAATGTTTCTATTAACCCTCCTACTATTGCTGCACTTTAGTGGGAAGTTGCTGCATTAGTCAAAAAAAGTCAAGTGTCTGTTTTGACTGTTAACCCAAATGTGCTTTTCTTGACTGGTTCAGACTCATTTTGACCACCCTGAACAACACCAGACAATGCTTTTATCAGTCAAAAACAGCAGAGTCATTTTGACCTGTAAATGTACTTACTACATGTACGGTTTGACAGTGTTTGACGTAAGTGCATTAGATATACCACCTTGGCAAGTATATCAACATTTTGCCTGCTTTTGACCCTTGAAGTAGGACCCTTGAAGTTTAAAAAAAGGAATTTTTTTTTTCTTTTTCACTGTTTTGTTTTGGGTTTCGTCATGTTGGGCCACATTTGATGCATCCAAAGGAAATTCGCTATATTTTGGACAGTTGCTTCAGTGAGTAATTTTGTGAAATATCTATTACTTACGTAGAACGACAACATTGACATTGAATGATCGAGTGACTGTGTTTCCAGTAGGATCACTGAACGTGTACGTCACTGGGGTGGTTCCTGATGTGAATGAACTTCCTGGCTGCTTGTCTGTGGATGGGATGACTGTTCCAGAGTTGTCCGTCACTGTGGGTGTTCGCCAAGATACAGGAATGCTGGTGGTTCCAAATGGTACAGTTACGGTGATGTCATCAGGGAAGGTGGTGACCTGTGGTGGTGTAGCATCAGCTGTTGGAAAAGAAACATCCATATACTTATGTCAAATCAAACAACCTCGTTTCCATAATCCTAAATACAAAGAAGTCACAAAACCATCTATGAGATTGCTGCTGAAATATTGTGGTCATACACTATTGACACTTACGCAGCACAACAACATTAACGTTGAATGTCTGGGTGACGGTGTTTCCAGCTTGATCATTGAAGGTGTAGGTAACTGGAGTGGTTCCCTCTGGGAAGTTACTTCCTGATGGTTGAGTGGAACTTGGGATAACTGTTCCAGAGTTGTCCACAGCTGTTGGCTCTTGCCAACCGACTGGACTGCTTGTGGTTCCAAAAGGCACTGTGACTGTGATGTCTGATGGGAAATTTGTTATCACTGGTGGAAACGTATCGCCTGTTTAGGAATACAAAATATTGTGAAATATCAAAGCAAATTTGCCTACAAATGTTTCAAAGAGATTAACGGATGTGTCAGGCAAACAGTATAAAAATTCATATTGCTTACTATTAAATAAACACAACTAGGACAATTTTTCTTGTCCAAAACCATAACTTAACCCCCATTTTGTCATCCAAAAGTTGGCAAACGGTTGTGCACATTAACACTTACCTAGTTCAACAACTGTGACGGTGAAGGAGATGGTAGCCCTGTTCCCGCTGACATCAACAAATGTGTAGAAGACCACAGTGCTCCCAAGAAGAAAGAAAGCCCCAGGGACATGTGACCTACTGGTGAACGTGGTTCCCGAGTTGTCCATTGCAGCGGGCTCTTGCCAGTTGACATTGGAACCAGGTGTGCCAAAGGGAACAGTAATGGTTATATCCTGTGGAGCTGATGTAATCTGTGGCGGCTCAGTATCAACTATTTAGGGACAAAAATTTAATTTGTTAGTACTAATGTTTCAATATACACTGATTTTGTCGGCATGTGTGGAGAAAAATGGTAGGTTTTTGTGAAAGGGATTGAAAGACATTGGTATTTGTAAGACATGGGTATCTAAGTTGTGGAGTGCCATTTACCATAATTGCTTCTCTCCACCCAGGGGTAAATGGGTACCTGTGAGGGCAGAGTTGGTTGTGTTTGATTAGCCCTATATGCGCTGTAATGGCAGCAATTGAGCTGTATACTCCCAGGTAGCTGAGATGGTTTCAGGAATGATTTATGAGCCTGATGAGCAGGGGTAATAATATAATGTGCCTTGAGCACCAGTTTGGTGGATACGTGCGCCATACAAGTCCACATTATATTACTATATATATATATATATATATATATATATATATATATATATATATATATATATATATATATATATATATATATATATATATATATATATATATATATATATATATATATATATATATATATATATATATATATATATATATATATATATATATATATAGTTTAAGAAATTTCCCATAAAAACTAAACTAAAAAATGTTTGGTTAAATTTTGGTAAAACTGTTTTTGCAATGATCATCCTTAACTTTCAGTTATAATATAAAGTGATAATGAGGAGTGTTTTTGTTTGACTGCAAAAAGGGGGTGATAATCCTATGGACTGTTCCCCTCCCATTGAATAAAAAAGAGTTACGCCCATGGTGTTATAACACTGGGACAACACTACCCAAGGAACCATTACGTACGTTGAATGATATTGACTGTAAATGAACAGACAGCCGGGTTTCCCTGGAGATCTGTAAAGGTGTAAGTCACAGCGGTGGGACCAAGTGGGAAAAGCTGGCCAGGTGTGTGGCTGGCCACTGTGGAAAATACTTCGGCATCTGTCGCTGTTGGTGCAACCCAGAATGCCTGCTGAGCCTGGGTAGTTGGTGTCGTAACTGTAACATCATTTGGACAATTCGCAATAACTGGACTTTCCGTATCAACTGAAAAAGAAAAAATTAAAGTTTACCATGTGAATTAATAAACATTTTTCGTTTCTTTCTCAACTTCTGCAGCACTTGACCATACCAAGCAATACTGGTTTATATCTAGATAATAAAGCATTATTTCAGATTTGCATTAAACACTTACCCATCCTAAACTGAAATGAGAAGCCACTAAATTGAATATTCTTGTCAGTGATGAAATACGCCCAGGCAACATCTGTGCCATAGAGGGTGACCGCATCAGGCACTTGGGATCCTTCAAAGAACCTCACATCGGGTCCAACAGTGGATGTGCCTAGGAGTAGGTTGAAGTCAACTGTCAGACCTGTGCCGATGTACAATTCATCCTTATCCATCTCAATAGAAAAAGGAGAGTTGAATGTGAATGTTATTCCATTAGCTCCTGGAATATATAGAAGGTATAGGGCACGATAGCGGTTGGGATAGTCATTCGGGTAGTCTTTGCTGGAAAATGATCCGCTGGTACAAGAACTACCATAGCATGTGTAAATTTCCTGGTTATCTGTGAAATGGGGAGAAGACAAAAATAATCATTTCATAAGGGTATAATTTATGTACATGTAAGATTTTAGAGTGGCAATATTTTAGATAGTGGCAAATAGCTGTCATGGTCAAAATCAGTCAACTGCTCGTTTTGACTGTTGAGCCAAATGTGCAACACGTGGGCATTTTGACCACCATCAACAATACATGACAAAGCTTTTACCGGCCGACACATTTTGAGCCGATATCATACCTTGCCGTCCTTGGACTTGGTAAGTAACTTATATCAACATTTTGAATGAGTTATTTTAACCCTTCCATCGGTTAAAGAACAATGTTATACAAACAAAATATTTAAAATTTAACGAGCATTTCACTTACCAGGCCCGATAGCGCAGTTGTAATTATCTCTGAAAGGCAGGTTACATTCACATACGTAGCCCTCTGCACTGCCGGCTCTGTTGTAACAGTTCTCCCCATTTGTACACTGATTAACGGCACACATCTCTGTCGACAGAAACACAAAATGCATAGATAAACTTTGGCTTTCATTCTAATCTTTTCCTCATTGCCATTAGTACTTTTCTGTTATTGTTAAAAACATACTAAAAAATTTAATGGTAACATTTCCAACGATGTAGGCCTATGTAGCACTAGCAGACGATACACGACCTAAGTTAATGTTGGCAACATTTTTGCTGCATATTCGCAAAGGGGTTGGCCGGTTTAGAATACCTAGACTTAACCCAGTCTTTCCCCATCAGACGAGACACGATCAAAATTCACGATGGGACATGGTGTCTAGTCATAGCGCTTTTCCGTTTTCACGAAGGGAATTTTCCCCCAATAGTTATGAAAAAAAGATTATAGTTCGGTTAACATTAAAAAAAAAAAAAAAAAAAAATCACATGATGGGCAAAAATTGTTTTTTAAGTTATGAATATTGGACATCCCGTCCTTTTGTGCAAACTAACGCCGTAAGTATTAAAGAGAAACGTATTATTTTTAATTTGTCTTTGTGGTATCCGTTGAAATATCACTATCCAATTATTTCATATTTTTAAAACTATTCTGAATTATTTGTGTTTTTTACGCCACCCATAGTTCGACAAAAATAATAAAGATGTGACTCAGCTATGCGTCAGCCCCTTCAGAGCTAGAAGGAGGCTCCAAGCCCTTATAGGAATACTGCCCTCTATCGACCTACCTCCGTTTGTGGCATAGACACGATCTTAGTACAACCCATATTACAGAAGTTTGTGTAGTAGGTTTTTGATGTCAGTTTTGTTCCCGTGTTGCGCGTATTATAGTGATCGGATTGGACATTGCAGCTGCGGTTCTGCTGCAATGGGTTAGGTTATTGACTAATTATAGGTTTTGATTTGAAACACCTTTTGCAGAAACATGGACACGGGGGTTCACTAATGTAGGTTAGTGTCTGGCATTGGGTTAAGTGCCATTGGGTTGCAGTGATGAGCTTCGTGGATGAGCTGTTGAAGACGCTCGTTTTTAGGTCGCTCCAGGAACCCTCGGCTGGTGTATAAGAAGTAGTACCGTGAAATACGCATAGAAAGTTGTGTGCACCAAGCTCACTTGAAGCGCTTTAACGAAACAATTCATGACGGGGGGAATGATCCGTACAAGGACTAAACAATGCATTGGCGGATCCAGGGGGGGGGGGCTAAGGGGGCTGTAGCCCCCCCCATAAAACAAACAAAAACAAAAACAAAACAAGGGAGAGAAAAAGAGAGGGGGAGGGGAGGGTGAACGCACTCCCATTCCCACAGTGTGCGGGATAAACATAAGGAGGTGACCTACTTAGTACTGTACTGAAAAATAATTGTTTTTGATTCTCAGCCCACCCCTAAAAAATGTTCTGGATCCGCCCATGCAATGCTCACGGGGCAGAATAAAAAAAATGGTACGATTGTATTGCTTTATAGGGGAAAATCCCAGGATTTCAGCCCCTTTCTTGCGTTCATTTCACACCTGACTAACCTTCGCTCAGTATTGTATGAATGTTTGTATTCTGCCTTATTTTGAGAAAGAACCTGCTAGTTTCGAAACGCAAGGACAATTAACCATTATGTTTGCATCGTGTCTTTTTCGTTCAGAGTAATAATTGCTTAAAACAGGCCCGACCCTCGTATCAACTATTTAACCCAAAGACTACCAAAAAGGGACATCATCGTCACGATCAGATCAGAATATCAACCGTTCAAGGAATCTGTGTCCTACTGGACACAAAACGACTGGCTCATGTCTATGCATCAGCAACGTTTTAATATAACCGTATCACGTGTAGTATTAGTCAGTGAGTTAATCTAAAACGATCACCCCGATTCCATATACCCTGTCTATGGTGATGATATTGAAAGACGAGCTCCATTCATCATGGGCGGATCCAGAACATTTTTAGGGGGTGGGGCTGAGAATCAAAAACAATTATTTTTCAGTACTACAAAAATTACAATGAAATAATCAAAGGGAGAGAAAAACAAAGCACACTGTGGGAATGGGAGTGCGTTATCCCCTCCCCTCTCTTTTTCCCCCTTTTTTAAATTTAATTTTTAATTTTTTTTAAAACGATTTTAGGGGGGGCTACATCCCCTTAGCCCCCCCCCTGGATCTGCCAATGTTCATCATCCACTCGAGATTGGACTCCAGCCGCAATCTACATACTTGTATACGCGTCGGTACCTTAACTGGAAACGAACCGACTATATGCATTGCCTTCGATTGCATAAGCACCTATAGGCTAAGAACTGAGTGTAAAAAGCCCCCGATGTTGACGGTATTGATCAAGAAGAAAACCTACTGTATGACAATGCTACAACGACTGTACCGATTGAATGCGGTCAATGAAGCCAATGAATAATAATAATAATGTAGACTTTAATATATAGCGCACGTATCCACCAAACTCATCAGGCTCATAAATCATTCCTGAAACCAGCTCAATTGCTGCCATTTCAGCGCATATGGGCTAGTCAAACACAACAACCAACTCTGCCCTCGCAGGTACCCATTTACCCCTGGGTGGAGAGAAGCAATTATGGTAAAGTGTCTTGCTCAAGGACACAAGTATCCCGGTCGCGGTTGGGATTCGAACCACATTCTGACGACTCGGCCATCAGAACACGATTCACTAAACCGCTCAACCATAGGAAACGCCCATAATAACCGGTCAATTACTGCCAAGTATACTCATCCTATATCTTGCTGGTGGTAACATTGTATCGTCATATTTCCACATGATGGCATATTCAGTTAAAACAAACTATCCATTCAGAGAAGTAACAACATTCGTTCTGGGTATAACGTGCATTCATTTCAACCCTCAGGTTTTCAAGATATATCATATTTTTCAGAATATGAAACAAAAGTTACGTTTGTTTTAGCTAATTTTTTACAAAAAGTTGTCAGTCGGCAACCATTAATGTAAAATTTACATAATTGGTTTTTTCCCTCCAAGATAAACGCACTTCAGACGAAAATTGTCACTTAACACGATCAGAGCATACACTCAAAACTAAGGTGTCGAATCAACAGTTCGGTGAGGGACAAACAATAAAGTTAAATTCAACCCCCCAAAAGTTAAATCCAACTTTACAAAGAGTTGTCATTCCCCAAATGAAATAACATTCTACTCGCTTCAAAAACCTACACAATTGTTTGAATGGCGATGGGACGTAACGACTGGATACCATATGGACACCTTACACGCTTGACCGAGCAACACGTCTTACTCATCACTTGCCATTACTAGGCCTATGACTTGCATTCTGGGCGTATTCTGTCCCACATGCCCCGATTTAGATCCTTCACAATGGAACAACAAGGCTTACCTGACGCGGTGACGCTAAACGTACTGTGCTAAATAAACCATCATGACATCAAAGAAAATCCCTTCAAAATGTTACGTTTTTAATTCGTCGTTTTTGTATATTAATTAATTAATTTCCCTTTTTGGGTAGAATGTCGTATCCGACCGCCACTTTTTCTCATAAAATATAACGAATAATGTAATCTTACCTACCTATAAGTATTAAGGTGGAGAACATATGGACGATGATGGACATATACTTCAAATTATTCCAGGATATTTATTTTCATGAAAAATCAGGCATTTTTGGTATACGATGACTTCCTCAGTCATGTCAGTCTGATCATGGAGGAAGGAACATGGTCTGATCATCTTCTCAACTCCCCCATAAGTTCCCTTTTACTTAGAAGGGAAATCAAGTCCGAAAACCATCATAAAAGTGGATTTTAAAGATAGTTTTCGCTTTCTGTACCCCCAAAAATCGATGGAATAATTTTTTAACTGGTTAGTGGTTGTAAAAAACATTCCAAAAAACCCTTTACAAATGAACATCTTGAAATACATTATCGTGTGCAAACACGAAGTTTTGGCCAGTGCGTACACAGTCATACATGGACACGCCATAAACGGGCTGGGATAAAAAAAATTGAGGAAATGTCTTGCATGATTTTCTACTTACCCTGTGACTGCGTCTGGCCAGCCAGAAACGCCACTAAAACTGCTAACGCTAAAGGAACCATGATATCGATTCTTCCCGACCCGATGCGGGAGCTCCAAAGTCGACGGGCAAAGACACTGAAAGTAGTTGCAAGAGCTGTCTAGCGATGGCCACTATCAGAGAAAGTATACGTCTGTCTCCCTGCAACACGTTGATCCTTCTGTCGATTGTACGAGTGCACGATCCTTCAGACTCTCTTGGACAGACGCCGTCCACGCCCAGCCCTAGATTTCTCATTGTGCGACACTGCACTGCTATTGGTCAAGACATAGAACATTGTCACTTTCAGCATCTTTGGTCATTCATAGAAAGCCCCTACTGAAACCGCAAACGCTCCCACTTTGGTGGGCAAAGAATGTGGCTAAATTACTCAGTGGTAATTATTGCCTCTGCGTAACATTGTGTATAACGAATTCCGTCGCGAATTCTGCATGTACAAAGTCACATATTTTGCGTCTTTTTGTAAGATTAGAAATTAGCCTATTCTTAGATTTTGTTTAAATCTGAAAAGACCTCCCTTGTAGTTGGAGAAAATTCATATAAATAAATACTTGATAAATTCCACTTATATAAATTGTATTTGATTACACACTGTAAAAATGTTGGGCAACATGGGGTTGGGTAAGATTATTTCTCCCAGAATTGGTCAGTATTTACCACAACTGTTCACATTATTTTGACAAAAAAATTATCCAACATTGGGCAATGGTAAACCAACTGTGTAACCTGTTGATATGTTGACCAGTGTTGGACAACATATCAACCGTGTTTGCCCAATATTTCTAAGTGAATTCGTCAGAAGCATGAATTTAGGTCCCGACTTAATTTCTTCAGGTCCCGTCATAAATTCAATGAGGCGGCAAATTTCTACTAAACCATGATTTTGAAATATTACATTGTTAGCAATTTCTGTTCTTCCAGGAACGCACGAACAAATTCATTGGCCGAATATGTGGACATCTTTAATTTAATTGTATAATTGTTTGAATTTTGGTGGTGGGCAGTGGTCGTGAAAATTCACAGGAAGCTCGCAATAAAAGAGTCACTGAAATTAAGTCAAGGTTTAAAAAAAAGTTGGTTACATTAATTGTAGTAAAATGTTTATTTAAGGATCAAGAGATATGTACTGTAGGAGATCACATTTGATGTGAATGCATTGGCGGATCGGGGGGGGGGGGGACTAAGGTGGCTGTAGCTCCCCCTAAAATCGTAACAAAACAAAAAAAAAGGAGAGAAAAAGAGAGAGAGAGAGGGGGAGGGGAGGGGAGAACGCACTCCCATTCCCTCACTGTGCTTTTCTCTCCCTTTGATTATTTCATTGTAGTACTGAAAAATAATTGTTTTTGATTCTCAGCCCCCCCTAAAAATGTTCTGGATCCGCCCATGGAATGGGTTACCCTATTAACCCTAACCTTCCCAAATCCTCCAAAATCCTCTTTGCCAAAGTGAAGGATTTTGAAGGATTGAGGTTATTAGGCATACTTGCCTTTTCATGGTACGTGTACATCCATGTTTGTTGTAGTGATTGCAAGGCCAGTGGACACTGTTTATTGCTCCGTGCATGCAGGGAGGGTCCCTGGCCATGTACATGTATCACAGATTAGAAACACATGTGTGCATACATGTCATGTGCTTGCTTTACTACTGAAGGATTTTGGAGGATTCAGGTTATGTGTAAGCAAATGGGCCTAGGGAGTTAGGAAGGATTCAAGTTATGTGTAAGCAAATGGGCCTAGGGAGTTACAAAACAAAGAACCAAACACATACCAATCGGTGGATGTTTCAGCTTATTTCACTGTGCCTGTAAAATAGTTCACGCATTACATTATGTTTTGTTATAATTATGAAAAATGTATGTAAGTATGTTGTTGACCAAATAAATAACAGTAATAATAAAAATGCATTCACTTTAATTGTATTCATTTTTATGTGTTGTGCCATTAACTGATGATCCCGTGGGACTTGAATTTTAATTTACAATTTCTCGATAATTACAACTTGTCAGGCAAAATAACTTCTCATTAGGTTTGATACTATTACCATCTGAATATTAAATAAGCTTTAATTCCTCCAGTATGAAATTTTGGGTAAAGTCATATTCAACCGTTTATAGGCCCCTTTACGAATACATTTATAACTGCCCATAGGACTCCCACCAACAGTTCAGTCAGTCATTACATAATACAAATTTCCAGTGCCCCCCACGAAAAATCCCGATAGTGGCCCAAAAAATTAAAAGAAAAAGAAAAGTGAAAAACCCACACCCCTGCCCCCCCCCCCCACTGAAAAGCAAACCCCATGTGCCGCCCCCACCCCCACTGAAAATGTCCTGGCTACGCCTCTGTATAGGCCACGTGATCTACGGCCCAGGGGAAGATCCAGGACGGTCTCAAAAAGGGGAGTTGCACAAGGCAGAAAAGGGGGTGCACACTGCCACAATAGGGGTCATTGGCGGATCCAGGGGGGCTAAGGGGGCTGTAGCCCCCCTAAAATCGTTAAAAAAAATTATTTAAAAAAATAAAAAAAGAGAGAAAAAGAGAGACAGAGAGAGGGGAGGGGAGGGGAGAATGCACTCCCATTCCCTACCTACTTAGTACTGTACTAACCGTTGCGCATAGGAAGTGGCGGCACCCTTTGTAGTACTGAAAAATAATTGTTTTTGATTCTCAGCCCCCCCTAAAAATGTTCTGGATCCGCGCATGGGGTGGGGGTGCACACTGCCACAATAGGGGTGGGGGGGGCACACGAAACCATGTAACCATGTATGGTAAATTAATATCCACGTCGAAGAAACGGGGAAGGGCGCACAACACTAGTTTCCCCCCGGCCTTGGATCCACTATATGCACTAATGTTATGGGCTATATACTGCAGAAGGTGTCGTTGTCCCGGTCACCCAAGGGTTCACGAGTGGAGTTTATAATTGGTATCCACATTAGGCAATCGAATATAGTTTAATAATTGATATGGACTCCCGGTGATTACCGGGGTAATTATCGAATGTTTCGTTCTTTTGGGCCCGAATATAACTTTTGTCTTCAACGTGCAACATTGGTTAGTTATGCTTAGCAATAAAGGTACCAGGCAACGGTCACGTAATGTTTATTGCTTTAACAAGTTCTCGGCGTAAGTTTTTCTTTGCAGATGATTATTAATTTGCTAAACAATATTTTCTACTGAGCCAAACTAAACAGACAACCAGCCAAAGTGTATATATATTTTGGATGAAAGTTTGGCTGGTAGTCAACTAAACCTGCTTAGGCAGTAGTAAACTGTTTAGCTTAGCAATTATTTCTTCTGTGCTTAAGAGCCTCTTAGAAAACTGGCCCCATGTAGGTTCACAAAACATCCACGTAAAATATTCACGCATAAATGCGGGCAAACATACGCTGATTTGCCGTGTATAGCTTCTTGATGACACTGACAGACATGCTATATAGGATGTAACTGGGGATTAACTACTGCGTTGGCCTTCGTGTTTATCCAGGGGATAACAGTCACACGATGTAACAATCTGTGAAAAGTGGTATAGCTTTTGAGAACCACCTGCATTGAGCTACTGGTGAACGACATTTTAAAAATTAAAATATAGGCCTAACCTTTTCTCCACCGGAGAGAACAGCAAGGACGTTGTGCCTTGCGTACGAATAAATAGAAATATTTTAATTGCCCTAATCTCCAGATCTTTAGTAAGTTCTAAGGAATGTCCCTACTATAATACAAGCGACAAACACATGTACGCCTATGCCTTTATTTTCAAGGATCCACGTTAGATCACAAATTTCTATAGTTATTGAAAAGTGTCTTTACACATCTGGTCGCATATTTACTTCAGTCTTTTGTTCAGACTCGGAGCATACGTGTCTATACTTGGTGTAAGTTTGTGATGGTATAAAATATTCTATAAGAAACTATCCCTTGAGATTTGAATTATAATTTATGTTTTCTCAGGCCGAAACCCAAATTACACTGCATGTGGTTTATACGTCAGTACGACGTCGCTATTCTTACACCCGATATTTGGATAATAAAAAAAAAATAATAATAATAATAATAATGTGTGGACTTATATAGCGCCGTATCCACCAACTAAGTGGTGCTCAAGGTGCATTATATTATTACCCCTGCTCATAAGGCTCATAAATCATTCCTGAAACCATCTCAGCTCCCTGGGGAGTATACAGCTCAATTGCTGCCATTGCAGCGCATATAGAGCTAATCAACCAACTCTGCCCTCACAGGTACCCATTTAACCCCTGGGTGGAGAGAAGCAATTATGGTTAAGTGTCTTGCTCAAGGACACAAGTGTCACCGCCGGGATTCGAACCCATATTCTGCTGCTAACACCAGAACTTGAGTCCGGTAAGCTAGACCGCTCGGCCACGACACTCCCGTAAATATCCATGCAGTGAAAGAGTATATTTTGATGCATTTGAATCCAGGTCAGTTTATTGGGTACCACCCATACACAGTCCCCACCCATATGTTCCTGTTTAATACAGCAAGATCCCAATGGAAACTAATACCATTGAGTTGGATTGCTAGTATACAAATTCTCATGGCAAGAACTTTAAGGCCCAGACGGCTAATTTGTTCGCCAACTCCACGCTGGAGAACAAACATTGTGTGAACAATGAATGCCTGCAAGGGGAAAAGGGGAGTCAAAAGATTTATTTACGTCATAAGCCACGGTTACGTAACAGATTGTAATTTTGACAATTGATGTTGAGGTATTCAAAAGCCATCAAAACAAGAAATGCCTGGCTTTTAGTTGGGCACAAGGTATGAATGAACGTAAATTCTCTGCGTTAAGCAAGCACTGTACTCTCAGCTCACAATCAGTTCCTCTTCATAATAAGATGACTCAGGTCGTGAAAGTTGTGAATGATCATTGATTTATGAATGGTCTCTGTACAATGTTAATATCCGGTAGCTTTATGGGTTGGGCATAGTAGAAACGATCCATTGGTTCCTAACTGTGACAATATAGGATCATCCCAACGATCGCCTCCCAAAAATAAATTACTCCCGTTATTAAAACTTCTGCATGGAGTATAAACTATAGTCGGAGGAATACAGATTCTGGAAACATCGGAATTACACTTTTGGTTATGAATATAAAGGTATCGTTTCGGTTGAACATTTCTCACTTAACGAAGGTTGAGATACGAGTTGTGCGATAAGGTTTTTTTCAGAACCTGTACCTCAGCTTCGCGTTAGTTGAGATAAACACATGGTGTTCACCGCAAACCGGAACGATATCGATATTCCACCATGCAAAGTCTCAAAACTTATAAATATAAAGGTAGTTACAAAACAATATAGCATACGAATTTATTCTTTTGGAAATATTTCACTGCCTAGAAGACGATCAGAGCATACTGATCGAGACGTCGACTTGTAACCAACCGGTTCTTTTCAGAACCACTTATTAACTCAAAAGAGAAATCTACATGGTGTCATGCACCATGCAAACATACAACGAATCTTACTGTTTTAAACTGTTGAACTTGTACGGATCATTGGCCCATGGGTCAGAAATTGTGATACGATGACAAGTAACCTTTGTAATTTTATCAAAAACTTCAGACATAATAAGCTGAAATTTTCAGAGGTATTTTTTTTATACAACTCTCGATTCTCAATTTGAATGAATATACGTTTATAAATGCAAAAAGGCATTCAACAAAATGACACCATTCCTTTAGATCAGCGTCACACTCTGAGGGAGACTGGAGACGGACAGCAAAAACAAAGAAAAAAACCAATATTTGTATTCGTGTCTTTAAACCTAAAATTAAACGAGACTAAACGACGATGTTTGATTGGGATTCTGCGAATCATTATGGTGTAGCAAAGGAGATCACATGAGATAGCGCTCGCCGCCCATTGAAGGATCAATATTATTTTTTACCGAAAGTGAAGGTCTGTGGGGCCGTGGAGGGCCGGATCAAACCCAGTCGTGGACATGTGCACAACTCCGCTGTTCAGCCAAGCGTATATACAGAACAAGCGGGCAAGCTAAACCGGGCATACCCTATTCATCGTGAAGTGCATCGTATTTGAAAGGCCGGTGTTCAGAAAGCTCATGAAAAGGCTGTATTCAGAATGCTCTCGAAAGCCCAATCTATTATATAACACTCCATTTCAAGAACAATATGGTCCACCAGACTATCAGCCTTCTTGAAGATTTCTATTCAAGGCGAATTCTCAGCAAATACACTTAACTGGAAAATCAATAAATTCACGGCTATAGCCGTCTACCATACGCAAGGGGTTAACTTAACGCAAGTTGAGTTTTACCTGAAAAAGAAACAACAAAGGGAGGGCGTGTGATCTCCTTCGCTACATCATAATGGGTTCGCAGAATCACAATCAAACGTCGTCTTCAGACCAGTGGCGCACCCAGGATTTTATTGGGGGGGGGGGCTCAAAATTTTATTTTTTTTGAAATCCAATATGGGGGAGAGACATGGCTGACCCAAACCATAACCGCTGGCGCGGCTGTAGCCATGTCCCTAATCGTGCTCGTCAGTGAACCTACGGCTCATGTTAAATGTTTCCTGGTGGTTTCTAGTCATAAAAAGAAGACATTATGACATGATTCAGACTCGTAGGGTTTTACCTTCCATATAATTTCCTCCTCTTGATGTAAAGAACTTGAGCTAATTGTTTCGTCTGCAAGATTTCTATATTTAAATATTTTCATTGCGCGGACGTAAAGTTTGTGATCATTCCGGGCGGAGCTAAATTTTCTCAAACACGAATTTGGCGGCAAAACCAAATCCCAATATTATCCAATCGGTGTTTGCTAAAAGTAACAGTGTCGCATAATCTTTGTAAATTAAAACCCGATCCTGGGCCATTGTGTACAAACTGGAAAGGAGTTGATTATAATGCGGGCGTGTTTAAATTTTAAAAAACATTTACGAGTAACCTCAACGACAGTCAACGACCTCAACAAGAGAAACGGACAACAGAAAATGAAAATAAAATTAAGTAAAGCTGCTCCAGGGTGCACCATGGCAGGGGGGGGGGATGTCTAAAAATGCTTGTTATAGGCCTATATACTGGTGGCCCTTCAAGCTTACATGCACATGCATACGCAACGCCGTAAAATATAATAGTGAGTGGAATAAATGGAAAACGTTTGGAGGGGAGCTTGAGTCACCTGAGTCCCCATCCCTTGTACCACTGCCCTACTCCTTGCCGAACTCCTCTGTAGACAAGACTTGGGCTCAGATTTTGCTCTCTTTCCCGGCCCCTTCTTTAAAAAAATAAAAATAAAACATCAGCGGGCCCTGGGGGGGGGGATCGAGCCCCCCGAGCCCCCCCTTGGTTGCGCCACTGCTTCAGACTCGTTTAATTTTAGGAACTACGTCACCATTATGACGTAACTCAGTGACCACATGAGATATCATAGAGCCAGGTAAAACGAGACTTTGCAGTTTGTTTAAAAAGAAACACATGTAATAATAGAACAAATTCCTTTCCAAACATTGCAGAGTGCTGTATTTATACTTTATAAATATAATGTTTCGTGCACTGTTATACATCTGTTCCTGTTTTGTAATCAACGCTAAGGTAACTTCAAAGGAATCTGTATTTAATATTTAATAACTGAATTTGGGTCACAGTTAACGTGGTTTAATTAAATTTTACTTTCCAAAATTGTTGTGGAACAAATGCAACGTTTTTTGCAAAAGGCTTGCTGTAGTAACGTGCAAAAGTGCTGCTGGCTCTAAACCATCCGGCTGTTGCTAGTAGTATCGTCTGGATGGAAACGCCACTAACTCTGACTGACGACGTTGAGACTGTCCGAACACTGTGGGCTTTAAAAATAGAAGTATCCACACCTGCATTACTTAATGTTTACTACTCAAAACAATTTAGAGAACACCGGAATAATCTCAGTTAAAGCAAGATCATTTATTTCAGATAAACACAATGTTTCACAGAATTGATGAGAAACAACTGCACAATGAAACAGATGATAAAGGATGCATGTAGTGATTAGGCCTACACATTTCATGACAATTGACATGACTACTGAAAGATCAGAGAGAGGGGGTTGCAAATGAAAATCCCGGTTCATGGAACATTTCAAACCTATTTGATGTTAAAAAATCCGGTGTTCCCTAAATTGTTTTGAGTAGTATATTTTTAATCCATCTGCTAATGGTGTCCCTGGATACTGATACCATGGAGGAAGGAAATTTTGCTGATACTGACTTGTGAGGCTTTCTGTAACTAGTGACGAATATATTTGGTTCAGTTTCTCTGAACTCTGCAGTGCGGGTCAAATATTTACCAAAAACTTGAGCTATACCTCTCGTATCGAGGGTGATTTCTTGAGTAGCAAAGTTTTGCATGATGCCTCAAGTTTGACTGACTTGTCTGGTGTCAGTGAAATACACATGTTCTCTGAATCAAGTAAAAATCCCAACAATGTACAAACTTTTGCAGATGCAGTTTATATATACCGACTTACCCTCATGAACAACGAACACTGTTCGGGTCATTATATTGGTTATTTTGTCTACGTTTCTGCAACATTCTTCGTAAGTTAAGCTTATTCGATATCGATTTTTTTTATCCACGATATATCGGCAAACATATCGCGATTTTCGACAATATCGCTTTTTTCATTCATGCATAACTGCTTTAGAGCCGATAACCTTAGGTATCTATACCCCTCTACAAGCGTCACAATAAATCGCAAATTCGTTTGCAGAGCGTTAATTTGTATGTACTCCTGAAGTAGTTCGCTTTTGTTTCTCACTTCCAAAAGCTGAAAAGACTGTTCTAATTTTGTTTCCATGGAATTTCTGCCTTGACTCACAATGGCGATTTTTTTAATCGCGATATATTTTTTTAATCGCGACTTTCCAATATCTCAATAACTTAAAAAGGTTCTCGATATCGTAATCGAATAAAAATGGTATCGTGATATTCGATATTATCGTGTGATTGCCCAAGCTTATCTTAGTATCACCAAACAAAAGTGAATCATCAATATAAGCTACTGACTGAACACCTTGAGCTCTAAGGACCGAATAGATTGGCTTCAAGAGCTTGGTAAATACACAGGGAGCACAAGCGAGACCATTTGTAACCCGCTCTGTGAAAATGCGTCACAAGTCGCAATTTGAAAAATTTAGATTTCTATGTGGCTGGAAAGAGTACATCATCAGCTTGAATTTGGTATATGTTAGAGGTGTGTGATGTATTGCATTGTGGAGATATGCCATTTTTAATAATCAATCATTTGCATAATTAAAACAATTGAATCCTTAGGAAACAAGCATTCAAAAGGAAAACAAATGACAGAAATGAAACAACCTACTCACAAAAAATATTAAAGCCACATAAAAATATCAATTTTTCAAATTTGCGACATGTGACTCATTTTCACAGAGCTTGTCACATTTGGTAGGCAAGTGTATAGTATACGGTATCTTTCCATGAGAATTTCAATTATTTCCAAACGCCATGTTCAAACGCAATGGGTACAGTATGCATCTCGTAAATCAATAGATGCCATGTAACCGTCTTTAGCCATTAGATTTATGGCAGACTGAAGAGTTTCCATCTTGAAATGGTGATATTTTACCAACTTATTTAATCCTTTTAAGTTAAGGATCTTTCTGTATGAGCCGTCCTTCTTTTGACGTACAAAATTTTTGAAATCTCCACACACATATGTGTTTTTTTTCTTCTGTCACTCCTTTATAGGTGAGTTTTTCTAACTCTTGATCAATGATCCATTGTTCATTTTCGCTTAGTTTAATTTGTTTTGGTACTTGTCCATTGACAGGGAGATCCCTGAACTATGGCAAGTATGGAGGGATCTGGAGTTAATTATCTCCAAATTGGAAGGGACAATTTTAACCTTCCCGCTACTAATGGGTTTGCTTGTGCTCTATGTTGTCATTCTCACCTTGGTTACATTATGCAAGGTATTTACAAGTGTGATCCATGGCCTCTCCTGCCTCTGTGAGATAAATAGCTGCCCCTCTGATAACACTGGTCAACAATTTTTTTTTAAAGTTGTCTGCTTCGGAGATAAAATGTGCTATTTATTATGGATTTTGATGTGCTGAATTCAAATATGACAATTAAAATTGCTGATTGGCTACTGTTTCCAAGATATTTAAGTTTTTACATTTTACGTACTATGGTGTACATAGCAGATTTTTAATCATGAATTATCATACGCTATTCCCATACGTGTACACATGTACATGTAGATCTTGAAAACTAGAGCCAATCAACAATTTTAAGCATCATTTCCATTCTCAGTGACCCATAATTAGTCAAGTTTGACTTCATTTGTTTCGGAAGCATTTTGGCTGTAGACCAGTGTAATGGGGAGTATACTGGGTGCTGTTGCCCAAGTTTTTTGACATCGAGCCACGCCCTGTGTGATGGTTCTGAGAGTATTGACCTCTTCGAGAATTCCATGTAGTGGCATCCTTATTGAAGCCATAATGGTTACTTGGTTTATTCAGTTTAATACCAACTTTATTGGTAGCCTTTATGTCCTGTACTTGGTTGGGCAAGTCATCACCGAACAGGTTTTTACCGTGCGACACACTTTGGGTACACATTTGCCGGTGTTGGGAATTTAAATCCGGTTTGATCATTTCTCTTCGGCGATTGTTCAATTCTAAGTTGGCATTTGCCATAAATGTCATAGCATCCATAGCCAGTTTGAATTCTTCTTTTGAGTTTTCTTTGGCCATGAGCTCATTTGTGAGTTGAAGTAGAGGCACAAAAAGCCGTTATTAATAGGCCTTGTACTTTTTGACATTTTATGCCATGGGATCTTGTACTGGGTTTAAGCCAGATTTCTGGGTTTACGACCGTTTTCGTGAGGTTCTCACAATTTTGCGGCCGGCAGTACATGTTTTGCTTTGTGACCAGCTTATCATCAGACAATTTAGATTTCAGAATTTTGTCTGTTAGTGCCGCCAATTTGTCATTTATTTTTGGACCAACTTTGTCCTCGGCCTCATATACCTGCTGAATATCACGTAAGCAATCATCATCCTCATTATTTCCTGAAATCATCAGTTCGTCAATTTGTGCATCCATCAGCACTAGGTTCTTGCAATTTATGTTTTTTTTGCAGAGGGCTACCGATTTCGGTTATGCCTTCATGTTTGCCACCACTGGACCCCTCAAAATGAGCTGTGAGGGCTCCAGCAATTTGCGCAAAACCGTCCTGCATGTTATTGATCAGCTTTCCCACATATCAGCTTGTGGGTGCGAATTGTCGCCCCCTTGAGACGGCCCAGGAGCATTGGCTCTAGGATGCCGCTTTGGCTTAGGTGCTGGTAATTTACCTTTAGGTTTGCCTTTGCCACCTTGTTTTTTAACAGTGGGTGGTATTGGCTGTTCCGAGTCCTGAGATTCCTCTATGACTCTAGTCTCTCTGGAAGGCGTTGCATGTGGGGAGAAATCCGATGGAGCGGACAAGGTAGTGCCATGGTCGAGCGGTTTAGTCCATCGGATTTGTGTTCTGATGGCTGAGTCGTCAGAATGTGGGTTCGAATCCCAACCGCGACCATGGTGCTTGTGTCCTTGAGCAAGACACTTTACCATAATTGCTTCTCTCCACCCAGGGGTAAATGGGTACCTGTGAGGGCAGAGTTGGTTGTTGTGTTTGATTAGCCCTATATGCGCTGTAATGGCAGCAATTGAGCTGTATACTCCCCAGGGAGCTGAGATGGTTTCAGGAATTATTTATGAGCCTGATGAACAGGGGTAATAATATAATGCGCCTTGAGCACCAGTTTGGTGGATACGTGCGCTATATAAGTCCACATTATTATTATTATTATTATTAAGGTGTCCAACTCCAACAAATTGTGTACATAAGTTTCCGTCATCACTTACGAATGCACATTCAAACTTGAACGATTACGTCTGGGGTAGGGGGTCGGGGGCTGGGGTGCACGTGCCCCCCCACAAATTTCCAATGACCCCCCAGGTCCCCCCCCCACAAAAAATCCTGATAGTGCCCCAAAAAAAGAAAAGAAAAAGAAAAGGGAAAAAAACCATACCCCCTGATGGGTCCCCCCCACTGAAAAGGAATTCCCCCTGTGCCCCCCCTTCCCCCTCACTGAAAAAGTCCTGGCTACGCCGCTGGCTGACATGATGCATGCTTGTACACATACTGCCTTGTCACAACTGATGTAATACCGTTCGCATTTCTAAACAAATTTATATAATAATAACCATCGAAGTTTTAAAAGTATCCTTTTGTGGAGGAAGCGCCTACTGGAATGGTATTGGTTCAAGCATCTAGCGATTCTGGAATGCGAAGGCTTTTTTTACACTGCCAAATGGTGAAGTTTGCATAGTAACCTACTGTATAAAGAACGCAAGATACTTTCCCTTTACTGATCGTACTAGTGTAATTTATATTCGTTTGTTACATTCCTTTTGTCAAATGGATTACATTTTGGTCGATATTACTACAGCATGGTTGCTGCACAGTAATTTCTCTCCATAATACGATACATCCAATCCACAGCGGACATGGGAAGGTTATTCACGTTTGGATTACTTCGCTATTCAGTTTGTCATTGCTTGTCTTTATAGTCTTCATGATATCGAGTAAATTCAGGCGCCGCGGTTCTGGCTCAATCGAACGTTTTGGGGAGGGATGATTTTTTCTTCTATTAATGTTAAATTTAAATGGTTCAACCATGAATATAGTCTAAAGGAAGGTAATTTACTTTGGTAAAACTTGTAGCTTTGCATGGTGAGGATGATAAGTAAGACTAATTGCGGTGACACCATGTGGAATCTCAAAACCGTCTCCTGAGGACGATCAGAGCATACTGATCGAAACGTCGAGTAATTTACTTGTTGCATTAAACGTTGCATTCAGATTGTTAGGTCCATACAAGTAAGGGGCAAACCAGGTTTTTAATCAGCGCGTAGGCCTATTAATTTTTTATTGATTGATTTATTATTATAATTTTTTGTTCAGAATCTTATGTTTTAAATGTTGTCGTCTTATGTTTTATTATTATTTTTTTTTTAATATTAATTTGCCCATATTTCTATTTACTGTTTTTTTAATATGTTTTCTTTAATTTTATTGTAGATTGTTTAAACTTTTAATATTGTTTTAATACAGGGCCCTAAAAATCGTATTAATAAAGTCATTTTCTTTTCTGCTTTTGAACAAATCGCTTTTGAACGTTAAAGCCACTTAAATTAAACACTATCGTACGATATTTCTGCTTTAGAACCGGAAACTAGTAGCGAAAGTATGCGCGTACAATCAATGTGTGCGCGTACTACCAATGTGCGCGCGTACTACATATCGACTTACAAAAAGGGTCAATTTCATATAGAGCTCTGCTATAAGCAGAACATTTTGCTAACCAAATATTTTTGCTAAGCAATATGAAAATTTGCCCAAATTTCACAGAGCTGCTAAGCAGAGAATTTTGCTTAGCAAATAATTTTTGCTAAGCAATATAAAACAGACTACCAGCCAAAATGCATAAAAGTGGTATGAAAGTTTGTCTGGTAACCAAAGAAATCTGCTAAGCTAATTATTCTGGTAAGCAGTTTTATCTGCTATAAAGCATGCAGCTCTATGAAATTGGCCGCCAGCTAAAATGCATACAGTTTATTTGAAGGTTTGGCTGGTAACCAAAGCAATTTACTAAGCAAATTTTTCTGGTAAGCAGTTCTAAGAAAGTGGCCCCTGGATATCGACTACATAATTATGCAGAGTGGCGGATCAGGGAGGGGTTAGGGCTGAAGTTCCCCTCCTACCTGCTTAAGTTAGCCCCTTTAAAACCCTGCCTACCCCCATTATCCCCCTTCCTACGTCTGTAAAAATCGTGCTTGCCCCAGTTGCCCCACCCCATGTTGAGTGATATTGGAGAGTTGAATTTTAAAGCGTCTGACCTATTTTAGATGAACCATGGAGGAAGGAAAATTCCTTCCTCCATGAACACTGCAAACACTACAAATACTTCAGTGTAGCAGACTTTGCTAGTCTAGTGTTAGCTTTTCTTGATTCGGTATTGGGCTGTTGTTGTAAGTTATTCGCAATTGGTCAGTTCATTTCCTGGCGCGGGTTCAAGTTAAGATCAGAGGGGTTAAACATTGTTTACATGTATGTAGGCCTAGTGTGGGCTTCGATGTAAGACTGCAGGTTCGTTTTTTTTTTAAATGCTGAATAATGACAGACGAATCTGATGATGATTTTGTCGCTTACGGAACTTCGCTGGAGCCGATCGACGATGGTAAATTAGTGTTTTCAATATTAATAGGCTTATACTTTTTATAGTTATAAATATGCACAAACCCTGCATAGGGCCGGCAAAATGATATGGTTATGGACAGGATGAACGAAATACGATGGGAACCAGTGCCACTACTAGTGCAGTATCAATATGGAGTCAGGGGGGGGGGGGGGGGGGGGGGGGGTAAACCATGGGCATTTCATGTACACCATTTCATTGAACAATCATCGACTTTAGATTTTCGACAATGACAGTCATTCAATGGTAGCTGGCAGTGGTGCTTAACTTACTGCCAGTGGCTCTTGTGACTATATTCTCTATTCTCTAAGTATCCTCAATTTACCCTAAATGACGCACCTAATGTTATAAAATCAACTGGACAGTAACTTACAAATAAAATTAGCAGTCTGGTGTTTCAGTTTGTTTCAGTGAAGGATTCTCTTGTAAAATGCTGAATTTCAATGCATGATCATATGCGTGGACGTCTTGAGCGCCGTTTTTTGAGATGCACAGAATTGTGGTCATCAAAAAATTGATGTTGGTATAATGACTCACCCCAAACTGTTAAAGTTGATGGGGGCACAGAAAATGTACCCAAGAAGAAAAACAGTTGAATCATGTTTCATCTTATTCCAGATGGTTGTAAAATTGTTTTTAATCTTGAAAACAAAAATATTGTTCTAGATTTTTAAAATAAAATGGTATAATTTGGAGAAGCTCTCAAAACTTTTAATCAATATTCTTGAAAGACCAATAAAATGGAAGGTGGTTAAAATTTTTGCAAAAAGTACTTTAAAACTTTGAAATGTGTAAAAATTATGTTAACATTTTGTCAAATAAAAGATTTATTTTCATAACCATGATATTAATGTTTCATTTTCTCAATAATTTTCCACTGCCAACGAAATAAACACCAATGAATTAAGTAGTCTTCATTCGCTTCTTCTATAAGGAATGTGTCCATTTTGAGGATCAGTATTTCTTTAAAAAATCATTGCAAATGCAAAGCATTCATATCTTTTGGTTTCCACAGACAATAGCTCGTTGAAGGCATAGAACAATAAAATCACAGATGTTCGTGAAAAAAAATTGAGGTCATGTAAATCCCTTACTATTTGTATCTAGTAAAATCAGTGGTTAAACAACTTTTTCCACTTTCACAAGCACTAACCTTCCGGTAAATCATACAATTTCACTGTGATTTTTATTTTTGTAACAAGCACGACTTAGATAAGTTTATGCAACCAGTAATACGCCATAGTTTTGTAAGTTTTCCGAGAAATGCCAAGCCAAAGGTAAGTGCGTCATTTCACGAGTGCGACGAATTACGTACATATATGGACGATAATGCATAGGCATTAGACGACTGCCGTAACATTAAACAATAGCCACTGTGATAAAATAAAACTGGGCCTACGGAACACAATGGTGGACTCAAAAGTGTTCATGACTTCCAGGTCGTATGGTAATGTTACAGAGATTTCTCTGCTGACCCACTGCACTGTTTTAATCCTCAGCTTGCACAATGGTGTTTTAAATGTCGCTTTTACATTTTCTGACTTCCGAATTTGGAAAGAATGTCGTATCTGACCGCCACTTTTTAAGGGTTTTTTGGAATTTGTTTAATAACCACTAACCAGTTAAAAAATTATTCCATCGATTTTTGGGGGTACAGAAAGCGAAAACTATCTTTAAAATCCACTTTTATGATGGTTTTCTGACTTGATTTCCCTTCTAAAAAAATCCTCCCCTTCAGAAAATAGAAGGATCCTATTATAGTTGCCACTGCGCATGTACAATGACCGTGTTGGTCACTTATGGGGGAGTTGACAAGATCAGACTGACATGACTGAGGAAGTCATCGTATACCAAAAATGCCCGATTTTTCATGAAATAAATATCCTGGAATAATTTGAAGTATATGTCCATCATCATCCATATGTTCTCCACCTTACTAGGTAGGTAAGATTGCATTATTCGTTGTATTTAATGAGAAAAAGTGGCGGTCGGATACGACATTCTACCCCCGAATTTCATTATATTTTTTGGGTTCATTTAAAAACGATATGAATTGGTGCTGCTACTTCCGATCTTTGTGTGTGAGGAGCCACCCAGACTATGAACCACATCACCCAGGAATGCAGTAACTTCGGAACCCCAAATGGCGCTGCTGGCCTGATGACCCTTGATGATGCTACTATTAACAGGCTGTCCTCGGACCTGCCAGTTTAGATGATTGATGGTGTCCACACGAACGAACGAACGAAAAACAATATATTTCATTCATTCGCTTTTTAAAATTCTATTTTTTTGGCTCTCTTGAGCCAAACATGGGCAATATATCTTTCATGTTGTGTTGGTACAAGATTAGGCATGTCTTGTCCGTTTTGCCTACTAAAACCCATTCGCACGGAATAATCTGCTTCTTCGATAAATACTTTCTGTCCATCTCTTTTACTATAATACTACATATTCTTAAATGCTTTTTTCGCAATTTTTTATTTTATTTTCAATATCTTTTTTTCTAAAATTTTTTTAAATCTATAATCTAAAATCAAACTTCTATTCAATCTCATGACGTCATCAATAACATATTTCATCTCATCATGACGTCATCAAAAATACAATTTGTTGATCACGTCATCAATAACATATTTCATCATCACGTCATCAAAAATACAATTTGTTAGAACAGCCTTAGAATATCATCTACTTAGGCATATCTAAAGCTGTGTATTTTTGATTATTTCAGGAACCGGATACCCAAATACCCGTAAACAGTATTGTAAAAACACATAAATACTACTGAATGTATAAAATAACCAATATGAACACAAGTTTCTCTTGTTTTATTAGAGTCATAATAAATGTAGACTTACTGTAATAATATCCCGCCTCTATATTAAAAATGACTCATAGCATCCTCATTCCCCACACACATTTTGTAATAAAAAAAATCGGAGACTTTTGTGTGGCACCCTCCTACACATGGAGGCCACTCCGATCCACAAAATTCTGTTCTTGAGCAACCTTCAGTACATACATATGTACAAGCCTGCTGTCCTTTCCAAGTAATCTTACAAAATCAACTGTGTGCCACCCAAGGCCACTGTAAATGTTTGAACATATTAGTATGGCCTGCAATGTATCGATGGGAGACCGCCTTAATCTCAGTGGTGTGACAGTGCACAGAAGGGTAACCATAGGAGGCCACTGGCAACAGCTAATGGCTTGGAGTGGCCTGAATGGGTTGTTCAAAAATTGCACTGATTGTACATTGGCGGATCCAGGGGGGGTATAAGGGGGCTGTAGCCCCCCCTAAAATCGTTTTTAAAAAAAAGAAGAAAAAAAAACGAAAAAAAGAAAAAAAAAACGTTAAGGTATTCCCCCTCATGTTTCCCCTCACTGTGCTTTGTTTTTCTCTCCCTTTGATTATTTCATTGTAATTTTTGTATTAATGAAAAATCGTTCTTGATTCTCAGCCCCCCCCCCCTAAAAATTATTCTGGATCCGCCCATGTTGTAGGAGGGTTAAATATTGAGTTGGGTAATTTGGACTGAAAAATGGAACCGGGTAATGACAGTTTCTGTTGGGTATCCAGGTATAAACACGGATATCTGCCACAGCTTTTTTTTTAATTTTGTAAATTTGTAATTTTTATTTCCTTTCAGTCACCCTAAACAAGGCCAATAGCCACTGAAGCATGTCTGATTTTTTTTTTCAGTAGGCAGGGAGGGACTATTGCCAAATAAGGATTGGAGTATTATATTAAACCCTTAGACTAATACATTTGTGTATATTATTTCTGTAATCAAATACAGAAAATTCAACCTATCAATTTGATACATCCCAATCAATCAACTTGTAATTTGTCCACAGAAGCGGCTCGGCGAAAACCAGTTCTGGTTGAAGATCAGGTAGTGACCGACAAGGAAGGGCGTCGTAGATTCCATGGAGCCTTCACTGGTGGCTTTTCAGCCGGCTACTTCAACTCTGTGGGGTCGAAGGAAGGTATGAAATATATCCCAGTGTGTATCCATAAGCTGCATCTGTGTTTGACCCTCCTACACATGGAGGCCACTCCGATCCACAAAATTCTGCTCTTGAGCAACCTTCAGTACATACATGTACAAGCCTGCTGTCCTTTCTAAATAATCTTACAAAATCAACTGTGTGCCACCCAAGGCCACTGTAAATGTTTGAACATATTAGTATGGCCTGCAATGTATTGATGGGAGACCACTTTACCCTGCAATCTCAGTGGTGTGACAGTGCACAGAAGGGTAACCATAGGAGGCCACTGGCAACAGCTAATGGCTTGGAGTGGCCTGAATGGGTTGTTTCAAAAATTGCACTGATTATAGGAGGGTTAACCCTTTTAAAACTGCAAGGGTCAAAATCAGTCAAAATGTTGATATACTTGCCAAGGTATATCTGGTGCACTTAAAGGGACACTATCGTTACGATCCACAGGGCATGGAAGCAGCATGTTAGCTATAGATTAACACAGTGACTGAAAATAATACCCCTCATGATAAGGTCATATTACCGTTGCTGCTGCATAAATGAGCAAGAAATCTTAAATCTTAAACGAGGACATCAATTGCACGCCCTGTTGAAAGACTGCTCTGATTGTGATGATATTGTCCCTTTAAAAGTCAAACACTGTCAAACCTTACGTGTAGTAAGTGCATTTACAGGTCAAAATGAGTCGACCATTTTTGACTGGTAAAAGCATCGTCTTGTATTGTTGAGGGTAGTCAAAATGACAGTAAAACCATTCAACAATTCCCCCACGTGCACATTTGGGTCAACAGTCAAAAGAGGCAGGTGACTGGTTTTGACCGCTATATAGCTACTTGCCACTAAAGTTCAGCTAAAGGAGGAGGGTTAATGGTCATAATTATAACAAGTAACCATGGTAATGAAAGTTTATGCTTCTGGGATTGGGGACAGTTGCTCCATTTACTTGGATTGATTTTATATTCCATTTCACGTCATACTGGTGAAAACCAACATCGTATGGTCCCAGATTGTTTTTTATTTAGTTTTAATCCATTTTGATTGTCATCTCTTTGCAAGGATGGGCACCGTCTACGTTTCTGTCGTCCAGGGGTCAGAAGTCAAGTGGCCAGAAGTCAAGTGGCCAGTCTCAACAGAGGGCAGAAGACTTCATGGATGAGGAGGTACTGTGTGTTTAGCATTTAAGACAGAACCATTTTTCAGGATGATTTTACCAACTTTTTGTCGGTACATTTTCCCATTTCATTTTGTCTTTTGGCATCAAGGACTTGGGTGATTTTGGAATAGCTCCACGTAAGATAGTGACAACAGGAAAATTTACTGGTGGAGAAAAGCCCCGCAAACGACAATTCCAGGTAGCAGGCCCTGGTGTCATTCCGGGTGAATCACCATTACAAGATCTGATCATCCCGAGCAAGTAAGTCATTTCATTGCTAAAAATTCCGTCTTTGGTTTGTAATTACTGGCTAAATGATCACGTGCTGCTCTAAATTCTCACCACTGGCTTGTTTAACACTAACCATGCTAAATGCAACAGGATGCAACAGTTGTAAAAAATTTGATGGACGTTGTTGCATTCAGCAGCCAGTACTGATGACTCAATCTGTTGTATCTTGTTGCATTCAGCACTGGACACTGAGTGTTTGTATAGCAAATAGTCTGTGTTGTATCTTGTTGCATTCAGCATTGTTTAACATGTGAATAAAGAAGGAAATAAAGAAAGTTTCTTTTGATGTAAACAGTAGAAAAGAGAAAACGTGTAAATAAAGAACGAAACAAAGAAAGTTACTTTTATGTAAATATAGAAAACAGAAAGAAGCAATCCCCTTGTTGTATGTTGTTGCAGACAGCACTGTGCTTGAAAAACCACAGTCCAATTGACTGAACCCTTCACTGCTAGGTGCAACGAGATCTACATATGGATCTCGTTGCACCTAGCAGGCCTCTGATCATTGACCACTGTTGCATGTTGTTGCATTCAGCAGGGTGATAAGATAGTTACCCTAGCATGGTTAGGGTTAATACAGTGACAGAACCTTTTCACTTGCAGGTGTTTTCACTCTTTCCGAAATTCAACTTGAAGTACTTTTACTTTTTTGAAGAAAAAAAATGATATCATCCAAGACAAAATATTGACTTCATCAGCTTTACACTAAGTAAGTTCTACATTAAAGGGACAGTATCGTCACGAACAACAGGGCATGGAATCAGAGTGCTAGTTTTAGATAAACTCATTGACTGAAAATAATACTCCACATGATAAGGTCATATCACTGTTGCTGCTGCATGACTGGGGCAGTAATTTTTTATTTATTTTTTAATTTATTTTTTTAAATTTATTTATTTATTTTTATCCCGGGGGATAACAATTTATTATCAACAATTCAAAATCAATCATTTAAACATCTTAACACTGAGATAATAATTGTATACATATAACAGTACAGGAAATTAATACTTATTGGTCTTGGCAAAGTACAGAGAAGAAATCCTATTTACGGTAAAATTTCGCCATATTATTGATTTAATTTTGCCCTACACCGACGTGTGTATAGCACTGTATACTCAGTGCTTTCTGAGTGTCTGTGAAAAAACTACACAGGCGACTCGGGCGGGATACGAACCCACGACCTCCTGCTTACTAGTGCAAACGTCTTAACCTCTCGACCACCGAGCTTGCCCGATAACAATTGGCCGGCTAGAATCCCATATAGCAGTGGGTTCCGCGATATATATAGGTTGGTGAAATTCTTGCGTCGGGAGATAAACAATTGATTTAATTTTGCTCTACACCAACGTGTGTATAGCACTGTATACTCAGTGCTTTCCGAGTGTCTGTGAAAAAACTACACAGGCGACTCGGGCGGGATTCGAACCCACGACCTCCTGCTTACTAGTGCAGATGTCTTAACCTCTCAACCACCGAGCTTGGCCGATGACAATTGGACGGCTAGAATCCCATATAGCAGCGGGTTCCGCGATATATATAGGTTGGTGAAATTCTTGCGTCGGGAGATATATTATCATTACATATTATCATTACAACTGTACATACATTTTTCCATGGAGTAATAATTCTTAAGATCTTTTTTGAGAATTTCCCTCTTATAAATATGGAAACGACAAATTAATAGGATCAAGTTAATAGCTTTACACTCAAAGTCAGTTTTACCAAACAAAAATACTTCATTGTCTAAGATGATGTTAAACTTAGTTTTATCCTTGATCCACGAAACAACTGAAGTATAAAAGGAAATTGTTGAGTCGCATGAACAGAACAGATGGATAAGAGTTTCCTCTTCATTGTTACAAAAGGTACATAAATTCGTGTTCGTCTTGTTAATTTTGAAAAGAAAATAATTTGTACCTAAAATCCTGTGTGTTAGTCTATACTGGAACCATTTCAACCTAGTATCTATTGTACAATTGAAAGGAATATTAAAGACTAACGACCATTTAGAAGAACTATAGTCTGTTTGCAATATTTATTGTTCCACTTAGAAATGAATGTATAAAATACTTTCCTGGAGGTCAGGACTTTAAAAATTCTGCTCGTAATTAGGCAGTAATTTTCAGTCACTGTGTTCATCTTAAACTGGGACACCGATTCCATGCCCCGTTGAAAGTCTGTTCTGATCGTGATGATACTGTCCCTTTAAACCTAACGACCCCAAAGCCATAATTAAATCATTTATTGTTATTTTTTTGAATGACCAATTCTATATACTTTACCTTTAAACTGTTGTTCTTTCCTTTACTTCCTAAGTGAGTCTGTGGGAGCTAGGCTCTTGCGTAAGATGGGCTGGAGACATGGACAGGGTGTGGGGGCAAAGGTCAGAAGAAGAAAGAAGAAAAGCGCCCTCGGTGGTATGTAACAAATCAAATGCATGTATTTTTATTGTATTTTTGTATTTACTTGTGCTTACTGTATCTGAACTATTGAACTCAATGCTTGCAATATTATCTATAAGCCTTATCCGAATTGCCGCAAGCATGCGCATTGACTTGAAAAACAACCTCGTGCCTTGAAAAAATAAACAGAATACTTAAATTATTATATCTAACCAATTTCCAAGAAACATTCTCCATAATGTTGTCATAATACGTAAAAGAAACTTACAACTTATCGCCCCCCCCATAGACTTTTTACATATCCTGAAACGCAAGGGTACTCATTTTTTCCAAGGCGTGAGGTTGTTTTCCAAGTCAATGTGCATGCTCGTGGCAATTCCGATAAGGCTTATTATCCTAACCGTAATTTTTTTTCTTACATTATATAGGGTCAACTGTTTAATTGTTTTTCCACTGTACTTGTTATTGTTAGTCTTTTAAAATGCCCTGAAAATCTGTTTTACCGTGAAATAAATAGTTCATGGCAATTTCATGATGACACAACATCGTGAAAATGCCATGAAATATTCTTTAGATTCCTTCGCCGTGAAAACACCGTGAAAACACCATGAACTCCTTGTGGCAGTTTTGGGGCAGCTCATTAATTCTCGAGAGCACCGTGAATTTGCCCTGAAATCACAGTGAACATTATTGCCAATATCTGAGAGGAAGAGACACCATGAAATTGCAGTGAAATTACAGTGAACTGTTATTTTACGGCAAAACAGATTTTCAGGGCATTTTCAGGGTAAAGTTATTCATAGTGTATGTGTCTGGGCATGCCTACCACAAGCTTGGTTTTTTTTTTGGTTATGTTCCCATTCCTACTGTTATCTTAAACTTTAAAATTATTTTTAAAAACTTTGTTAATTATTGGTAAAACTTGTAGCTTTGCATGGTGAGGATGATAAGTAAGACTAATTGCGGTGACACCATGTGGAATCTCAATTGAGTAGTAATAAGTTCTGAAAAGAACTGGCGGTACAACTCGACGTTTCGATCAGTATGCTCTGATCGTCCTCAGGAGAATGCCGGACTCTGGAAAATACTGCTGCTTAAGTAGACTGCTGGAGGATCATCCCATGAATGGATGCTGGAGGATTAGTTCGTTGAGGCGGGAACTGTTGAGACTAGGATCCTAGGGGTTGGGGGAGAGGAGTGTGTGCTCACTGAACTGAATCAGTTGTTAACAAGCACAGGGGGATGGAGGGTGGTTGACTTAGGATATAGGAGATCCCTCAGTCTGGGGTGGGTTATGAACTTTGGATATAGAAGATTCTTCAGTCCGTAGTAGTGGTCGCCAAATGTCGCTGATGTAGAAGCCGATGTCCTGTGGCACAGTGTCGTGTTTGACGATCTCGATGGCCTCTCTGATGCATCTGGGGTGCCATGTGTCGATGGGTGTGATGAGTTGGGCTGCCTGCCAGTCGATTTGGTGGTCCTTGATGTGCGAGTGCTTGACGATGCGGCAGTGTGCTCGGTGTTCCTTCAATCTGACGGGGAGGTTGCGTCCTGTTTCGCCGATGTACACCTTACCGCACTCACAGGGGATCCGGTAGACTCCCGCTCTGTTGTTTGGGTCCGGTTTGTCCTTGTGGGTGTGTAGAAGTCCTTGGAGTTTGCTGGGGGCTGAGTGGAACACATCGATGCCTGCTCGTTGGAGGATGCGCTGTAGTTTGTGAGATGTCGAACCTAGATAGGGGAGACAAGCAGAGAGGGTTAGATTACTTACCTTGCTTTCGGGGTTTGGAACCGGCTTCGCTGTGCTGATCTTGCTGGGATTGTAACCGTTGCGTTTGAGGGTAGTTCGGATGTGCTGTAGTTCCTTGGCAAGGCTGTCCTTGTCACAAATGTTGTAGGTGCGTTGTACGAGGGTACGGTTGACCGATGACTTGATGCTTGGGTGATGGAAGGAGCGCTGGTTCAGGTACCGATCTGTGTGCGTGGGCTTTCTGTAGACGTTGTGGTGTAGGGAGCCGTCTGGGTTTCTGGAAATGCCAACATCAAGGAACGCGATCTTGCCGTCTCCTTCTGTTTCCATGGTGAACTTGATGCTCGGGTGTTACTGGTTGAGATGTTGTAGAAAATCCTGGAGTGTGTCTCTGCCATGTGGCCAAACCACAAAGGTGTCATTATTGTTGTTAATTATTGTTGGAATGGAAATAAATGTCATGAAATGAAATTAATGAATTGTATGTATAGACACTAGGCATCATAAGCCTTACAAAACATTGAAGCAGGCCTCCTAGCGGAACCTATAAAACCTATATTTCAAAATGGGAACCTTTATTTCCCCCAAAAAAACCTATATCAACCTATAAAAACCTGTATTTTTAATCTCCTGCAACACATTTTCAACAAGTAGAAAGAGATCATAAAGCCAAAACAGTAGCCAAACTGTAACATGTGTACTTCTCTTAGCAATTTACCAAAAACTTGTTACTTAACACTGCATAATCACAGGTAAAATAACCTATAAAAACCTATATTTTGTCATTTGCTAGACCTATAATAACCTATATTTTGTCATTTGCTAGACCTATAATAACGTATATTTTGTCATTTGCTAGACCTATAATAACCTATATTTTGTCATTTGCTAGACCTATAATAACCTATATTTTGTCATTTGCTAGACCTATAATAACCTATATTTTGTCATTTGCTATAATAACGTATATTTTGCTTTAACCCTCCTACTATTGATGCACTTTAGTGGGAAGTTACTACAGAGGTCAAAACCAGTCAACTGCCTGTTTTGACTGTTGACCCAAATGTGCACACAGGGGCATTTTTGACTGGTTTTTGCTGTCATTTTGACTACCCCGAACAATACCAGACGATGCTTTTACCAGTCAAAAACAGTCGACTCATTTTGACCTGTACATGTACTTACTACACGTAAGGTTTGACAACGTTTGACTTTTAAGTGCACTAGATATACCTTGGCAAGTATATCAACATTTTGACTGATTTTGACCCTTGTAGTAGTAGTAGGAGGGTTAAAAAACCTATATTTGGTAGATTAGGTACTGGGAGGCCTGTTGAAGGCAATCAATTACAATATAGTCTTTGGCAGATTGAACTGAGAGAAGAACAGGATCACAGCGTTCAATCATCGGGCGTATAATAATAATAATAATAATAATGTATAGATTTATATAGCGCACGTATCCACCAACTAAGTGGCGCTCAAGGCGCATTATATTATTATCCCTGCTCATAAGGCTCATAAGGCTCATAAATCATTCCTGAAACCATCTCAGCTCCCTGGGGAGTATACAGCTCAATTGCTGCCATTTCTAGCGCATAGAGAGCAAACCATCTCTGCCTTCACAGGTACCCATTTAACCCCTGGGTGGAGAGAAGCAATTATGGTTAAGTGTCTTGCTCAAGGACACAGGTGTCACGGCCGGGGCTCGAACCCACACTCTGCTGCTGGCAACACCAGAACTTGAGTTCAGTGCGCTAGACCACTCGGCCACGACAATCCACTTTTCGTGCATTATACAACACACACGGGACCTACGGCTTTACGTCCCATCCGAAGGACGAAGCAATTATGGTTAAGTACCTTGCTCAAGGATACAAGTGTCACGACCGGGGCTCGAACCCACACCCTGCTGCTGGCAACACCAGAACTTGAGTTCGGTGCGCTAGACCGCTCGGCCACGACAAATACTTATATTATTTAAAGGGACAATATCATCACGATCATAATAATAATAATAATGTGTGGACTTATATAGCGCACGTATCCACCAACTAAGTGGTGCTCAAGGCGCATATTACCCCTGCTCATAAGGCTCATAAGGCTCATAAATCATTCCTGAAACCATCTCAGCTCCCTGGGGAGTATACAGCTCAATTGCTGCCATTACAGCGCATATAGGGCTAATCAACCAACTCTGCCCTCACAGGTACCCATTTAACCCCTGGGTGGAGAGAAGCAATTATGGTTAAGTGTCTTGCTCAAGGACACAAGTGTCACGGCCGGGATTCGAACCCACATTCTGCTGCTATAACACCAGAACTTGAGTCCGGTAAGCTAGACCGCTCGGCCACGACAACAGGGCATGGAATCGGAGTGCTAGTTTTAGATTAACTCAGTGACTGAAAATAATACCCTGCATGATAAGGTCATATCACTGTTGCTGCTGCATAAGTGAGCCACTAATTTTCAGTCACTGTGTTCATTTTTAACTAGGACACTGATTCCACTGCGCCGTTGGAAGTCTGCTCTGATCATGACGATGATGATGCTAATGACAATGATGTAATGCTACGGTTTAAATTTCAAATCATCATTTTTAACTAAGTAATTTTATTGAAAGAATTCCCAGAATTTGCCATTTCAAGGTTATCTGTTTGCCGTCTTTAACCCTCTCAATACCGAATTGTTTTGACATAAACAACCGCTGGTGACCGCATTGTTTGACCACTCAAGCGTGAAGCACACATTCTTACAAAACAGAAAGCTTGTGTTCAAAGGCCAATTTTACAAACTCTATTATCACCTTGAAGATATCATTTTACAGAAAAATAAGTAATAGTAATTATCTTACTTATTTAATTCCCTTTCATATAATCCAAAAATCATTAAGATCGCTCAATAAATGTCCAAGTTCTTGGTCTTTGTTTCCTCAGTGTGATCTGTAAACTCAAACACTTTTTTGTACACAAACATGGCGCTCTGTAGGTGTTTGGCATTTCGGATCTTTCAACTCCAATTTGAAGGGATTGCATAATAGCAACCTTATTTTATTTCACCATCAATGGAAAGATCCGATCTTTCTCTTTCCAACCATTGTAAGCTTGGGTATGGAGGGTGAACATGGACAAAACTACAGCTTTATAACAAATGGCCTTTATGCTCAGGCTAGAGTGTTTTTTTTGTGTGGAAGCTTGGTCGACAAAAGTCGCCTATGGTAAAGAAGAGGGGGTATGAGTGCAGTCGACGAAAGTCGCCTATGGTAAGGAAAGGGTTAACCAGACGCTATTATTTTGTTTGTATAGACACCAATTCGCCAGCTGTGGAGAGCGACAGCAATGATGACGATAACAACAGCGACTTCTACAAAGGATTCCTCTTTGCTCCTGCGGATGTCGACGAGATCGCAATGACACCCAAAGATGACTGTCACGGCATCGGGTACCGGGGGCTGGATCCAGCCATGGCTGGCATGGGACAGCATGTTGCGCTGTTTGAGGAACCGGTGTACAGTAGTGGTGGGAGGCGAGGCATATCAGGACAGGTAATGAAGTGGTTTAAGTTAAGCTCTGTCTACAGAGTCCTTCCTGGAAAGGGGGGAGGGCGGTAAAGAACAGAGCAGGAGCTTCTACATTCTAAAGATATATCGCCATTGTGTTTTACTATTTTGACACCAATTTTAGAAGAAAATTTTCATCGGAATATTGTTCCTTTACTCGGTGCACCTTAAAAATGTTCCCGTAAACATTCTGTTATTCTAATGCAAGTGCCCTTTACTCAGGAAAAGTGGGCTCGCCCCGACAAAAATTTAATTCAGGCACGGAGAAGCAATTATGGTATTTTCTTGCTGAAATGTACCCTGGTCAGGATTCGAACCCACACTCTGAACAGTCAGTCTTCAGAACACAAGTCCGATGACTAAACCACTGTACACACTATGAATAACTTTACCCTGAAAATGCCCTGAAAAAATCTGTTTTGCCGTGAAATAACAGTTAACCGTAATATCACTGCAATTTCATGGTGTCTCTTCCTCTCAGATATTGGCAATAATTTCAGGGCAAATTCACGGTGCTCTCGAGAATTAATGAGCTGCCCCCAAAACTGCCACAAGGAGTTCATGGTGTTTTCACTGCGTTTTCACGGCGAAGGAATCCCAACAGTATTTCATGGCATTTTCACAGTGTTGTGTCGTCATGAAATTGCCCGTGAACTATTTATTTCACGGTAAAACAGATTTTCATGGCATTTTCAGGGTAAAGTTATTCATAGTGTGTACCCCTAAATATGAGATTTATAATGCATTATCAACGTAAGTATATTTATGTTATCAGGCATTTGGCATTGGGGCGTTTGAGGCTACTGATGACAACATCTATTCCTTGGATAGCATGTCCAACTATGACCGCGTCTTAGGAGGAGAGAAACCAGGAGGGAGCAAATACGGGTGGACAGCGCCCCCTGAAAGTCACAAAGGTGAAAAATAAGTAAAAATGTGGCCCACGTCAGTACAAACGAGTCCAACGTTTACTGTGACTGACCATGGTGTTAGCTAGCCTGTGAATAAAAAGGTGTCTTTCATCAGATGCTCTGTTTAGTAATCGGACACCCTGTTTTATTTGTAATACACATGCAGAAGTATTGTTAGTTAAATATCTGGACACCCTGTTTTTCAACAACGACAAATTCAGACGCCCTCTTTCCAATCTCTGGCTGACCGCGTGTGTGTGCATTTCATGTTCACCGACTCTTGGTAAAGTTGAAACAACAGAAAACAAATGACTGTTTGGAATATAAGTAGGATTTGAAGCTTTGCATAGTGGAAGTACAGTAGGAGAAAGGTTTGTTGCAGCACCATGTAATCTCTTAGGAGTTCTAATAATTGTTCTCTGAGGAGGTATCATTTTCCTCTCCAAAGAATGCCTAAATTACAATTTTGAAATATTTATCTTGGAATTGACATGCAGGAAACACAGGAGTGCTGGAAAACTTCCAAGCTGGACAGGGAAGAAAGTCAAATAAGGTATGTATCCAACTATTGTGTCTCAGGCACTGACCAGTGACTAGCTACATGTAAGGACCTTTTCAGAAGAAAAACAAAAACAATTATAACTTTTAAAATAAACACTGTACAGCAATATTGTCATAACAATATTGTTAACCCTCCTACTATTGCTGCACTTTAGTGGGAAGTTGCTATAGAGGTCAAAACCAGTCAACTGCTTGTTTTGACTGTTGACCCAAATGTGCACACATGGGCATTTTCACTGATTTTTACTGTCATTTTGACCACCCTGAACAAAACCAGACAGTGCTTTTACCAGTCAAAAACAGTTGACTCATTTTGACCTGTAAATGTACTTACTACACGTAAAGTTTGACAGTGTTTGACTTTTCAGTGCACTAGATATACCTTGGCAAGTATATCAACATTTTGACTGATTTTGACCCTTGTAGTCGTAGGAGCGTTAAGTTAGGAAAAGGACTCTTGAGGGCGCTTTGACGACTCACTCTTCATAGGGGATTGCCAGACAGAAAAAGCTGTGTGAGCCTCTTTGGAAGTTCGTAATAGAAAAGAACACTTTTTGCGCGCATTTTTCAATCAAAACATTAACAATAACTTCTTTGAAAAAGCACTTGAACTCGAAGATGATTTGCCTGAGGATTTCTCCAAAAAGACGACTCAGATTTAGGTGGCGGCAATATTGACAATCAGTATTATTATTCTTACACGTTTCTCCAATTGTGATGTGGTACACCAGCTTCCAAAAAAAAAATGCCTCCCATTTCTCAGGCATGCTTTTTTTCTTCTTTTTTTTCCTACGACAAGGTGTACCCACCGCCAGTGCTGCCGAGGGACTTTCGTCCTTACCACACATGGGAGAAATCCTCCAAGGAGAACGAGCCACCGATAGCAGACTTCCAGAGCAGCCGTTTCGTGCTGAGTGCAACGCAGAGAGGAGCCATGCTTGGTGAAGAACAACTGCCTGGTATGAAATGTTACACTTGATACTCTCATTGTAAAGGGGATTGGCTTCATCGTTGGCCATGGGGGGGGGTGGGGGGGTACTAGGAGAGGTATCCCCCAAAAATTAACTGTATGTTAACCAGTTCGCATCGGGAATAAAAAAACATTTTCTGGGCCCCCGTGGCGGGTTTCTTTTTCCCACACACACCGTGAATGGAAGCTTCCACAGCGGGTGGCTGGCACTTCTGAGCATGTCACCGTGCACGCATGGCTGAACCGAGCATGCATACAAATATTCCGGAGTTTCCTGTGGCGTGTTTAGACGCTCTCTGATCCGCGGTGCATCAAAAAATTTCGTGTATACACGGCCTCCGACGCGAACTGGTTAACAGGTGCGAAGCCAGAAATTTGTCAAGGGAATGGCAGCTTACAATTGTTTTGAAAAAAGTAGCCCCACAAAATGTTTCATCAAGAAAATATTTTAGGTCACAGAACAACTACCACCCCCCCCCCCCTTTTTAAGGAAAAAAATGTGGTAAAATATTTCGCTGTGGGGCAAGTTTTTTTTTTTTCAATTATTACAACACCGTAACTAAATATCAGGGGGTTCACAAAAAATTGGTCAATATACCAGTTGTTTGTAAATTGATTACTGATGTTCATTCCAATGTGGACTTTCTGTCTTCAGAAATTCATTTTGAAAATGTTTTCACTAATTTTACTACAAACAATTAACACCTTAGACAGAAATAATTCAAGGGGTGTTTGATACCATCATCAATTTCCACCAGGCATGAGATTCTTCCTATTTTTGTAGGAAATCCTACCTTTTGATTTTGAAAATCTTACCATGAAACCGGGTTCCGACTAACTTCAGACCGTGGAAACTTTCCTTGTGTATCATTTTTTTGTAAATACCAAGATAAAAAACAGTTTCCTTGCTATACATGGCTACAGAGGTAAACCACTATAAATGATAATGGCAAACATTTTTCCTACCTTTTCATTTTCTCACAATATCATCCCTGTCACACACTAAGTAAGTTTTTTTTAAAGTTTATCAAGATTACCAATAGTGGATAGTGGCTTCAAGATTTGTTTTGAACGATATCCAGAAAGTCGTATGAAGGGATAAGTACAACCAATTCTGCATTGTTATTAGATACATTCTTTCACAGGTCCATCATCTGTGTTCGATTTCCTCTCGCCTGAAGATAGGCAGAAGCTGAAAAGTACCGGCTCTGGTCAAGACCGAGTTCACCCTCATCCAAAAGAACATCCAGCATCAATACCAGCCCCTAGAGGGTTCAGTCAATCCTCATCGTCTAACCCGGCTGTACCCACCGCGAGTGACCCTCAGCGGCACTTTGCCGTTGGTGGCGGGTTCCAGCCCTTTGCCAACAACCCCGGCAAACAGGAGAGATACAACAAGTTCCTGGCCAAGAAGAGAGGTGGCAAAGGTAAAATGGTTGTTTGGAAAAACTGAATACAGAAACATGAACTGTTTGTAACAGGGTGCAAAGGCCAACAAAGTTACATCAGAGATTATCAACTGTCATACGTAAACCTCCTTCCCTGTAGCTACAGTGGCTTACACGGGTTAGATTAAACAAATGAGCTCACAATCGGGCACTTATCATGTTAGAACATTTATTCATCAAGTAATAATACCTCAGTTTATCCAACGGGATAAGCTCAGTGTCATTTACAATTTTTTTTACTCGTACTGAGTTGGGATTCTGTTAACATCTTCTATCTGCAGTTGGTTCTCATCTTTCAAAATGCCATTTTATTCTTTCCGAATTCTGTAGAATAAGGGGCTATCAAAAGGAATCAAATTTAAATAAATCACTCGCTGTTTTGCTTTCCTAGTACTACCGGAACAAACAAAAACTAACCAGCATGGAGTGTCGTGGCCGAGCGGTCTAGCTTACCGGACTCAAGTTCTGGTGTTAGCAGCAGAATGTGGGATCGAATCCCAGCCGTGACACTTGTGTCCTTGAGCAAGACACTTAATCATAATTGCTTCTCTACACCCAGGGGTTAAATGGGTACCTGTGAGGGCAGAGTTGGTTGATTAGCCCTATATGCGCTGTAATGGCAGCAATTGAGCTGTATACTCCCCAGGGAGCTGAGATGGTTTCAGGAATGATTTATGAGCCTTATGAGTAGGGGTAATAATATAATGCGCCTTGAGCACCACTCAGTTGGTGGATACGTGCGCTATATAAGTCCACACATTATTATTATTATTATTATTAGCATTAAACGACAGCCACCACAAAAAAACATCGGACAAAAACAAGCAAACAGACTTTAACAAAAATCTGTTTGTTTTCAGATTCAGATGATGTAAATCCCTCATCGGGTAATCTGACTGAATGGGAACGCCAGAGAGAAGCGGAGGAGTTTGCCCGCGCCACCTCTCTCTATCGCCCTCTGTCCGGTCTCATGGCAACAAGATTTGTCACAGCCACGAACAAGGATGATGAAGAAAACGTTGATGTACCTGCTGAGGAAGGGGTGTGTAATTCATTCTGTGCTATTTAATTTATATGAGTAAAGTTTGTGGTGACATCATGTAAAAATTCTCTTTTGAGCAGTTGGTTTTTCAGAACCACTTACTACTCAAAAGAGAATTTCTACATGGGGGTCACTGCAAACAGTTTTTACTTATCCTTTTCACCATGCAAAGCTACAAGTCTTACTTAATTCATATGACCAGAAGTCTGTTACCTACATGAAGTGTTGCTAGCCTGCTGTAATCCATACCACAGCCATTTGTACTCCAAATGCGCACACACACAACAAGCATGGTTACGAGTTTTGCTTTGCTACTTAATAATAATAATAATAATAATAATAATACACGCATTTATAAAGCGCATTTTTCCGAGGGTTGCAATGCGCTATGTACAAGAACAATTCCAGAGAAGGAAAAAAAAGAGAAAAAAAAGGAGACAATGAAATGAAAAAGCAGGTGGTAAGTGTCCTTAACCAGTTCGCACCGGGAATAAAAAAGTTTTTCCGAACCCCCGTGGCGGGTTTATTTTTACCGCACAAACACGACCAATGGTGCTCACCAGAGCGTGACCGGCAAGACCGCGTCTTCCACCGTATGCTTATGGCTCGTTGCCACGTCGACCGGGAATCTATACAAATATTCCCGAGAATCCTGTGGCATGTTTAGACGCTCTCCGATCCGCTGTCCCAAAAAAATTTGCATGTATACACGGCCTCCGACGTGAACTGGTTAAGATAAAAACGGATATGGTTTGAGTTTGCATTTGAATTGGTGAACAGAGTTACAAGCGCGAATGTTGCGAGGTAGTGAATTCCAGCATCTGGGTCCAGCTACAGAGAAAGCCTTGTCACCTGCATGTTTGTATGTACGAGGTATTTTTAAGTTCTGCTCCGAGAGGAGGCCGCTTCGGTTAGGTGTGCTGAGATCTAGTGAGTCCGAAATGTATTTTGGATGTATGTTCAAAAGTGCTTTGTACATATTCAGCGCGGTCTTGAAGATAATGCGTTTTTGAACAGGTAACCAGTGTAATTGTTGAAGAAGCGGTGATGCATGAGAATGTTTGGGTTTTTTGTGTATGGTACGAGCGGCATTGTTTTGAAGCTTTTGAAGGCGAGTGATATCAGATCGTTTCATCCCATTGAAGAGAGAATTGCAGTAGTCTAGCCGTGAGAGGACTAGAGATCTTACAGCAGCGTGACATGTGTCTGTGTCAATGTATTTGCGAATCTTGGATATGTTCCGTAGGTGATAATTGATTGATTTGCATGCATTGTTGACATGGGGGGTCATTGACATAGTGCTATCAAACGTAACACCTAGACTTAGCCTGCCGTAAGGCATCATGGGATTAGGCACTTGACGCATGAAGCTAGTTTCTAGAACTACCGTAATTTCCTGCGTATAAGACGCGGCTTATCTGACTTTCAAAGGTACGAAAACGTCACTGCGTCTTATCTAACGGTGCGCCTTATCTGGTGTCGCTTGAGATCAAAGTGATGATTACCGCTTGTGTAACTTTCGGTGGACCTCAACCTAACAAAGCGGCCGTGTTTTCCAATGAAGGTCGTTAGCGCAAGATTTTCATGCATTCATTCACCGTAAATAATACTCACGAAAGACCTCACTCGTGTGTGACGTACCAAAAGCAGAATTACCCTGTTTCTAAAAATAGCATGCCCAACATCGCATACGATCGGCGCATTTTTTATCTACAACGCTTTCTAATGACTAAGTCTCTATGCGATGTGTGCAAGGTTGTCAACTTTTGCCGTGTCTGTTTTCACCTCGATTATTAATCAGTGTATTACGCACAACACAGCGGGATCGCTTGGGCGCAACCAGACTACTTTCCTAGTACGACGCGCGCGTGGTGGTGGCGGCATGGTGCTATAGCGCTTCTGGCATGCACTGCACTACTGAGCGGTCATGGTGCGCCTTATACGGCGACACTTTAATCACATTCCCCCGATTCTGGGGTAATGCGCCTTATACACCGAGCGTCTTATACGCAGGAAATTACGGTAGATGTGCAGGCAAACCATTCTGTGTGGTGAACAGCTTCAAAATCAGTGCGGTGATGCACTTTAAAAAAAAAAAAATTATATGGTTATTTTTACACGGTTATTGGAACCAATCGGTGCGGTAATTTTTTTATTTTTATTTTTTGTTAATTTAAAAAAAAAAATTTTTTGCCAACCAGTGAAATACGTTATACATGTATATGCGGTTATTGGAACCAGACCAAATTTCCCATACATAAAGTATGGCGGCTACTAAGAGAGGCCTCACACATTGGGTTAACGTTCATACCCCTATGTGAAAAAGTATTTTACAACACAAAGTGGCCTAATTCTAATCGAGACTGCAATTGGACATTGTTTCATAGCAACAACAACAAAATACAGATGAGCGGCTCTTAAGCGACTCTCGTGGAGACCGGAAACCGTACTATACTATTTTCCTTTAAAGGGACAATATCACGATCAACAGGGCATGGAATCGGATTGTAACTCAGTGACTGAAAATAATACCCCACACATGATAAGGTCATATTACCGTTGCTGCTGCATAAATGAGCCAGTAATTTTCAGTCACTGCGCTCATCTTAAACTAGGACACCGATTCAATGACCACCCGAAAGTCTACTCTGATCGTGACGATACTGTCGCTTTAAGTGTACGAAAGGTATTATATTATCACATTGTGTCTTATTCTCCGTTTCCTCCCAGGGGGATAAATCTGACCAAGCCAAGGCAGCAGATATGAAGATGTTTGGTAAACTGACTCGAGATTCTCTGGAGTGGCATCCAGACAACCTCCTCTGCAAACGTTTCAATATCCCCAACCCTTACCCTGGGTAAGTCAACTTTGCGTATTCCTCTTCTCAACGGGAGACTTTTGAGATGCTGGTGGCAACAGAAATGTTTCCATTGATTCCGAGCATGCGCGTGATATTGAGATCGAAGTAAGTCTTCTCCGATCTAGCGTCACAAAAATGTTCCCACTGACTATCACTGTTCAAGCCATGCGCCGTAGACCCCAATGTGCATGTTATACAAATGTTTGAATTTGAGTATGCACGGTTGTCTTTGATTCCTGGCTGACTTAAGGCCGTTTTATTTTAATAACTTGGTTTACTAACCCGCTGTCCAAAAATCTCAGATTTTTTGGGGAAAAATAAAAAATTTCCGCTGCAAAATCGCAATTTCCAAAGGTAAAAATAAGCGTAACTCGCTTCCTTTCCTGGAAAATTCCATCCGCGGTACAAACAAATAAAAAAACAAACATCTGGTTGCCATTCAATGAGTCACGGAATCATTGGTGCTGTGTCTTTGAAAACAAACCAACGATTGAGGGCGCTTGTCAGTCAGTGTTATTTCCCCCCATTAACCTTTGTTAACTTTGGTAAATAAAAAATTCTGAATCCAAGTAATTAAAACGAAATGGCCTAATGGCTTCATCATAATTTTTGTTTCAATTTACACAAAATTTGTGATTGTAGTTGATGTAGATATGAAAACCTCTTGGGCAGAATAACTTTTCAGAATAGCTCAACTCCCCTGACTTACATCTATTGAACCTTTAGGTCTACCATAGTCGGCCTACTGACCGTGAAAAGAGACAAGTTTTCAATATTCAACTTCCTCACCATTGCCCCACCGACGGGTGAACCCGACCCTCCTCAGGCAGCTCTGGGAGACCCTGAAGGCCATGGAGGTAGTGCCCAGGACGAAAAGGCATCCAGGTGGGACAGGAAGCCGGCCCTCCTTGCGAATGTGGGCATGTCGGAGAAAGAAGATGCCACCAAAGGGTCCGGGGGTGAAAGCGAGACACCAGTCAGTCATCAGGTATAAAAATGTCGTCAAGAAACTGGTTCAGTTTATCATATCTTAAAGAGAAGGTACAACATTGGTATGTGGTAACGAACGTTCATTTCAACCCTCGAGCTTTCAAGAAATATATCATAAAACTAACATGTGAAAGTTGCATGGGCAGTACAAGCCTCGGCAGTGACCAAAATTTACTGAATGGCAACTTTTTGTACATTTACAGGCATGCAACTTTTCAGCTGATCGGCTGATTTCCTCTTTTTTTTTCTTTAATAATAGTGCTATAAAAAACTGAAAGACACTGTACAACGTTTTATGTGCTCGGCCATTTCCTCTTTTTTTTGGTTGCAATTACAAAGTTGCCATGTCTGCATTTGACAGAGCAATTCCTTTTTCTACAAGATGAAAACGGAACCATTTCTGAGGATGCTTGATACATGTACCAACTTTTACATCAAGCAAGTTTTCAGGTACTGCCAACAAGGTCGTATCATAGTTACGACCTTGTTTGCAGACATGGAGTTTGCTCAATGCAACAAGGTCGTATCTTTTTTATACAGAGTTCCAGGATGAACACGCAAAACCTATGGAAGAAGATACGACGTTGTTGCACTCGATTGTTTTAACCCTCCTACATATGGAGGCCACTCCCAACCACTAAATTCTGTTCTTTAGCAACCTTCAGTACATACATGTACAAGCCTGATGTCCTTTCCATGTAATCTTACAAAATCAACTGTGTGCCACCCAAGGCCACTGTGAATGTTTGAACTATTAGTATGGCCTGCAAATATATCAATGGGAGACTACCTTACCCTGCAATCTCAGTGGTGTGACAGTGCACAGAAGGGTAACCATAGGAGGCCACTGGCAACAGCTAATGGGCTTGGAGTGGCCTGAATGGGTTGTTTCAAAAATTGCACTGATTGTACGAGGGTTAAAAAAAAAAAAAAGAGAGCAAGCTGTCCTAATATTTCTCTTGTTTGTTTGTTTGTAGCCCACTGATGAACAAGAAGGTGAAAGCCGACCTCCCATGGATTTATTCAAGGCTATCTTTGCAAGCTCAAGTGAGGATGATGAGGATGATGAGGATGACGACGACGAAGAAGAGGCAGAGGAGGAGAAAGTCAAGGGACTGCCAGAACAAAGCCAAGATGGTAAGAGATGAGCACCACAACCAAAATACACCCAGGGATTGAAAAGTAGTTGTCTTACAGTTTCTTCATTACGTTATTATTTTTTTCCTTTTTTTCCCCCCCCCAGATATAAAATGTAGCACCCTACCGACTACCTCTGGAATGTCCTCGGCAGACCACCACCGACCCCTGGAAATTTCAACAGCTGATTCCACGGGTCTACCCCGTGCCACTGAGGCGGGAGGCCCTAACGTGCCGTCCTCACCCAACATCGGGTCCGACTCCGATGGATATTACGGTCCCAGACTTCCACCTCCCTCCTCAGACCTGGCCGGACAAGACAGCGACGATGTCAGAGGTCACAACCGCCCACAGGAGCAACCCAAAAGGGGCGCAAATGGAGAGCGTATACGATCTAAAAGTCACAGGAAGGAAAAACGCAGGAAAAAGCATGACAGACGGAGTACCAGCCAACACAAGCGAAGCAAGGATAAAAAGGTAAATTTAATGTCGGGTTTTGTTTCTGAAGGTCGCCTGTCACAAGGCCAAATAGCCACTGGGGGCTACAAAAGATAAATAAGGAGACACACTAAGGAGTTTTAGAGAAAATAGGTAACTATACTACTCAAAACAATTTAGGGAACACCGGAATAATCTCAGTTAAAGCAAGATCATTTATTTCAGATAAACACAATGTTTCCACAGAATTGATGAGAAACAACTGCACAATGAAACAGATGATAAAGGATGCATGTAGTGATTACACATTTCATGACATGACTACTGAAAGAGAGAGGGGGTTGCAAATGAAAATCCCGGTTCATGGAACATTTCAAACCTATTTGATGTTAAAAATCCGGTGTTCCCTAAATTGTTTTGAGTAGTATATTAGAAAACAAATGGAGCTCATAGATAGTGAAAAAACAGAAGGCAGTAGGACGGAAACACACCAAAAAAAATGGAAGAAAAGATATCTATTGGCCTTATTTTTCAAACCTAGCAGGTTATTTCTCAAAGGCAAAATGGACGATATACAGACAAGCGCACAAACTTAGAACACAAGAGTGAGTAGAAGTTAGTCAGGTGTGAAATGAACACAAAAGAAAAGGGTACGAGAATTCTGATTCCCGGATCTTCAAAGAGCCAACTACACATTTAACTGCGGGCTAACAAGGGTTTCTATACTGCTGCACCCAGCATTTGGAATGAGCTACCATCTGGTATCCGTCATGCTTCTTCATTGAGTCCATTTAAAACATCTCGCAAGACTCATTTATTTTAGGCACTGTGTATTTTTAAATTGTACACTCACTGGCCAAAAGTATTGCAACATGAATTTGTACGAGACATTGCCTAGACGGATGGCCGCAGTTATCAGGTCACGTGGTTACCCGACAAAGTATTGAAGGACTTTGTTTCCGAGCAAGAACAGTAAAAAAGAACATTGACTTCAAAACACAGGCACTTTCAAGAAGTCTTAAGTAGTGTAAATAAAATAAAATAAATTATTGTAACACAGTTCTCCAAACTGAACTTTGGTGTGAATTTCAATGTTGCAATACTTATGGCCAGTGAGTGTACTTGCATCTCACTGTAAAGCGCTGTGATACCATTTGTGTAAGAGTGCTATATAAATGCCTTTATTGTATTGTATAGAGTCATCATCACATACTGGTCCTGGGACTGGACAAAGGAGGGATTATTAAACGTAAATAAAAAAAGGTAGAGGGAAAGAGGGAGTTTATGGCTGAAAGAGTCAGACAGGGAGAGAATAACAAAACAGACAAATAGACTGATCAGAAGAAGATTTATAGATGGTGAGAAAGTAGGATGCAGGTTAGGAATTTCGAGAGTGATGAAGCTGTACGAGGGAGAACTTCACTTTAACCCTCCTATGACTGCAAGGGTCAAAATCAGTCAAAATGTTGATATACTTGCCAATGTATATCTAGTGCACTGAAAAGGTCGAAGACTGTCAAACCTTATGTGTAGTAAGTACATTTACAGGTTAAAATGAGTCAACAGTTTTTGACTGGTATTGTTGACTGGCATTGTCTGGTATTGTTGAGGGTGGTCAAAATGACAGTAAAAACCAGTCAAAAATGCCCCTGTGTGCACATTTGGGTCAACAGTCAAAACAGGCAGTTGACTGGTTTTGACCTCTATAGCTACTTGCCACTAAAGTGCAGCTATAGTTAGGAGGGTTAATGAATGAATTACTTAACCCTAACTCCCTAGGCCCACTTGCTTACCGTAATTTCCTGCGTATAAGACGCGGCTTATCTGACTTTCAAAGGTACGAAAACGTCACTGCGTCTTATCTAACGGTGCGCCTTATCTGGTGTCGCTTGAGATCAAAGTGATGATTACCGCTTGTGTAACTTTCGGTGGACCTCAACCTAACAAAGCGGCCGTGTTTTCCAACGAAGGTCGTTAGCGCAAGATTTTCATGCATTCATTCACCGTAAATAATACTCACGAAAGACCTCACTCGTGTGTGACGTACCAAAAGCAGAATTCCCCTGTTTCTAAAAATAGCATGCCCAACATCGTACACGATCGCGCATTTTTATCTACAACGCTTTCTAATGACTAAGTCTCTATGCGATGTGTGCAAGGTTGTCAACTTTTGCCGTGTCTGTTTTTCACCTCGATTATTAATCAGTGTATTCGCACAACACCGCGGGATCACTTGGGCCGCAACCAGACTACTTTCCTAGTACGTGCGGTGGTGGCGGGCGGCGGCATGGTCGCTATAGCGCTTCTGGCATGCACTGCACTACTGAGCGGTCATGGTGCGCCTTATACGGCGGTGCGCCTTGTACGTTGACACTTTAATCACATTCTCCCGATTCTGGGGTAATGCGCCTTATACACCGAGCGTCTTATACGCAGGAAATTACGGTACACATAACCTGAATCCTTCCTAACTCCCTAGGCCCATTTGCTTACACATAACCTGAATCCTTCCTAACTCCCTAGGCCCATTTGCTTACACATAACCTGAATCCTTCCTAACTCCCTGGGCCCATTTGCTTACACATAACCTGAATCCTTCCTAACTCCCTGGGCCCATTTGCTTACACATAACCTGAATCCTTCCTAACTCCCTAGGCCCATTTGCTTACACATAACCTGAATCCTTCCTAACTCCCTAGGCCCATTTGCTTACACATAACCTGAATCCTTCCTAACTCCCTAGCCCATTTGCTTACACATAACCTGAATCCTTCCTAACTCCCTGGGCCCATTTGCTTACACATAACCTGAATCCTTCCTAACTCCCTGGGCCCATTTGCTTACACATAACCCGAATCCTTCCTAACTCCCTGGGCCCATTTGCTTACACATAACCTGAATCCTTCCTAACTCCCTGGGCCCATTTGCTTACACATAACCTGAATCCTTCCTAACTCCCTGGGCCCATTTGCTTACACATAACCTGAATCCTTCCTAACTCCCTAGGCCCATTTGCTTACACATAACCTGAATCCTTCCTAACTCCCTAGGCCCATTTGCTTACACATAACCTGAATCCTTCCTAACTCCCTAGGCCCATTTGCTTACACATAGCCTGAATCCTTCCTAACTCCCTAGGCCCATTTGCTTACACATAGCCTGAATCCTTCCTAACTCCCTAGGCCCATTTGCTTACACATAGCCTGAATCCTTCCTAACTCCCTAGGCCCATTTGCTTACACATAACCTGAATCCTTCCTAACTCCCTATGCCCATTTGCTTACACATAACCTGAATCCTTCAAAATCCTTCAGTAGTAAAGCAAGCACATGACATTTATTTCTAATCTGTGATACATGTACATGGCCAGGGACCCTCCCTGCATGCATGGAGCAATAAACAGTGTCCACTGACCCAAGCACTGACCTTGCAATCACTCCAACAAACATGGATGTACATGTACCATGGAAAGGCAAGTATGCCTAATAACCTCAATCCTCCAAAATCCTTCACTTTAGCAAAGAGGATTTTGGAGGATTGGGAGGGTTAGGGCTAATGACTGAACAGATTAAACCATGTTTTTGACAATTTCTTTATTCCTTTATCCCTAACCCCCCTAGGTATTCTGGCTAGGAACCTTCCTGAATCCTCCAAAATCCATCGGTGCACTTTTGGAAACATGCCCTTATCTTCAAAATGCACCATGCATTTTCGTTGATCTTTCATATTCAGCACTTATGGCCTGTACTTCTTGCCAGGTAGTAATTTTGCCCCATTTGAAGAGGTGAAAGTAACAGTTTCCAACAGTGCTGAATTTTTCCCCAAAAAATGCCCCTTGGAGGATTTTGGAGGGTATGGGGTGCTTAGGGTTAAACCATGTTTTTGACAATTATTTTATTCCTTCATAGGAACTTTCCCAAATTGCTGGGGAAAAACAAATTATAACAACAAATACTGGTATTAATAAGTATTTGTGCTAAATGCAGGGCCCTTAATGATAGCAGTTTTTTTTTAACTGATAAAGCTACCGTGAGAAAATAATACAATCTATTTATGTCAGGAATGTTATTTGTTTTATTCCTGGAAGCTCTGTGAAATATAGCTTCTTTGTTTGCCAAATAATTTGTTACATTTGATTTTTTTTTATGTTTAGCACAAGGCCAAGAAGAAAAAGAAAACAAAAAACAAAGAGAGCACAGTGAGGCACAAAGGTCAAAGCAGTTCATCATCAAGGTCGGGTCATAAAGGTCACCGACCCCCAACGTCTGAGTATAACTACGATGCTAGTGGGAGCAGTACAAGCAGCAGTAGTGATGAATCCAGCTGATTAGGACATATTTTTGTAATGCACAGGGCTGTAATGAAAGGGGGGTGTCTTGGGGGCATGAGACATCCCCCCCAAAAAATTTTCTTAAAGAGCTCCTGCCGTCTCTCCTGGCGCGGCCCCTCTGGACTGTCCCGCTTCCCCATTCTGTCATCGGACTCACCCACATTGCAGGATTTTTTTCCGGGGGACGGATGGGCTCAGTCGGCAAATAAAATACCATAACAAACTATCCAGTTAGAGCAAAACAGAAAGGAGCTTGCACACCATGAATTATTAGATGTTAAATTTCGGGGGAGGGGATTTTTGTACACCTAGCCCCACCCCCTCCCCTCAAAAGTCTTAATTCACAATTATATTTGGTAACAAATTGCAGATAATGTGAACGCTTGTTTTACTGAGCTGAGAATATCCAAAAGTGAACTGAATGCAGCTATATATTCAAATCAATTGACAATAGTCTTGTCTGTTGCTTGATATACTACTCAAAACAATTTAGGGAACACCGGATTTTTAAATATCAAATAGGTTTGAAATGTTCCATGAACCGGGATTTTCATTTGCAACCCCCTCTCTCTAGTCATGTAATGAAATGTGTAATCACTACATGCATCGTTTCTCATCAATTCTGTGAAACGTTGTGTTTATCTGAAATAACTGAGATTATTCCGGTGTTCCCTAAATTGTTTTGAGTAGTATATTTCTGGAAAAAAAAGTGTTGTTTTTGAGCTTCTTCCACGGCTGCCAAATATTTGGACACAGTGCTGTAAAGATTGGTCAATCACATAACGTGAACCTTTGACATTTATTTTATTGGAAAACCTACATCAACTTTTATATAAAATGTCACCTTTGAGTCATGTAATAAAAATAGGAAAAAAAAAATACATTTTTTTGTTTTAAACAAATTTTTCAAAAACCTTTGAGCCCTAACGAATACTGGGCAAAAACATTAATTTTTCTACCAATGGGGTAAAATACTCCAATACTTTAAAATAGTAACTGTTGTCACTCAACACCACTCTATCACTACTGGTAATATGGAAGGAAAAAAAAAAAATGAGCACAGTTTTACATAAAGCTTTACTTGGTGTAAATTTTGACGACGGCATTCAATCATTCCTTGATTTATTAAATTTCTGCCTTTGGTATGAGTTTAGTAAAGTATGGTGAAATAATTTCCAAAATGTATTGTTGTCATCATGAAGACAGTAAATTCCACGTTGGAATGAACACAAGCAGTCTCAATGCATTTTTACTTTCTTTCTTGTTAAAGGGAATAGTATCGTCATGATTAACCAGTTCGCGTCGGGAATAAAAAAGTTTTTCTGGGCCCCTGTGGCCCACACACACGTTAATGGAAGCTTCCACAGCGGGTGGCCGGCCGGCACTTCCAAGCATGTATACAAATATTCCGGAGTTTCCTGTGGCGTGTTTAGACGTTCTCCGATCTGTGGTGCAAAAAAAAATTGCGTGTATACACGGCCTCCGACGCGAACTGGTTAACAGGGTCATGGAATCGGAGTGCTAGTTTTAGATTAGCTCAGTGACTGAAAATAATACCGCGCATGATAAGGTCAAATTTACCGTTGCTACTGCATAAATGAGCCAGTAATTTTCAGTCACTGTGTTCATCTTAAACTAGGACACCGATTCCATGCCCTAATCGTGATGATATTGTCCCTTTACACTGAAATAATCTGAAACAGTGACCGGCTGGATTTTATACATCTTGATTCTTATAAAGCATCGGTGTATACTGGCTTTAAGTAGTTCTACAAATATAATTTTTTAGTGTATTGCAACCCTGGAATTTGTAAAAAAATGGGCCTTCCATCAATAAAATAAAAACAAATACTCACCTTATTCTGTTTTATAAAATAAGACTCAAAGCTGAATACTTTTGTGCAATGAATACTACGATTGAATGCAACAGTTTATCTTCTGTGCTTTTGAATACCTTTTAAAAGCCTCTGTACAAACATTGGTAATTTCAACAAAATGATAAGAAGCTGTACAATGCCTTGATTTTTTTTTGTTTTTTTGTTCGAGGTGGAATGAATTTAAAAATAAAAATAAAAAAATAGTAATTTCCCAATTATTTTGTGACGGAATTTATCTGGAATAATTCCGCATTTGCGTAAAGCCATGGCAAGAATGGACTATGAGTAGATGAACTCTTTTTTGGGTGAAAAAAATGGCTTTTTCTCATGCCTCATGTAAAAGTTTGACAAGTATCTTGCAAGACACTTTTGCTAACTTTACCAGGTGATGCACTCGGCCTAACATACTGAATAGTGTAAAACATACGTGTAACCAAAGATTCAGTTCTGAAGTTTGAATATTTGATTCACTTTCTACAAGAAATATAAGATTTCTTTTCTTATAAAACATATAAAAAATACATAAAATACAGAAAACATAAGCTATTGTTTTTGAATACTTATGGGTTCAAAAAACATCCTGTAAAACCACAATTAATAATGCACCATGTCTGTCATAAATGAAAAAAAACCTCTGCCTACAAGCACAACGACCAGATGTACATTAACCCTTGCACTTTAGTGGCAAGTAGCTATTGAGGTCAAAATCAGTCAACTGCCTGTTTTGACTGTTGACCCAAATGTGCACACAGGGGCATTTTTTACTGGTTTTTACTGTCATTTTGACCTGTAAAAGTACTTACAACACGTAAGGTTTGACAGTGTTCAATTTTTAAGTGCACTAGATATACCTTGGTAAGTATATCAAACATTTTGACTGATTTTGACCCTTGTAGTAGCAGGAGGGTTAATGTGTTCATATCTAGGGAACCAGACTAAGCAGTGACATTCAGTAATGTACCTAAGAGGCAGCATACGCAGTTATTGGAACCAGACCAAATTTCCCGTACACAAAGTATGGTGGCTAAGAGAGGCTGCACAAATCGGGCAAACATTTATATTATAACCCAGTGTAGTAGAATTCCAATTGATCCAGCAAGTTTTGCTGCAATTGGGCATTGTTTCATAGCAAAAAAAAAAACCAACTGAATACGGCGACACGCGCGCAGAGCAGAAACCGGTCTTTACAGTGTGTCATGTTTATGGCTGACAGCATGCAAGGCACGAGATGAATGAGTTAACACTGAAATAAGGATACATATAATAACCAAGATATGCAACAGGTCATTCCACCAGGTTGGGGGTAAGCTTTGTGATCGGTGTCCCTGGTTATGTAGGTAGATGTACCATTTATTGTGACTCCTAATTAGCATTATTGTACCTTCCTATTCAAGGCACAGAGATTAATTTCATTGCAATTTGATGAACAACTGAGAATATGCACTCACAATAAGGATAATGAATGGTACATCTACCTACAAAACAAGGACACCATGTCACAAAGCTTGCCCCCAACCTGGTGGAATGACCCAAGAATGTGCACTCATAATAAGGATAATGAATGGTACATCTACCTATGTAACAAGGACACCATGTCACAAAACTTGCCCCCAACCTGGTGGAATGACCCAAGAATGTGCACTCATAATGAATGGTACATCTACCTGTGCAACAAGGACACCATGTCACAAAGCTGGCCCCAACCTGCTTAAATGACACCTACAGAAACATCACATATTATGAAATTGCAGAGTAAAGGTTAGAGTGACAAAAATCAGTATTTACATAATAAAGCATTTATGCTACCCTGAAAAGGATTAACGTTTCCAGAGTCATATATCATCAACCAGCTTCATATCTACTTAAAAGGTACAACATTGGTAATTACAGGATGACCCAATTAGGGCCCCCCCAAAAAAGTCTCTGGTTTCTGGTCATCAGTCAGCATCAAAATCGGTGCAGTGATACGCCTTTTTTTTCCCGGCCATCTTTTTGACCCAAGCACTGACCTTGCAATCACTACAACAAACATGGATGTACATGTACCATGGAAAGGCAAGTATGCCCAATAACCTCAATCCTTCAAAATCCTTTATTTTGGCAAAGAGGATTTTGAAGGGTTAGGGTTAACCCTAATCCCGTAATGGTTTTGGCTAGGAACTCCATCAGAATGCAACACCGTGCATGGGCTATACAGTACCGAGTCCATCAGAATGCAACACAACTAGGTGTTTGATGGATTTGGGGTGGCTAGGCTCAATGTTGATTCAAAGTAAGGGGCCGTCCAAAGAGAGCACTTTTTAAGACCCCCCCCTCAAAGTAGTACTTATCAACATGTTATTTTACACAAATTTATTTTTTCCTGTTTATAAATATCAACATTTTTAAAGTAGTACGCACCCCCCCCTCCGTAGTATGCCTTGTACAACCGTGAAAATGTTGACAACTTTGGATGTTTGGATGGCCCCTAAATAACCATACTCATAGAGGCAGTTTTGTTACCAACACTGCCCTGCATTCAACAACTGTTTAAATATCCGAATAGTGTACACAACAAAATACGTATAAAAATCAATAACTTACACATTGTAAGGCCTCATGTTCATTTCTGTACATCCATTTCATATCCGCTCTCTTAACTCTCAACATTAGAATTAACTATTGCCTAAGAATTGCAATTAGATACTGTTGATAAAATAACCTATTCTCTCTAGGAATCCCTACACATATCACTTATCCCCCCCCAGGTTTTCTGGCAAGGAACCTTCCTGAATCCTCCAAAATCCATCAGTGCACTTTTGGCAACATGCCCTCATCTTCAAAATGCACCATGCATTTTTCCTTGATCTTTCACATTCAGCACTTACGGCCTGTACTCCTTGCCAGGTAGTAATTTTGCCCCATTTTGAAGAGGTGAAAGTACCAGTTTCCAACAGTGCTGAATTTTTTCAAAAAAGTGTCCCTTGGACTTGGAGGATTTTGATGGATTTGGGGGGGGGGGGGGGTTAGGGTGTTAAACTAAAAACACGGAATACACTTGTCAACATGAGTCCCCTGACCTGATTCATCAGATTTGATTCAGTGCCTTCACCGTTCCAATGTCGACAATTAATAACGACACTCCCAGCACACATTGTGATGGGGGAAAAAACAGTGTCAGTGTTCTCAAACTTTGAACGATGCCAAAACAACATGCGTTAAAATAATTCCCATGGTTTTCAAAAACTCATTGATTTATCTGCTACAACTCATTTTAACAGATAGTAGAGAAAAAAAATATATACATCATATTTCTGGCAACTGAATCATGGATTTCTTTAGTTTTTTTTTTAAAATAATGTTAAAACAGAAACAAACATTTTTGGGGGATACCCTGTAACTTCATAAATAATACAGAATATTTCAGAGTACTATATTAGTTACATACATGTATCAGGATCATAATTAAAGGGCCTCTTTCAATTGTTGGACTGGTTTAATGCCAAATACTGCAATCCCCAGCCCAAAGAGGTAATCCTTTTGTCATATGTGGTCAAATTTCTTTGGTAAACAGCTAAATAACATTACATTCATGTTACAAACCACCATATGGACTCTGTTTTGTTATCTCAATGGAGCTTTAGTTTTAAGGCATTAACCTCAAAGACCCTGCTATGTTACTCATTCAGGGAAGTCTATTGTTTACAATATTGCATATAGTCACCTCAATGAGGCCGCCTTCTCCTAAACCATCACCTCTGCAATGAATCATTGCCTCATGGAGGCACGCCGCAATGAATCATTGCCTCAAGGAGGCACGCCGCAACGAATCATTGCCTCTAGGAGGCACGCCGCAATGAATCATTGCCTCAAGGAGGCACGCCGCAACGAATCATTGCCTCATGGAGGCACGCCGCAATGAATCATTGCCTCAAGGAGGCACGCCGCAATGAATCATTGTCTCATGGAGGCACGCTGCAATGAATCATTGCCTCAAGGAAGCACGCCGCAATGAATCATTGCCTCATGGAGGTACGCCGCAATGAATCATTGCCTCAAGGAGGCATACTGCAATAAATTATTGCCTTACGGAGGCACACTATTCATGATTCATCACCTCAATGAGGTGCACTATAATATATCATCACCTGAAAGAGCCAAATTTCTCATGAATCATTGCCTCACGGAGGTCCACTGGGTTATGAATCATCACCTCAAAGAGGTGCACTGCAATAAATCATTGCCTAATTGAGGCCCACTGCTCATAAATCATCACATTAAAATAATTTACTTTTTTTTGCAAATTGTCACTTCAAAATAGCCTCTAAATCAAAAACAAGGTTTGAGGTATTCTACATGTACTTAAAGAGCATTTCAAAAATTAATGAGCATTACAAAAATATCTTCAAATGCACCTGATCGTCAGTACGCAGCAGAGTTATCTTGTCTTTCTAACACTGCATATCTCATCTGTGTTGCTGCTGCGTTAATTTTCATCCGTCTCACGAAGAGGCAATAACCGGCGATGGCAATGCCGACAAGAGAGATCACACTGAGGAACACAATAAGCATAGTGGCCAATACGGGCTTACCGTATTTAGAAGATGTGCTATCAGGATCTGTGGAGGAACGTGGAGTAAAGTGAAAATGAGTAAAAATAAAGTTCAACGTACTGATACGGGGGGATGGCTAAGCTCAGTCGGTAGAGTGCTAGGGCAGCTTTCCAACAGTCAAATCAATACACCAATCCAGTATGTCAATCAAACGGCACAGATTAACCAATAGTAATTGGCCCGGGTTATTTGCATAACTTCTGCCGTTATGTAGGTAAAGCATTTTGCTTTTATTGCAGCTGGTGTGACTTGAGGTTTTGGATGGGCAGGGCTTAGGAAAATAGACTGGATTGGTCAATTTAAAACCACTGTATACTGTTAATCTCAACAACAAAAAAATGCCCAGTTTTATACAAAATGTACTTGGTAAGTTACTGATGGTACAGTATCAAACACCCCTTGAAATATTTCCGTCTCAGGTGCTATCATTTTAGTTAAATAAGTAAGACAGTTTACAAAAACAAATTTCTGCCACAAAAGACACAATGAAATACGCCGAAACTTTCACAGATTGGTTTTTCTTCATATATCTTGATTCTAATAAAGTATGGATGTCTAGATAATTTTGGTAAAAGATAGTTAATGTCCCCATAAATTATTGTCCGAGGTTTAAAGTTAAGTTCGATACATTCCAGAAAGAGTACCCTTTCCTAGATTCTATTATAGAATGCAAGACATATGCAAGACATCTACAAGCATTTTCGGTATTTTTTCTCATAAACAACACAAGGTAATCAAAGCTGAATGCCACACAGGTTTTTTGTTTAATGTATATCTTGATTCAAAGAGAGTAAGCATACTCGGAGAAGCAGTTTAGCCAACATTACTAATGTTGTACCTTCCCTTCAATGTATATCTTGATTCAAAGAGAGTAAGCACACTCATAGAAGCGGTTTTGCCAACATTACCAATGTTGTACCTTCCCTTCAATGTATATCTTGATTCAAAGAGAGTAAGCACACTCATAGAAGCAGTTTAGCCAACATTACCAATGTTGTACCTTCCCTTCAATGTATATCTTGATTCAAAGAGAGTAAGCACACTCATAGAAGCAGTTTAGCCAACATTACCAATGTTGTACCTTCCCTTCAATGTATATCTTGATTCAGAGAGAGTAAGCATACTCATAGAAGCAGTTCTGCCAACATGACCAATGCTGTACCTTCCCTTTAATGTATATCTTGATTCAAAGAGAGTAAGCATACTCATAGAAGCAGTTTTGCCAACATTACCAATGTTGTACCTTCCCTTCAATGTACATGTATATCTTGATTCAAAGAGAGTAAGCACACTCATAGAAGCAGTTTAGCCAACATTACCAATGTTGTACCTTCCCTTCAATGTATATCTTAATTCAAAGAGAGTAAGCATACCCATAGAAGCAGTTTTGCCAACATTACCAATGTTGTACCTTCCCTTCAATGTATATCTTGATTCAAAGAGAGTAAGCATACTCATAGAAGCAGTTTAGCCAACATTACCAATGTTGTACCTTCCCTTCAATGTATATATTGATTCAAAGAGAGTGAGCATACCCATAGAAGCAGTTCTGCCAACATGTACAATCCCTTTTCATAAAAACCATGAGAATTTCTTACCTCCCGTTGAGCAAATGACACCAGCCGTCTTCTTGTCATCACAGACATGTTTGCTGGCGTCGTACCACTCAATGTCGGTGCACTCCTGCACTGACGCCTCCATCCCGGTGCATTTGAAGGCCCACATGCTGATGTGGCCGCTGCCGCTTCCATAAAATCCAAACTGTTCGACTGCTTTTCCTTGTTTGTAGCCCAGCTGGTGGCAAGCCACCTCGGCTTCATTTTGGCTGAGCCCCGCACCACAGATCGACCCCCACTTGTTATGATGGTAGACTTCCAGCCTTCCATTTGACGCCTTGCTTCCGTTGCTCAGTCGAATCACGATGTCCAACTCTGTACGATGAAAGGGAAAATCTTACTATAATTTTTTAAACATGAATCGCCCATGTTTTTCATTATTAACGCTTCTGTGACTGCAAGGGTCAAAATCAGTCAAAATGTTCAAATACTTGCCAAGGTATATCTATTGCACTGAAAAGTTTCACACTGTCAAACCTTAACGTGTAATAAGTACATTTACATGTCAAAATGAGTCAACCGTTTTTGACTGGTAAAAGCACTGTCTAGTGTTGTTGAGGGAGGGTGGTCAAAATGACAGTTAAAACCAGTCAAAAAAATGCCTGTGTGCACATTTGGGTCAACAGTCAAAACAGTCAGTTGCCACTAAAAAAGTTCCGCTGAAATATGAGGGTTAAGACGGCAATTTCTGAAAAAAAATTCCTTTCATCGGAACATTGAAATTTTGCTTACGGAAAGGATGTTAGTAAAATGACACACTTCTCAAAATAATTATGATAAGCAATTATGATAAGTTTTACTGTAAATGTGACCAAAAATTCATTTAAAGTGGGTCCCGCCATAAATAAATTTAGGCATTTATTTACTGTTAAACTAAGCTTCTGACTAATTATTTCGTGAAATGTTTCAATTCAAAGCATTTTGGTTTTCTTTCTCTGAGGAAATTATCGATGTTCAGATGAAAACAAAAATTTCAGAAAAAACACAAGCAATAGATCTTTTGACATTTGGCGAGCAAAAAATTACCCGATAAAAATAATGTTGAAAGTAAGTGAAGAGTTATAATAATGGCCAATAAATGAACATGATTGTATGTAAAGTTGGAAGTGGAGGGATTTTCTGGAAGGGAGAAATCATAGGTTTACGAGTTAGAGAATTTGCTCAACATGTTATTTAGCGTGTGGGGTAGGAGCCATGTTCTGACGTTCACAGCGACAAATTACATAATTATTCTAAAAATAGGAGACTGTGAACGGAAGAAGAATTCGGACTATCGTCATATATGTGACCTGTTACAACGAAATGAGCGTAAAAATCGCACTATACATTTCACAGTACAGTGGGGAAAAGTGAAAAATCGGAGGGGACATCTAATTTTTAATTTTTTTATATATTATATTTGCAATTTGTAAATCTCCTTATATTGAATTCTAAATTTCAGGCCAATTTCGTTGGTAGCTTTTATCATGTTCTGACAAACAACTTGAAACAAAGACAGAAACAAAGCCGCAAATCCCCCCCCTGGTGGTCTGGGGGATCGCTGTAACCCCAAGTGTTATATATCATTGGAAAGCTCTTGTTCTACTGAATTCAGAAATACCAATAACTCAATTGTTTAAATTTCCGACTTTAAGCTCATTTTGTGGTGACAGGTCACATATGCACACTAGCACCAATTTCCTGTGGCACATTGAGTAGCATACAGATAACCGCTGCACTGACAGCTCATGCATTTTTTTTTAAGATTTAAAAAACAAAATTAGTTTACCCTCGGAAACCGAGATTTTGCGGGGATGATTGTTTTTTTTCTCCAAAAAACAATCTAATATATTTTGGCTTTAGCTTTAAAATATGTATTTGATACTCAGAGAGGATAAGGCATTTTTTAATACATCAGATCATCAAGCAAAATTGTAGATTTTACCCACCACTATCAAGCTTGGATCCATAGCAGGCAATTGCAGCTGTTTCCTCTGGTTGACAATTATGCCAGTCGTGTCTGTACCATTCCAGGGGAACGCAGTTGGCCACATTTTTCTCCTCGCCCGTCCGACATGGAAGTCTATCCAGCAGAATCGGCATCTTCCCGTCGCTGAACCGGCTGTCTGGGAAGATGAAGTTGGCGGCGTAGAAGCCGAGCTGTTTGCAGACGACGTTGGCCCCGTGCATGTCAAATCCGGTGAAGCATATCGTTCCCCACTGTCCGTAATGAAAGACCTCCACCTGGCCTTTGGTGTCGCTTGGGCTTCCCGTTAGTCTGACGTCTACCGCTGAAACTGTGGGGTTCAGTGAGAGAAAGGAACATGGGCGGTGACGGGAAATGATAATACACGCTGTACCAAATGCCTTACAGTAATGTCAGATATTATCTGCGCACGTTGCAGAAGGAAATCTGCATTAAGTATACCGAAAGTGATTTAGAAATTCTACACATCGTCCATATTATTCAAACGGCGCACATTGTCAAGTTTTCGTTTTTTGGTCGGTCCGTTCTGTAACTGTAATTGTAAAGTGTCTAATTAATTTGTTTTGTCTGTCAAAAGGGAAAGAGTAAAAACCCTTTTATGGTTTCCCTAATTCCCTTAACCCTCCTGCTATTGTTGTGGGAAGTTGCTATAGAGGTCAAAACCAGTCAACTACCTGTTTTGACTGTTGACCCAAATGTGCACACAGAGGCATTTTTGACTGGTATTTACTGTCATTTTGACCACCCTGAACAATACCAGACAATGCTTTTACCAGTCAAAAACGGTTGACTCATTTTGACCCGTAAATGTACTTACTACACGTACGGTTTGACAGTATTCGACTTTTAGGTGCACCAGATATACCTTGGCAAGTATATCAACATTTTGACTGATTTTGACCCTTGTAGTAGTAGGAGGGTTAATGTACTTACTACACGTACGGTTTGACAGTATTTGACTTTTAGGTGCACCAGATATACCTTGGCAAGTATATCAACATTTGGACTGATTTTGACCCTTGTAGTAGTAGGAGGGTTAATGTACTTACTACACGTACGGTTTGACAGTATTTGACTTTTAGGTGCACCAGATATACCTTGGCAAGTATATCAACATTTGGACTGATTTTGACCCTTGTAGTAGTAGGAGGGTTAATGTACTTACTACACGTAAGGTTTGACAGTATTCGACTTTTAGGTGCACCAGATATACCTTGGCAAGTATATCAACATTTGGACTGATTTTGACCCTTGTAGTAGTAGGAGGGTTAATGTACTTACTACACGTAAGGTTTGACAGTATTCGACTTTTAGGTGCACCAGATATACCTTGGCAAGTATATCAACATTTGGACTGATTTTGACCCTTGCAGTAGTAGGAGGGTTAATGTACTTACTACACGTAAGGTTTGACAGTATTCGACTTTTAGGTGCACCAGATATACCTTGGCAAGTATATCAACATTTGGACTGATTTTGACCCTTGTAGTAGTAGGAGGGTTAATGTACTTACTACACGTAAGGTTTGACAGTATTTGACTTTTAGGTGCACCAGATATACCTTGGCAAGTATATCAACATTTGGACTGATTTTGACCCTTGTAGTAGTAGGAGGGTTAATGTACTTACTACACGTACGGTTTGACAGTATTCGACTTTTAGGTGCACCAGATATACCTTGGCAAGTATATCAACATTTGGACTGATTTTGACCCTTGTAGTAGTAGGAGGGTTAATGTACTTACTACACGTACGGTTTGACAGTATTTGACTTTTAGGTGCACCAGATATACCTTGGCAAGTATATCAACATTTGGACTGATTTTGACCCTTGTAGTAGGAGGGTTAATGTACTTACTACACGTACGGTTTGACAGTATTCGACTTTTAGGTGCACCAGATATACCTTGGCAAGTATATCAACATTTGGACTGATTTTGACCCTTGTAGTAGTAGGAGGGTTAATGTACTTACTACACGTACGGTTTGACAGTATTTGACTTTTAGGTGCACCAGATATACCTTGGCAAGTATATCAACATTTGGACTGATTTTGACCCTTGTAGTAGGAGGGTTAATGTACTTACTACACGTACGGTTTGACAGTATTCGACTTTTAGGTGCACCAGATATACCTTGGCAAGTATATCAACATTTGGACTGATTTTGACCCTTGTAGTAGTAGGAGGGTTAATTAATAACATGTGAAAGTTTCAGCTTATTACATTGCGTTGTTATTCACGGTTCAAAAGTCTATATTGATAAATTATTCACAAATCGAATAATAACTTTTGTGCACTGTATGATACATTGCAGTTATATATTGTTTTTGCTGTTTGTTAACATTGAAATAAATGTCATTTAACCCTCCTACTCTATTGCTGCACTTTAGTGGGAAGTTGCTATCAGTGGTCAAAATCAGTCAACTGCCTGTTTTGACTGTCGACCCAAATGTGCACACAGGGGTATTTTTGACTGGTTTTTACTGTCATTTTGACCACCCTCAACAATACAAGACAATGCATTTTGACCTGTAAATGTACTTACTACACGTAAGGTTTGACAGTGTTTGACTTTTAAGTGCACTAGATATACCTTAGTAAGTATATCAACATTTCGACTGTTTTTGACCCTTGTAGTGGTAGGAGGGTTAATTAAAGAAAGGAAAAAAAAACATGTTTGTCTGTTTTTGTGACCCATGGATGCAATGCTAAGGGAATAAAAATTCGTCGCACAGTCTTTATCGCAGGTTAATGACCAGTTTTGGGCGGTCACGGGCAATAAGGACCGAGCCAAAGGTGATTTCGTTTTCAAAAATGTAATTTTTGTTGAATAAAGACAAATAGAAATTAGCAAATTCACGTTTTGGGGACGCATGAAACGCATTCAAAGAACATGAGTCAGTGTGATACAAAACAACCTCGTTCTAAATAGAACAGCTGGTGAGCAGCTGTCACATATGCACTGCTCTGATTTTGATATGCCATGTCTTTAGCATCTGTTAAAACACCTCCATATGATTACGTTTTTTCCAATCAGATTGTCTATACTGTCTTGGGCATTTATGGATATATATATATATATATATATATATATATATATATATATATATATATATATATATATTTACTTGTTCGGACATAGGGCGACCGACTTCTATAGAAATATATATTTCTCTGCGATAAGGCGACCGTTTCCGGTCGCCTTATCGCCACAGCTTTATTTTAGAAAAAAATTACTGATTTTTAAAGCCCAGATCTCTTCCTTGGTCTAATTTAAGCAAGTTTCCTGATTTTGGTATTGAAGGATAAAACAGAAAAGGGAAAAATAGAAGGGACATTTTGTGCACAACTGTATGGCAATTCGACCGATGGTCGCCCGATGTCCGAATTCAAAATTATATATATATATATATATATATATATATATATAACAAGGAAGCCACTGGTCATGTTTGGTTTATAACTCAATCAAATGTTCATTAACCCTAACCACCCCAAATCCATCAAAATCCTCCAAGAGGCACTTTTTTGGAACTTTCAGAAACTGGTACTTTCACCTCTTCAAATGGGGCAAAATTACTACCTGTCAAGAAGCAGAGGCCCTAAGTGCTGAATATGAAAGATCAACGAAAATGCATGGTGCATTTTGAAGATAAAGGCATGTTTCCAAATGTGCACTGATGGATTTTGGAGGATTCAGGAAGGTTCCTAGCCAGAATACCTGAGGGGGTTAGGGTCAAAGTAATGTCCGTTGTAACTGTAATTCTTGTCTACCTGTAATAGGCCGTGAGTTCACATCACATTCAACTCCTGCTGTGTCCTGGGGTAAGCACTCTCGGTGTGACGGGTACCATTCAATTGATCGGCAGTCCTCCAATCGCTCTTCACTTCCGTCACACTGAACATCACCTATGATCATCAACTTGGCGTGTCCATAAAAACCCGGCTCATTGACCTGAAAACGGAGCAATAACCAGAAGTCTAGTACCTACATGAAGTGTGTCACCTAGTCCACAGCATTGTACTCCCAAGAAAAAAAATATTTTGGGCCATTCATAGTAATGTTTTACTCCACAGATTGTTATTATTTCTAGTTTATTAAAGATTTAACATCTTGAAGTAGCCCGACACATACATTGCTGGTTAAATAATGATTCCCAAGCAGGTATTGTTTAAAAATACTTTGGTCGATTATTTTGTAAACTGTCCCATCTTAGTAATTTACTTCCCTACTACAAGAAACTGGAGGTGTATCGATAAAAACAATGAATTGCTGGTGAAATAGCGAAACACAACAAAGAACAATGCAGTGTTTGATTTTTGACAGTGGTCTGTTGGCCAAACGACAGTTAAAACGGCAGTGGACTAGTCAAATCCCCCCCTCCTAGTAGTCTGGCGGGAAGAATTCTACTTCTTATTATGTTATATTTACACATTTTATTCCTCAAACGTGTGAATTGACAGGAGTAAAAAAATCCTGAAAAATAGGGTAGCGGGCCTGGGTCTTCCTTTGGTCTAGAGGACACAAAGCCCCCTGAACCTCCTGGATGTTTAATTTTGGAGGATTTGCAGACTCTCCGCATTTCCACAGACAAGAAACTTGAGGTTTGGACACAACACAGGCTACTTCTGTCTTTCCTTGGGGGCTACTTCTCTAATTCTTTCAAGAAAATTTGAGGCACAAGGAGATTTGTAAATAATCCTGAAATCCGGAAAAATCCGGAGAAATCACGGGCCTGTCTGGGCCATGAAAAGTAATCTCCTACACTTTTTGTCCTACCTCGAAAATGTTTACAATGGTGATCCACTCTGCAAAACTTTATAAAAAGTGTTTTAAAGACATGCAGTCCAGTGAAAATGCTTGCAAAATAGCTAAATGTCAAACTTACTGGTCCGGCCAGCTAGTGGCAAAAAAAAAATAGAATTACGCCCCCCCAAATTTTTTTTGGGGGGTAATCTTTTTTTTTTTGCCAACAGGGAAATACGTGATACATGTGTACGCGGGGACCAAATTTCCCATATAAGAGAGGCCTCATAAATCGGGCGTTCATACCCCTATGTGAAAAAGTAGTTTAATTAAAACACAGCATGGCAGAAATAATAATAATAATAATAATAATAATAATAATAATAATAATAATAATAATATGATGGCGTCGAGACAAGAAACACTGCGACAGATCGGCTCTCGATTCAAGCGAAAATATTTATTGTTTCCCGTTGTATAATCATTACCAAAAGTGTACTCCTTGTAGGTGCTACCAAGTAGACTCTACAGGGTAAGTTTCAACATCGGCCATTAAAGATCTTGTGGCTTTTTACTGTAAAAACCTTTTGGATTTCTCCGATTTCGGAAGACTCTTTACAACGTACGTTACTCAGTGTATATAGTTAGCAGTGAGACACGCGTTCCATTTGCGTCCTTTAGAACATCTTGATAGCAACTAACGCTGAGTGAACTACTGCAGGGTGAAATACACATCGCTTTTGCATGTAATTTCCCTGAAACAATACAACTTTTCTCACAATTTTGTGATGATAATAATGAATGCTATGCAGCATCAACTCAACGGTGAATCAGCGACAAACTCTCAAAGAGGAAGTCCATCGCCCGTTCTGGTCGGTATGCTTGAGCAGGTACCGCCAGATCGTACACACACTGCTCAGAACAATAACAGAATTCGTGCTGTAAACAGGAGAAAGTGGAGTAAGGACGATAACAGAATTGCAATGGAATGTTTTATAAGGAGCAAGCCAGAGAACAGAGGGTACAGAAGGAGAATGATTAACATATGGCAGGATAAAGGCATGTTTGAAATAAGCGAACAGCGGCTTGCCAACCAGGTAAAACAAATCAAACATAATCAGTGGCTAACGAAAGTTGCGGTGGAAGAGATGAGTAGAATAATATCACGGACAGAGGCTGGGGATGAAGAAGTGCAGGAGGAGGAACTGGACAACGTGGTCACTGATGAGCTGGCAAGTTCCCAGAGTGCGGATGAGGTCAGTGGAGGAGTAGAAGAGGGAACAGAAGACTTGACGGAGGAAGAACTAGAGATTAGGAAGAGGATTGAAGAGGTAATGGTATCGGTAAAAGGGACAGGTAAGTGGAGTATTCCTGCATTGCGCCAGGTCCCAAGGAAAAAGCTGACAAATGTGTCAGCTATGGTAAGTAGAATCCTTGGGACGGTAAGTACTACTAATCTTTCTGAAATTAACGATCTTGTCTTTGCAGGTGCAGTTGTAGTAGCAGAGAGATCAGGGGTAAAATCTTCACATTCACAATCACGACATAAAGATAATAAACCTTGGTGGAAACGCAGACTTGAGGGCCAAATTAACGAGTTACGCAGAGATCTCAGTAGAATAGAGCAAATGGATAGAGGTGCAATGAAAGATTCAGATATGAGGAACAGATTAATGAAGAAGTATCAAGTAAAAGGAAAGGGGATGAGTGTAGTTAAGGAAGAAATAAAGCAAAGGGTTAAGGCGAAGGCTGCGAAAGTAAAGAGGTACGATGACAGAGTCAGGCAGTTTCATCAAAATCGCCTATTCAGTACAAATCAACGTCCAATTATTCAAAGAAATGGACGGGAAATGTGACAACTCACAAGTGGGCCCAGAGCCAGCAGAGGCAAGGAATTTTTGGGGTGGCCTTTGGGATCAGCCTGGTGATCATAACAGACAAGCAGAATGGTTAGCCGACGTGAAAGACGAGTTAAAGAATGTACAACAACAAGAGGGATTTCAGATTGATGTGAGCAAGGTGAAGAAACAGTTGAGGAAAGTGCCGAATTGGAAAGCCCCGGGACCAGACCAAGTGCACGGATACTGGCTAAAGAACTTCAGTAGTCTTCACGAAAGAATAGCCCAGCAGCTGCAACAATGCTTAGTGCGTGGCAACGTTCTGACGTGGATGACTGAAGCAAGAACGGTTCTCATCATGAAGGACATTAAGAAGGGTAACGTTGCAAGTAACTATCGACCTATTACATGTCTACCCATGATGTATAAACTTCTGACCGGTATCATTGCAGAAGATCTGTATAGCCACATAGAAGATCAGCAGTTATTTCCAGATGAGCAGAAAGGTTGCAAGAAGCGGTCAAGAGGAACGAAGACCAACTCATCATTGATAAGACGGTGCTAAAGGACTGTAGGAACAGGAAAACTAATCTGGCCATGGCATGGATAGATTACAAGAAGGCATACGACATGGTATCACACTCGTGGATTATGGAATGTTTGGATATGATAGGGGCAGCTGATGCGGTGAAATGTCTTCTGGGTGAGAGCATGAAGACATGGAGAACAAATCTGACGGCTAGTGATGAATGTCTTGGTAAGGTAAACATCAGACGAGGTATTTTCCAGGGTGATTCTCTGTCTCCACTGTTGTTTGTTTTGGCGCTGTTCCTTTGGCGATGATTTTGCGGAAGGTTAGTGCGGGATACGAGATGACGAAGGATGGATGCAAGATTAATCATCTTCTCTTCATGGACGACCTGAAGTTGTTTGCGAAGAATGAGAAAGAGATTGATTCCTTGGTGCAGACTGTACGGATCTTCAGCGATGACATCGGCATGAAGTTTGGTCTGGAGAAATGTGCTGCGATGACCATGAAGAGGGGTAAAAGGGTACATTCGGATGGAATTGCTTTACCAGATGGCACACAATTGAGGGCGTTGGGTGAAGCAGAAAGTTATAAGTATCTTGGAGTGCTTGAAGCAGATCATGTACTGCACGAGGAATCGAAAGAGAGACTTAAGAAAGAGTATATAAGACGAGTGAAGAAGTGTTTGAAGTCCAAGCTGAATGGAGGGAATATGATAAAGGCGATCAACACTTGGGCTGTGTCACTAATGAGATACAGTGCGGGAATTGTCGAGTGGACTAAGGCAGATCTAGATGTTGCTGACAGGAAAACGAGGAAAGTGATGACGATGTACGGTATGTTACATCCACGGTCGAATGTCAGCAGACTCTATCTACCAAGGTCAGAGGGCGGAAGAGGGTTACTTAGTGTATCAGACAGCATTAACATCAAGAGAAGGAGCTTGCAGTGTCATGTAAGAAGTACTCGGGAAAAGTTGTTGAAGGTCATGAAAATACATGAAGGCAGACGAATTAGGTCCAAAGGAGTATAAGAATCAAAGAAGAGAAGAAAGAACACGAGATTGGCAGGAAAAACCACTTCACGGCCGATTCCTGAGATGTACAGAAGAAGTGGCAAGTAGCAAGACTTGGGAATGGTTGAGGAGAGGAGAACTAAAGAAAGAAACTGAGGGTCTGATTACTGCAGCGCAAGACCAGTCTCTGCCGATGAATGTGATGAAGGCAAGGATCGAGAAGTCAGATGTATCTTCTATGTGCAGAATGTGCAATGCGGCGGAGGAGACTGTATTTCACATTGTCAGCGAATGCAGAGTGCATGCTCAGACAGAGTACAAAGGCAGACACGACAAGTTGGCCAAGGTGATCCATTGGGATCTGTGTAAGAAGTACGGTGTCAAGGTGCACTCGAAGTGGTACGACCATGTGCCGGAAAAGGTTGAAGAAACGGATCATGTCAAGATTCTCTGGGACTTCAACATCCAGACAGATCATGTTATAGAACATAGACGGCCGGATGTTGTTGTCTTGGATAAGAATGCAAAGATGTGTCATCTTATTGATATAGCTGTGCCGGGTGATAGTAGAGTAGCCAAGAGGAGAAGGAGAAGGTACAGAAATATCAGGATTTAGCGAGAGAACTCCGCAAGCTGTGGCAAGTCAAGGTGAAGGTTATTCCTGTGGTAGTGGGAGCACTGGGTACAATCCCGAAGGCGTTGGAGAAACATCTGAAGGAGATAGGAACATCTGTTAGAGCAGAATTACTACAGAAGGTGGCACTCTTAGGGACAGCAAGGATTCTGCGAAAGACACTCGAGATCTAAGGCTACGGGACGTAGCTTGACTCAAGGTGTAACCGGCAGAAAGGAAAACAAGATCTTTCTTTTCATGTTGTGCTAACGCGAATTAATAATAATAATAATAATAATAATAATAATAATAATAATAATAATAATAATAATAATAATAATAAAGCGTTCGAGGCGCAAGTCGTGTTTCACATCCTGCTCTCAAAAAACCGCCTTTTTTCTTCAATTTGTGGACCTCTCCGATACTCTGAACTAAAGGTACGTTTTGCACTAAGAACATAGACAAAAACAAGACTACAGCTGGAAAGTTACCTACAAATAACAAGGTTTGAAGCAGTTTTTTGGAAATGGGCAAAGGGCTAGGCGCACGCCATCTTGCCTCTACCATCAGCCATCATGTCAACCTACACTTTCTACAGGGACGCTTTGAAAAGACCAAACACAATACGATTCAACCCGCGAGGCTTTCACGTAACACCTGAGGAAGTCTATTACGCAACTGGCAAAGAAATAGACTCTACTGGAACAATTAAATGCATAGCGGAACTCAAAACAGGATGGTTCAACGTGTCCTTTGACAATGAAATGCATTGTGAACAAGTCGCACACAGTGGAATTAAAATTCAAGGGATGCTTATTCCGTGCGAAAGAGCAGGTATTCAGGACTCGTTGGTGGCATACGTGACAGCGCCCTACGAGATGTCAGATCAAACTGTTGCTGCTGCCTTATCACCATACGGTACAGTAGCCAACATACGACGCCAGTACCACAGCTTTGACGACACAGTTGAAACAGGTGTGAGAAGTATGCTTATAAAGAGCGTTAAAAAACCCATTCCCAGCTTCTTGCGAGTTGGAAACTTCACGTTGCCGATAAGACATCGAGGCCAAATCAGAACCTGTCGACTGTGCCATCAGCCAGGACACATAGCAAGAGATTGCAACATGCAAGGAAAATGTTTTGTGTGTGGTAAGCCAGGACATAGAGCAGAACAACATAGGAGACAAGAAAGAAACACAGAGAAAACTGGCTTTTGGGATACTACAGATGAAGAAGGGGCAGACGAAATTGACGCCACAGCTCCACCAGACAAGGACCCGAGCACGGATGGAAATGATACAGATGGAGGAAGAGTCAGTGATTTCGAGGATGCAGAAGATGAGGAAGAACCTCCACAAAAGGCAAGAAAGATGGAAGAAATGAACAAGAACATTGAAAACGACCCACAAGAAGCGGAAACACAAAGTGAAAAAGCTAACGAACAACCAGAAGAGAATATAGAAATCAGAACCAACACACCACAAGCAACGGACGAGAACGAGACAACACAGACGGAAAAGACGCCTTCAACTGCAAAGAAACCGGTAGAGAAGGACCCCGCAAAAGTCGACAAACCAACACATAAGGCGGACAATGTGAACAACCCAAAACATGATTCTCAGCGGAATCGGTCATCAGAAGACACGGCAGGACCATCAACTCGACCTATATGTACACCTCAAAAACAACGAACGAGCGACACAACTGAACAAAGCAAAATCAATTACGCGGAGACAAAGAACTGGGCCGATGCTGTTAAAGGCAAAGGCAAAACTGGAAAAAGGAAAAACCCGGAAAGAACTCGACCCCCTAACTACGAAGACGATTTGCAAAACAGCGATTCTGAGCAATCAATGGAGACATACAATCCAGTCGAAGCCAATCCACAGAACGAAGACTTAGTGCCATTGGTAAAACAAGGAATTCAACGTTTCCGAAAAAGGAGAGGAACAGGGACAATCGCTATCTCGAATAGATCCATGCCATACACAAACCGAAGAGGAAGGGGAAGAAGAGACTTTTAAGTGAGTTATCAGCCCTAAATATTTCTTCTGATTCATGGTTTATGTCGCACTTCTGTTACTTTTAATGATTAGAATAGCTACCCTCAATGTGAACGGTCTGAGGGACAATTTAAAGAGGAAGTTTTGTTCGAACACCTTTTACGAGAAAAACATGATATAATTTGTCTCCAAGAAACTCATAGCAATTTAAAGGATGAAACTTTATGGCATGAACAATGGGGAGGAGATATTTACTTTAACCATGGTCAAAGAAATTCAAAGGGGGTAGCTATACTTACGTCAAACAAAAGTGGACTTAAACTAACTAATCAAGAACAAGATGCGGAAGGTCGTTGGGTTAAAGCAGATATTACATGGAAATCTATTAATCTCTCAATTATGTCAGTGTACGCTCCTAATTCAATGTACCCTAGAAAATACTTTTTTCAAGATTTAATGAAGCGCTTACAAGAAGGGGAAAATTGGATAGTAGCAGGCGACTTTAACTGTCAACTTGACGAAATAAAAACAAATGATAGGAGTGTTTCTGACTTACAAAACATTATCCAAGAGAATGAAATGTACGATGTTTGGCGGACTATACATGTATATCCCAATGATAATGGCCATACCTTTTATCACAAAGTCTTGAAAAGACCTAGCAGAATTGATTATTTCTTTATTTCAAACGAACTTCTTCATTTAGTTACAGATGTTAATTTGACTGCTATGGGTACCACAGATCATAGAAACGTTAACTTTCGCCTTAACAAACAAGATACCACCCGTGGACCCGGGAGGTGGGTATGTAACAATTCCCTTCTAGATGACGAACAGTGCAAAACCAGAATTGAATTATTTTGGGGCTACTGGAAAACAAAGAAACATGCTTATGGCAATATTTTAAATTGGTGGGACATGGGCAAAACGAAACTAAAAGAAATTATTAAGGATTACGGTTTTGAAAAAATAAGAAAGAAAACACTATCACAACCACTTACAAAAACTTTCAATAATTTATTGGCAAGGCCATCTTGTCCCCGATGAGATCAATGAAATTGAGAACCAATTAAAAAAACATGAAATGAAACAATTCGAAAGTCTCGTATCAGATTACACATCACCAAGCGAGTAGATGGAGAAAAACCAAGTAGATATTTCCTAAACTCGGAGAAACAAAGGGTCAATGAGAATGTTTTAACATGTATAAAAGACAATAATGGTAAATTTCACGATGAACCAATTTCTATGTGTAGGTGTGTTAGTTATTTTTACAAGGAGCTGTATTCAACTGAAACAATTGATAATGATCAAATGCAAACTACTCTAGAGGCTATAAATGAAGTAAATTTCAATAATGATATCACCTCGACCCTAGAAAAAGAATTTGATGAAATTGAAACCTTTCAGGACCTGAATCAAATGAATAAGGGTAAATCTCCAGGATTAGATGGGTTAACAGTAGAGTTTTATCAAACCTTTTGGCCTCTAATAAAACATGATTTCATGGAGGTAATTCAAACCTGCACAAATACTGATGCACTTCCTGATTCGATGAATACAGCTCTTATACGTCTTATTTTTAAAAACAAAGGAGAAAGGTGTGATTTAAAGAATTGGAGACCAATCAGCCTTATGAATGTTGATTATAAAATAATTGCCAAAATTATAACTAACCGTTTGAAAATAATTATGCCTGATATTATTTGTGACGACCAGTCATGTGGTGTGAAAGGCAGAAATATTCATGATAATCTAATGACTTTAAGAGATACTATTTATTACATCAACAGTGAGAACAAACATGCTGCTATCCTAAGTATAGATCAAGAAAAGGCTTTTGATAGGATTGAATGGAAATATATGTTTTCTGTTATGGCTAAAATGGGTATTCCAAATGGTTTAATTAAGTGGATAAAGAAATTGTACAGTAATCCTTCGAGTGCGATAATAGTAAATAATTTTATAACTGAACCTTTCAAAGTCACCAGAGGAATAAGACAAGGCTGCCCATTGTCTCCATTATTGTACTCCATTTGCGCAGAAGGGCTAGCCAGTTTGATAAGAAAAAATGTAAATATTTATGGAATTCAATTACCAGACAAAGAGTGTCGTTTGAAATTAATTCAGCATGCAGATGATACAACAATATTCATCACTGACAATAAGGAATTTGACATCTTGAATAAAATCTTTAAAACTTACAGTAAAGGTTCTGGATCAAAAATTAATACCCAGAAGTCGCAAGGTTTGTGGATTGGAACATGGAAAAACAGAATAGACAAACCGGTTTTTTTTTCTTGGGTCAATGACAGTTTGAAAATTCTCGGAATTTTTTTCGGAAATGAGGATAACTCTCATAAAAACTGGGAACCTAGAATAAACAAAATGAAATCAGTTCTTAATAGATGGAAAGGAAGACGATTAACCATGAAAGGTAAATCTGTCATTATCAACAGTTTAATCGGAGCCGGTTTGTCTTATTATGGGGCTATTATTTCATGTCCAGATGAGTATGTGAGGAAGATGGAGCAGATTAAATGGTCCTTTTATTGGAACGATAAGCCTGACAAAATCAAGAGGAAAACAATCACGGCACCCACAAAATTGGGGGGAACTGGAGTTACTGATATTCGTCTAAAATTAGAAGCCCTGAAAATTAATGTTCTTAAAAAATACATGAAAGGAACTGGTAAATGGCGACATCTTTTTAAGTACTGTTTATACAAATCCAGTGGAAATAATAACCTTGGTTGGTACGTTCTTGATAATTCAGGTGTCATTGTTCCAAGCACACAAATTTTTTATAGAGAATTAATTTCCCTGTTTAAGGTGGCAGGCGGAAAGTTTAATGATGATTTAATGTGTGTTAATGAAACTCACAGATTACCTTTATGGAAGAATAACATTATAACGGGAGATCCCCGGAAAGAAATGGATAGCAAAATTCTGAAACCACAAGGTATAAACTGTCTAAAACAAGTTATCTTTGATGGTCAAATTATATCATTATAGTGTTCTAGCCAACGTGTGCAACATATTACCTATTAATGCCGGTAGAATAGTAGCAGGATTGAAGAAAAATATTAAGGCAGATTACATAAAAGAAGATATGGAGGGACCCCCCAATCATATATTAAACCATGCTACCATTGAAGATAACATAAATGACAGTGTTAGAACAATATCAGAAATTACAGTCAAATCTGTTTATCTTAGTCTTGTTTATAAATATTATCTGCCCCCAACAGCTGAGAAAGCTTGGGAAAAAGTATTTAATCTTGTGAAAACTCCTAACTGGAACAATATTTGGGAAAATGGAAGCTGTCACCTACTTGAACACGAAGATAGAGATTTATGGTACAAACTAAAACACAGAATTCTGCCAACGAAAGACAAACTTTATAAGTTGGCGATTACTGACGATGACAAATGTCCCCTGTGTAAGACTGAAAAAGAAACAATTGAACACCTTTTCTCACTTGTGAGAAAATTGTAGGAATCCTTGATGTTTGTAGAACACATGTTGAAGAAGTATACAAAAGATAAAAATTCTACCTGAATGATAAAATAATTATTCTGGGGATAGGGAAAGGGTTCAACCAATGTCACTCTTGCTAATAGGAAGGCTCCATAGAATAATATGGAAGAACAGATGCCAAATAAGTATGGAAATTAAAACGGCTAAACATATCAATATCCTGACACACTACAAGAATAGTCTGAAACTTTCAATAAAACAAGAACAAATTAGGCTCCCGCACTATGACTTCGCTCAACTTTATTTAAAAAACAAGGCTTTGTGTGTGCAACAAAATGATACTTCGAAATTCTGCTTCTAATAGCCATTTTGTGGGGAAAACATGCACGTAATTCAACCAGATTTCTGATCAGATTTTTAACCCCCCCCCTTTTGTCCAATGTTTTTTCTTACTTTTTTTCATTTTAATGTAAAAAATTTGTAAATTTCCATTGTAAATATACTTGTTTTGTGTATGTATTTTGTTATTTACGTTATTCATTGTATGTATTGATTTTTATAAAAGTATTGGTGAATTTGAAATAAAAGGAGACGTATATCTCCATTGGAGAATTTAAAATAATAATAATAATAATAATAATAATAATAACAATAATAATAATAATGTGGACTTATATAGCACACGTATCCACCAAACTGGTGCTCAAGGCGCATTATATTATTACCCCTGCTCACCAGGCGCATAGATCATTCCTGAAACCATCTCAGCTCCCTGGGGAGTATACAGCTCAATTGCTGCCATTACAGCGCATATAGGGCTAATCAAACAAAACAACCAACTCTGCCCTCACAGGTTACCCATTTACCCCTGGGTGGAGAGAAGCAATTATGGTAAAGTGTCTTGCTCAAGGACACAAGCACCATGGTGGCGGTTGGGATTCGAACCCACATTCTGACGACTCAGCCATCAGAACACAAATCCAATCGATCCAGCAAGGAGACCAGAAACCGGAGACTTTTTTTGGGGGGGGGGGGCCTTAAGGGCAACCCCTGCAATGTCACTTACCTTAAGTGCCTTCCTGAAACCCAGCTGTCGACACACGACATCAGCGTCTGCCATCCGGAATGTGTTATCGCATACGGCTCCCCACTCTCCGTTATGATACGCCTCCACCCACCCAGAGGACTCCAGCTCACCGTGGACGAGCTTCACTTTTACATCAGGATCTATGCACAATCAGACAAAGGCATTCGTGTCAGGTTTGGACTTGCCAAATGGCAAAGGAATCTACGTGTGAGTGCCTTTATTTTCGTTAAATGGGAAGAACTGTATCGCTCGGTAATATCTTAATGAACTGCCTCTATTTTCACTTTATCGTGTATTCACCAGTTCAGTTTTTTTTATTGTTCATACTTTGTTGTGTGCCCAGAAGAAGGTCGTAAGGCTCTACGACCTTCTTCCGGGCACACAAAGTACAACTTTTTTGTCCCAGCAGAAGGTCGCAAGCAATAAAATGGCTCCTTTGAAAAAAAGGTAGGCCATAACTGTTATATATTTGTTGCTCGAATTACTCCCAAGACATGTTTTTCCATTCCCATGCGGATTTTAACTTTCCTACAATGACTTTATATAAATGGCAGAAAAACGACCAAACTTTCACACACAATTTTGCACATTAATTGCTTATGACCTTTTGCCGGTCACACTTTCGTTACGTCCTTCTTCCGGGCACACAACGACTTATTTTCTTTATTATATTTGAAATCAATTGTACTTTGTAATAGGAACAAGCTTAACGTTCCTATCTGGCCAGGATTCGAGTCCACATTATGACAACTCTATAATAATAATAATAATAATAATATTTAGTTCTTATATAGTGCATTCCGTATGATGTCTCAATGCACTTTACATATTACCCCCTGGTCATTGTGCCAGGATAATTCCTGTAATCTTTCTCAGCTCCATAGGGAGTTATAGAACCCGAGCTACCGTAGCGCTTGAGAGACTTTTTCAAACACAATAACAACCTCTACCCTCACTGGTACCCATTTATACTCCTGTGTAAAGAGAAGTGATGTACAGTGAAGCCTCTTGCTCAAGGACAGAAGCACCATGGTCGTGGCCATGATTCGAACCCACATTCAGCCATCAGAACAAAAATAAGATGCATTAATCCGCTCAGCCATGGTGCCCCCATCTGAACGTATCAGTCCAGTTTGGTAAAACTCTCAGGCATGACTGTATACTTCATATTTCAATGCCACATTTTATACCCAAGGTAGATATCGGCGCAGGGAGGGAGGGGGGCATACCTTCTGGGGCTCTGCACATTACTCCTCCATCCTCTCTATGTTGACAATGTGTAAACGGATACCATCCCGTCTTGGAGCATTCTGATATTGATGTTTCCGTCCCCTCACACGCGACATCCGACAACAGAATCGCACCCTTCCCGTCACCAAAGGGACCTGCTATAGAAATCGCCGGTCCAAAGCTCAGTTGACGACAGATGACCTGTGCATCGTAAATGTCCCACCCGTCATCACAGACGGTTCCCCATTCGCCGTTGTAATAAATCTCCACTCGACCCTCATACTTTGTTGAGCCGTCCATTAGGCGAACCGAAGTGTCGTCTGAAAAGATTACGAAAACCCAAGGGATAAAGTAGTTGATAAAAGTAGTGGACGATAAAAAGTAGTTGGATGTCTATACATTCTTTGTTTAACCTTAACCACCCAAAATCCTCCAAGGGGCACTTTTTGGGGAAAAATTCAGCACTTTCAGAAACTGGTACTTTCACCTCTTCAAATGGGGCAAAATTACTACCTGGCAAGAAGTACAGGCCATAAGTGATGAATATGACAGATAAATGAAAATGCATGGTGTATTTTGAAGATAAGGGCATGTTTCCAAAAGTGCACTGATGGATTTTGGAGGATTCAGGAGAATACCTAGGGGGTTAGGGTTAATAGAGAATATACATGTACTTGTATATTTTACAAATAGTAATGGAAGAAATATTAGTGTAAACCCTATAAAGTGAACAGGCTGCCATGGGAACAACTTTACAAACATGTCATTGGTGGGATGGTTAAAAGCTATTCAAATCTTGACATTTCACTTGTGTTGAAAGAAAATTACCAAACTAAAAACATACAAATAAAAAAGACCTTACCACAGCTGATCACAAACATTTGTGACAGCCTCTAAAATAAGGGAAAATGACCCAAAAAACATTTGCCCAATTTATTACGGGATCCAGAGTTAGCTTAATTATTCTGTCTTTGCCCGGATAGAAACCTGTAGACATACCTGACGACACCTTACAAATGACACCGGCATCGTAGTAATGATCACAGTTATGTTGATACCATCCTTGATGAGTACAATTAGCAAGCGACCCCTCGCTGCCGTCACAGTCAACAAAGGACAGCAAGATAGTACCCTTGCCTGCCCCAAACGGATTATGGTGGTCCCTCACTGCCACTGCGTCTGAATAGCCCAGTTGGCGACAGATGACTTGGCCGTCGGTCAGTGACCAGCTGTTTTGGCCGCAGACGGTGCCCCATTCACCGTTGTAGTAGATCTCAACACGGCCAGAGTATGCCGTGGATCCGTTGACTAGACGGATGCTCATTGATTCTGACAGAAATGGAAACAGCAATTGCAAATCTATTAAAAGATAGTCATACAGTGGTCATTGCAGTCAGTGTCTGTGTGTGTGGATTACGGAAAAGACCCTGGAGTAAAACTTCTGTTTAGGGTTTGGGCAACTTAGCTAATTTATAATTGAGGCGAACCAGAACGCTGAATGAATTGCGACACCAAAAGCTAAGATATGAGTCAATTTCACAAAACAAATTGAATGTGGTTAAAACGATGTCACTCTCAGGGAGGAGGGCCAAAGTCATGGTACAGCCAAGCCTTTGAGAAGCTCGGCCAGGCCCAGGCTTTGCCCAGGCCCAGGCCCAGGCCCAGACCCCTAGCCGAGCACAAAAGACCCTTTACTATTATGAACAGATCTCAAATAGCTGTTATTGTTAACACAGACTTGACTGACACCTCAGCTGTCTTTTGTTCACAACTGCAGCCATTATCATGGCCAGGCTTAGGCCCTCCAGAAACCCAGGTTTCTCAAAGGCTTGGCCGGGCTTCTCAAAGGCCTGGCTGGGCTTCTCAAAGGCTTGGCCGGGCTTCTCAAAGGCTTGGCCGGGCTTCTCAAAGGCTTGGCTGGGCTTCTCAAAGGCTTGGCTGTACAATGACTTTGGCCCTCGTCCCTTATACCATTTTATGTGTAACACCGCACATTTCCACTTACCAGGAGCATTAGGTATGTCATCTTGATGGCAAGCAACAGCCGCCCTGTACGTATCTGGACAAAGGTAGTGACTTTCATTACCATGGTGATTGCAATTCATTAAGGTCGTCTCACTCCCGGTGCACGACATAGTCTCATTCCACAGTGGGTGCGAGGGAGCCTTGTCTTTGTAGTTGGCGTAGGGAGAGACCAGATCTCCGCAGCCCAGCTGACGGCACACTACACGTCCTTCAGTCTCGCCCCAGTTAGAGCGACAGACGGAGAACCACCTGTCCTCATACTGGATTTGGACCTGACCGCTGCAATGTGTAGCACCGCCGGTTAGCCGGAGGGTGTCATCTGGAACAAGACAAAATATATGACATAATGGCCACTCATCAATCTTTGTCATTACATCATTAGTAAGGAATGTACAGAATGCATACTGTGGAGTTTCGCCTTTTAGATTGCAACATCAAGGACATTTTTTGATGGTCAACTCCATTTTTTTCTTCTTCTTCTTCACTAACCCTAACCTTCCCAAATCCTCCAAAATCCTCTTTGCTAAAGTGACGGATTTTGAAGGATTGAGGTTATTAGGAAATTGCAGTGGTGAAGGATTTTGAAGGATTGAGGGCAGATGTGATTATTTGCTTGGTGGATTATGGAGGATTGAGGTTATCAGGCTATATTTGACATTGGATGAAAATGGAGGATTGAGGTTACATTGTACATGTTGGTCTGTCCAAAAAATGATTCTGGAGGATTGAGGTTATTAGGCATACTTGCCTTCCTTCCTCCATGGTACATGTACATCCAGGTTTGTTGTAGTTATTGCAAGGTCAGTGGACACTGTTTATTACTCCATACATGCAGGGAGGGTCTCTGGCCATGTACATGTATCACAGATTAGATCTGCATACAATGATAGTGGTCATTGTGCTTGCTTTACTACTGAAGGATTTTGGGGTTTCAGGTTATGTGTAAGCAAGTGGGCCTAGGGAGTTAGGGTTTAAAAAAATTGAGTAAAGACTGTTTGTGGTAGTAATTACAGGCCTTGATCTTTGGAGGATTTACAGACTCTCCACATCCCCACAAACAAGAAACTAGAGGTTTGGACACAATACAGGCTACTTCTTTCTTTCCTTGGTGGGTACTTCTCTTTTTTTCAAGAATATTTTGAGGCAAAGGAAGATTTATAAAAAATCCTGAAATCAGGAAAAATCCTGAGAAATCACAGGCCTGAATTAGTTCTGAAAAGAACTGGATCATCTTCAGGAGAAGGGTCAGCATGATTTGCTTGGTGGAGGTGGGCAGAGTAACAGGAAACACCACTGTACCCCTCCTTTTTTAGGCCCAAAAGGTAAATTAAATACACAAGTACATGTAGCAAACTTGGGGTCGACTATCGAATCCGACGATAGCTCGGCGGGGAAAATTGAGCTAGATAATAGAATCACGGCCGCCACATGTAAGTTCTTCGAATTAAAAAAGTTCTACACCAATTGAAAACTCCAACTCAAAACTAGGATCAGATTCCTAGAATCCCTCGTCAGATCGAAACTCACATATGGATGCCAAGCCTGGGGCTTTAACCCAAAAGCAATTCTATCAGCTGGAGTCGGCATACACAGCATACAAAGGAGGTCACCAGAGAGAAAGAAAAAAAAGGTGCTAAAATATACAAGGAAGGACGGAGTTGAAGGAGAATTCAGTAAGTACAAACTGAAAAATGAAAAAAAAATAGTTGAGCTATGTGGGGGTAGGTCGATTGAGGAATTCATACACAAACAGTATAATTGGATTGGGCATGTATGTAGGGAGGATGACGAGAGGATGACGAAAAAAGCTGACCTTTGATAATGAGACGAGGTACAGAAAAAAGTCCGGCATAACGGGAAAACACATATTGACAGGTCATGATGAACAAAAAGAAAACAGCTCCAAAGAAAGAGGTACGAGGTGATAAAGAGTATGCTAAATCAGGAAAAATTTAGCATCTGAAGGATGCTAATCGCAATGTTGATAGTAAACGTCAACGCGAAAAATAACTAACTAACTAACTAAACTAGCAATGCATGTATTATGTGTGGGAGAAAGGACTGCTGATGTTGAAACCTCACCTGGTGGTCCTTTGGCTGTCTCTGACTGCTGAACGTAAACCGCTGTTAAAAGCACAGTGACTAAATTTACAATGTGCATTTCTGTGACGTGTCAAGTTGTGTCATGTGGAATGAAAGGTCCGTCTGTAAACAAACAAAATATGTAATTCACCAATGAAAATACTTTTCTTGTTATCCCTAACCTTCCAAAATCCTCCAAAATCCTCTTTGCTAAAGTGAAGGATTTTGGAGGATTCAAGTTATGTGTAAGCATATGGGCCTAGGGAGTTAGGGTTAATGATGTAGTTCGAGTCAGTCATACGTACAATGTATCACTGGTTGGCAATCACTGAAATCACTGTACAATCACTGAAATCACAATCTGACTAACCCTCCTATGACTGCATGGGTCCAAAATCAGTCAAAATTTTGGGTAGAATGTCGTATCCGACCGCCACTTTTTCTCATTCAATATAACCAATAATGTACCTACCCAGTAAGGTGGAGAACATAATGATGGACATATACTTAAAAATTATTCCAGGATATTTATTTCATGAAAAATCAGGCATTTTTGGTATACGATGACTTCCTCAGTCATGTCAGTTCATGTCAGTTAGTGACCATTAGTGACTAACACGGTTATTGTACATGCGCAGTGGCAACTATAAATTAATAGGATCCTTCTATTTTCTGAAGGGGAATAAAGAAGGGAAATCAAGTCAGAAAACCATCATAAAAGTGTACTTTAAAGATAATTTTCACTTTCTGTACCCCCAAAAATCGATGGAATCATTTTTTAACTGGTTAGTGATTGCAAAAAAATTCCAAGAAAACCCTTAAAAAGTGGCGGTCGGATATGACATTCTTTCCAAAATTTTGAGATACATGTACATGCCAAGGTATATCTAGTGCACTTAAAAATGTCAAACACTGTCAAACCTAATGTGTAGGAAGTACATTTACAAGTCAAAATGAGTTTGACCATTTTTGACTGATAAATAGCATTATTTGTATTGTTGAGGGTGGTCAAAATGACAGTCAAAACCAGTCAAAAATGCCCCTGTGTGCACAGTTGGTTCAAAAGTAAAAAAACAGGCAGTTGACTGGTTTTGACCTCTATAGCCATTTGCCACAAAAGTTCAGCTATAGTAGGACTAGGAGGGTTCAGAGTACCTATAGAATGCAGGGCCAAATTTTTCCTTTTTTCTGAATTTGAACTAGGAAACGGAGTTGTGTAATTTTAAGTCAGATTACGTAAATTTATAAGAAGTAACCTTCGGTATTCTATAGTTGTACCATGATCTTTTGTGGGGTATTATTTTCAGTCAATGAGTTAATCTAACACTCCGATTCCATGTCCTGTTGATAGTGATGATATTGTCCCTTTAAATAGCAGGACAGCCGGTTAATTTATTGGTACAACTATAGAATGCAGGGCCACACCAAAGGTTACTTCTTATAAATAAACGTAATCTGACTTAAAAATACACAACTGCGGTTCCTAGGTCAAATTCAGAAAAAGGGACAAATTTGGCCCTGCATTCTATGGTTACTCCGACACCGATTCCATGCCCTGTTGAATGTCTGCTCTGATCGTGACGATATTGTCCCTTTAAACTTAAAGTGCAAAAAGCAAACTTGTCAAGCTGTCACTGTCAGTGTCAGTGTCAGTATCACTGGCGGAATCGTAAGTGTGTCAGACCGTTCATGGTCAGACCGTTCATGGTCAGACCGTTCATGGTCAGACCGTTCATGGTCAGACCGTTCATGGTCAGACCGTTCATGGTCAGACCGTTCATGGTCAGACAGTTAACAATGAAAATTTGAGTCTAACATCCTCAGTTTATACGCCGACCTCATATAATTTCATCAATTAAAACTTACTTCAATGAAGATTATGCACACCAATTTTGGCTCAAAAATAGCAATTCTTACCTGATTCTTGATAGCGTAAATCCCAGACCCTGCGTAACGTTAAATCGTCAATAACGTTATCAACAACACAATCATTCACTTAAAAACGCCCTCTAATACCATAGAAAAATATGTCACGCATGGAGTTAATAGAGGGCGCTATATATGTCAGTAACAGTGTACGCATAATGATCAGTGAGTGAGTGTACGTTGTACAATGGATACTCTTAGGCCAAAGAACCGTCTCCGGTTTCTGGTCATAGGTCGGTTTCAAAATCGGTGCGGTGACGCAATTTTTTGTTTGTTTGTTTGTTTGTTTTTGTTGTTGTTGTTGTTTTGTTTGTTTTTTCTTGGGGGGGGGGGGTAAATCAGTGAAATATGTGACACATGTGTACGCGGGTATTGAATCCAGATCAAACTTCCTATACATGGTGGCTAAGAGAAGCAATGCCGTAGCAAGCGGGGGGGGGGGAGGAGAGGGCGGGGGGTGTGTATTGTACATTGTATTGTACTCAGGGAAAGAGCCGCGGTTTCAGGTGGCAGTTTCCAATCCCCCCCCCCCACCGTCGAGCAACTTTAGACAATGTTCATTTTTGGGGAAAACAAAGTAGGCCTACATTTTTGTTTGATCATATTAGTGTAGTGTGGGTAAATTAACTTCCACATCCCCAAGAAAATGCCATCGCTACGAAGAGAAGCTTCACAAATCGGGCAAACGTTTATACCCCTATGTGAAAAAAAAAGTCGTTTAAAACACAGCACGACAGAATCCAGTTGTCTTTTCGGTTTGCGGATGTTAACCTTCTTCATCTACCCCAAATGGGTGCCGTTTTTCTTCGCTTCTGCCTGTTTTCCGTACCATAATATCAACATCAAAAAGGATTTACATGACGATGAAATCCCTCGAATGGAACGGTAGGATCGACCTTGTCTTTATTCTTAAAAGCATAATGACCAGTCTACAGTGAGCGTTTCTGTTTTGAAATCTCGCTGGGACACGGAAATTTCGAATTGAATTTGTTTTTCTGTGTGAGAGCCAGACTTGTATGACTCGTGACTCGAACTCGAGTCCGACTTGAGTAACCTTTTTTGGTGACTCGGACTCGGATTCGAGTCACCGTGTACAATGATTCGGACTCGGACTCGGATTCGAACTCAACCCTTCGGATTCGAACTTGTGAATCAGACTCGATGTTTGTGACTCGGATTCGACGGCAAAAGTAAAATGCGCACTTAAATTTTTTTTTACAAAATAAAGAATTTTCTTACAACCGACAGTGTTTAAGTCTTGTTATTTAATTTAAACAATGCAAACAGTTTTATACTGTGCATCCTATTCCGTTTTCGATCGGAATCGCTTACGCAGCGACCGCATGAAAACCAAGGGCGTCTTCCAGAAATTCAGTTTAATTAATGAATGATGTACCCAAGCTTCAGCGTACAACATCTTGGGATGTAGGATTTGAGGCTTTGCATGGTGGAGATAGATATTATTGAGTTCTTTCGGGTGACACCACGTAATGATCTCTTCTTGGAAGATCGTTCTCAACGTTTCGACTAGTCTGCTAGCCGTCATCAGGAGACCGTGGGAATAAAAGCTCGATAGCGATGCGTACCATTGTAATGCGTCCCAATCACTGGTCTCAATCACAATGGCGTTTGCTCGTCCATTCTATAGAGAAATGGAATGAACATACCTTCGTACAATTCAGTGTTCTGGCTTCCCTTGATGTACTGATAATGACATCTTAACTGTGTGGACAATTTGTACATTAAAAATTGACCCTTGTTTTTTTTCCAAGTTTGAGAACTTAAAAATATTACTTCACAAGTCTTTTCAATATCCTGAACTCAAGTTAATTAAATCAAATAATGTTGATTTTGGACATAAATCTGGTTTAGTAAAATGATTTCGAGTATATGGTTTTCTTTAGTACTACTTGGACCATCGTTTGCATTTATCCACATACAAATGGGGTCAAACGCCTAAGAGACAAACAATGTAATTTGTGTGAACAGTAATTACAGTTAATGCGTTTTAAGTTTATTTCAATATATCGTAACTTTCTTACTACTAAAAAAAGAACTCATGACATCAATGCCCAATATTATCAATATATCCGAAACCCATGTGTTCGTTTTAATCAAACACTTAACCTCTAGTTTTCTTTTGATTTTTTAAAGTGACTCGTGACTCGGACTCGGACTCGACACTGGAGACTCAGACTCGGACTCGGTCACTGGGGACTCGGATTCGGACTCGGTCACTGGGGACTCGGACTCGGACTCGGTCACTGGGGACTCGGACTCGGACTCGGTCACTGGGGACTCGGACTCGGACTCGGTCACTAGGGACTCGGACTCGGTCACTGGGGACTCAGACTCGGTCACTGGGGACTCGGACTCGGACTCCGTCACTGGGGACTCGGACTCGGACTCGACACTGGGGACTCGGACTCGACACTGGGGACTCGAACTCGGACTCGACACTGGGGACTCGGACTCAGACTCGAAACTGGGAACTCGGACTGGGACTCGGACACGAGGTTTGAGGAGTCAATATACAAGTCAGGGCTGAGAGCACGTCCGAAAAACACTACAGCAATGTATGATTTACGTAATGTGAAGCAATTAGGGCATAAGTAGTAATACATCGGCAAATGTAATCAGAACACGTTGTAAATTACTTTTGAATGTAAGATGATTGAAAATAACTAAATGGTCAGATCTGAAGCCTGCAAAGTAAAAAAAGGGAGATAAATAAAGACTTTTAACATTTGAGATATCCTACCTAAGACGAATACTAGGAGTATCTCGAAGAGAATGGGTAAGACACACATCTATCAAAGATACCACAAATTGCCAGTCCACCATAGTAGACAAAATCTGTACAAAGCAGATGTCATACTTATGTCACCCGAATGGAAAACCCCAGATATCCTAAAGTCACCTCAGAAGAAAGAATCGAGGGCCATAGACCTACAGGCAGACTACTACTACTTCTCTCTCTCTCTCTCTCTCTCTCTCTCTCTCTCTCTCTCTCTCTCTCTCTCTCTCTCTCTCTCTCTCTCTCTCTCTCTCTCTCTCTCTCTCTCTCTCTCTCTCTCTCTCTCTCTCTCTCTCTCTGGGTAGGTCGTGTATTGCCGAGCTCCAGGAAAAAGTAGATTTTTGTGAGATTTTACGCATTGTTTGGTTACAAATTTTATATTAATCTCACCCTTATTTATTATAGTTCATACAGGGGAAATTTCACTTTGTTAGGTTTAACTGTTTTCGTGTATTTCTGGGTTCTTTTTCTCTTATTTTTGGTCGGTTTTTTGTGCTCTGGCTGGCCACCATGACCAGTCAAGCGCAGCGGCCTATTCAGATCAACTCAAGCGTGAGTAAGGGTGGTGAACGCGATTCCATTGTTCCTGGTAACAGCCCACTTACCAGGGACAATGGAATCGTATTCAAAGCGCTGGACACTGTCTCTGTACGCCAATACCTTATCTCTCTCGTTTCACAAATTTCCGACTCTAAAGTACTCTCTGCTTCACGAATTTCAAATGGCCGAATTGCTGCTTATTTGAGCTCGAAGGAGGCTGTCATCGAGGCCGTCCAAACCGGACTAACCTACGATGGCACCTTCATCGAGCTCACACCGCTCGTCCAGCCGACCACCCGGCTCACGCTTTCTAATGTATATCCAGAAATACCGAACACAGTGCTGATACACAATCTGTCATCCTTCTGTAAAGTGGTGTCTCAGGTAAGATCAATTCCCCTGGGTTTCAAGGAAAAACATTTGTCACATATCATGTCGTTCAGGCGGCAAGTGCATGTTCTTCTTAAACCGAACGTCACTCCGCCTGAACACATAAACTTCTCGTATTTAGGCACTAACTACCGTGTATTTCTCTCGACTGAGTCGGTACGCTGCTTCTCCTGCGGTGAGTACGGCCACATTAGTCGGGCTTGCAAGAAACAGGGGACCGATGACATTGACAAAAACGAGACCAATCCCTTAAACCCACCACCCACCTTCGTCCATAACCCCTCTAACAGAAAAAAATCCGATCCTAAACACCCACCTAAAGTCTCCAAACAACCTGGTCCGCTGGATTCCGTAGGGGATGCGGATCGTGCGGGGCCCTCGGGTGTCCGGACCGCTGCGGGTTCTGGGGGGCCCTCGGGCCCTGCTGGGGCCGTTTGTGCGAAGGCTGGACATGCCGCGCCGGTGTCGGTGGGTGCTTCTACTGGAAGTGCCTCACGCGCTGGTGCGGGGTCCAGCGCGTCGGCCTCTCGTTCCGGTGGGAGTCCAACAGGGGTTGGGCCCTCGTCCAGGCGGCTCGGCGGGGTCTGTGGGGCCTTCTTTGCCAGCAGTTTCTCCGGCGTCCGAGGCTCCTGCGCCGTCCGTGGCCCCTGCATCATCCGCGGCCCCATCCTCCCCTTCCCCCTCCCACCACTCCCACCACTCCCTTTCCCCCTCCCAACCTTCATCCGCCCTTCAACCTATCCACACCCCATCCAAACCCGGTTGCTCTGTCTGGGGACGCCACCTCCACCATCTAGACTTTTTTCTGATGTTGTATCAAAAAGAAAATCTTCCACTCAATCCCCTCCTACAAATACTTCAGTTCTCACTCCTCTAAAGACACCCTCTCCTCCACGTTAACTTGTGAAGAAGGTGGCGATGCCCATGACAGTCGACTCCCCTTCCATCACCCAAGTCCTTAACCAAGTCCTTAACACACAATCCTATGTCTCTACCCCGGCCTCGTCGACGAACGACCAAGATGACATGTGGGAAGACAGTCAGACTACCGAAGACGAGGCGGTGCCTGATTGCCTTTCCAACACAAAAGGTCCTCTGTCTTCTAAAGAGCTCATGAATTTCTTGGCCTCCATAAAAAATCGAAAAAAACCTATCGAGGTGGCCAAGAGATTCACTGCTAATGTGCCCGGACTTGTGAAACAACTTAAACCGCTACGCAGCAACCCACTCCTCAACAGAGGCCTACAACAACGCGTAACCAAGCTGATCAAGACTTTAGATAAGTAATTTTCTTTTGCTTTTCTTTTATGAGAGTCTTGATTAGTTTGGTCGCAATGACACTGTCACTGATCTCCCTGAACACCGGCGGCTGTTCAACCCCCATCAAAAATGCCGCCATCAATGCTTACTTTGAAAATTTCTTTCCTCTTTCTGACATAGTGCTCCTGCAGGAGACTTATAACCTTACGGAAATGAGCTCCTGCTGGAGCCTATGGCCCCATACCCCTTTTTCCTCTCCTTCCAATTCTCGTGGCTCTGGGGTCACTACACTTATCAACAATAAAAATTTAGAAATTCTTTCCTCATGTAATATTTTTGAAGGCCATGTGCTTTATACTAAAACTAAATTTAATGAAACCATTTTCCACATCTACAATAACCCCAGAGCGACCCTCTTGCTTTTGAAGTCTTTAACTCTTTTTCTAAACATTTATCCACATGTAACAGTGACGGTGTTGTTGTGGTCGGAGGTGACTTCAACTGTACAGAGAATCCCGCATTGGACCGTCTGCACGCGCCCACCGAGCGTAGATCCAGAGTCGCGGCAGCTCTCAAGAAAACTGTAGGTGCACTCTCTTTATGTGATGTTTGGCGTAGACTGAATCCCCAGAAACAACAATTTACCTGGCTGCGGAACAACCCCTCCAGGGATTGCGGAGTTTCCAAAGCCAGGTTAGATCGTTTGTATCTTCATCCTGATATTTTATCCTCTATTCATTCTTGCGAAATCACACCTTGTTCTCTTTCTGATCACTCCGCCATTTCCTTAAAAATTCAGCTACCCTCGGCTAATCACCGGGGCAGCGCTTACTGGCATTTTAATAATTCTCTTCTTCAGGATGAAGCATACAAACAAATTATAACTTGTTTCTGGGGAGAATGGCGTCAAAAACAGTTCGATTTCCCCAATTTAAATTCTTGGTGGGACTTTGGCAAGTCCCACATCAAATCAATAACACAAAAATTCTCTATTAAAATTGCTCACGAAAAACGTGAAGCTCTTTTCAAAATAAATCGAACTATTGACGACCTTCAGTCTGCGCCAGAAATCACACCGGAGACCAGGCAGGTCCTCTTAGAACAAAAAGAAAAACTTAACTCTATCCTAAAAAATCGTGCGCAGGGCGCCCTCATTAGGTCGAGATTCAAACACGTCAGCGAGGTTGATACCTCCTCTTCTTACTTTTTCAATCTTGAAAAATCTAACTCTCGTTCCAAAACTATCTCCAGAATCCGTTTGGATTCTGGAGAAATTACTCAAAATATTTCTCTCATAAAAAATCATACCTCAAAGTTCTACAAAAACCTTTATTCTAAAAACTCGACCGATGAGGGCGCCCGCGAAAACATTTTAAAGGGCCTGCCTCGTCTTGATCCTCTAGAGGCAGAGGACCTAGAGCGCCCTCTGTCTCTGGAGGAATTAGAAATAGCTGTTGGGCAACTTGGCAAGGATAAAACGCACGGCTTGTCCGGTGAATTCTATCAGACTTTTTGGCCTATTCTAAAAAACGATCTACTTTCCGTCTTAAATCATTCTTTTCTCACCGGCTCGCTTCCTCGTTCGTTCAGGAGGGCGGTTATCACTCTTTTACCTAAGAAGGGGGATCTGGCAGACATAGCCAATTGGCGGCCAGTCTCCCTTCTAAATAATGATTATAAAATCCTTGCAAAGTTGCTCGCCAACAGACTAAAAGAGTGCATTGGCAGCGTCATAGGTGAGGATCAGACCTACTGCGTCCCTGGACGTTCAATCCATGACAACGTGGGTCTGATAAGGGACTATGCCAATGAAAATGGTGTCCCTTTAGCCGTGGTCAACCTCGATCAGCAAAAAGCTTTCGATAACGTTGATCGCGACTACCTCATCGAGACCATGAGAGCTATGGGCTTCGGAGACCGTTTCCTCGACTACATAAAAATCCTGTACGGCGGTTCCGAGAGTTTGATCAAAATCTGTGGTTCTCTGACGACCCCCTTCTCTGTCGAGAAGGGCATCCGTCGAGAAGGGCATCCGTCAGGGCTGCCCACTCTCGGGACTGCTGTACTCAATTGCTATTGAACCTTTTCTAAATCGCCTAAGGGGCGAAGTCGGGGATGACGGTTTCCGAATGCCCGGCGCTGACGTATCTTGCTCAGTGTCTGCGTATGCAGATGATGTCTCCGTTTTTGTCACCTCTGAGCGCGGCTTTGACGCGATCAAAGACACTTACGATCTCTTTGCTCGCGCCTCTGCCGCGCGCCTAAATACGAGAAAAATACGAGGGTTGTGGGCGGGATCTTGGATCGGACGAAGTGACCGGCCGCTTAATTTTTCGTGGAACGACGATGGCCTGTCATTCCTCGGAGTTCACTTAGGAAATACCAAAACATACACCAACAAAAATTGGGATATTTGCAAAACCCGTTTATTCGAAACCCTGGCTAGCTGGTCTGGCATCTCGACCTCCCTTTCGTTTAAAGGGAGAGTCTTGATTGCCAACCAGCTAGCCGCTTCCAAAATGTGTCATTGTCTGGCGGCTCTCACTCCGCCAGACGATTTCCTAAGTGAACTCCAACGGCGGCTGGTTGATTTCGTCTGGTCCAACAAGAGACACCGCCTTAAAGAGCAAATTGTGTATCAGAAACCTGACAAAGGGGGGTTCGGCCTTGTTAACCTCCAGGCACGAGTTCTCACCTTCAGATTATCACGTATCTTTCGTTACCTTAAAGGTGGTTTTCATCCTTCTTTTGATTTTCTTCAATATCACCTCCGTCGTTACAAAAAATTAAATTATGATTTTCATCTTTTCTTTATGAATACGGATCGCCTTTTTGATATCGGTATGCCCTCTTTTTACGGTGAGATCATGCGTGCCTGGAGGTTGTCTGGAGCTCGGTTAGAAATAATACACGACTCAGTCAGCCATGTCATCAATTTACCCATAAACATTCCTTTAATTCAAAATGCAACTGACGATGGCGCATCCCTCTCTGAGCGGCTCTCGACGCGTGGGGTCGGCCTGGTGAGGGATCTTCTCAACTTCACTTCCGGATCGTGGCACCAGGCTAATGACATCATCTCCTCTTGTAGTACATCTCGTCCTCCATCTTCACGACTTCTCCAAAAACAGCTTTCTTCCATGCACACAGCTCTCATCAGTTTGTTCCCCTCTCTGTTCGACGAGAGGGGTTTTCACCTACCTGTTTCTGCACTACTAAATGTTTCTTCAAAACCAGATCGTCCCCTCAACGTCACCATTAACAACTTGGACAATGCCATCTCCGCACCATCCAAAGCACTCTACAATATCATCAACCTCAACCAGCATCCTTCAAACGAAACATCACACTGGCATCACAATGGAATCCTGGACAATAATACAAAAATACAATGGAGCAACATCTACAGTCCCCCAACGTCTAAAAAGGAGGGGGACCTACAATATAAACTGCTACACAACATCCTCCCATCACTACAAGTTCTACATCATCTCAACCCGGCCATCTCTTCAACATGTGGATGGTGCGGAGACAAGGGGACGATCTGCCATCTATTCATCACGTGTCCGTCTGTTCAACCTTTACTCAACTGTCTCCACAGTCTTCTTCACCGGCTTCTTCCTGACCTGCTTCTGAACTTTGACCTCTACTGGGCCTTGATCCCATGTGCTAGGGGCCACAATAGAGAGGCGGTGCGCCTGTCAAACTACCTTATCGTCAGTTGCAAATTTGTCATTTACAATCTTTACAGAACCTCTAATTTCGTAGACCCACTTTTAATTTTCACTCATCGTATTAAAAATAAAATTATTTTTGAATACAACTATTTTAAGCTTGTCAATAATTATGGTGAATTTCTTAAAAAATGGAATATAAATAATACATTGTTCACCATCATTAATGACAAGCTGACATGGCTGATTTAAACCCGGTTAAAATTTTACTTATTTTGCTCCTCCTATCTGACCACTCTCGGTCCCCTCCTCTCTCGTCCCCTTTTGGGGACATTGTCTTTTCTTCTCTTTCTAACCTTTGTCTTTGGGAGCCGCTGGAGTGGGATATAAGGCCCACACCAGTAATGCCAGTGGCTCCCCACTATCAAGTATCAAGAATATTGACAAAATAATTATTTGGATATTTTTACTCTGCACGTGTCAATTTTGAAATTAAAATGAGTTTTTACATAGTTTTTACATATAGACTGTTTTAATGGTTAATTCATGCGACTTTAATTTCTTTTGGGACCATGAATGATCATGCATCATTTACCACAGTGTAATACCGTGAACTATTTAAATTTTATGGATAAACATTTCTGTTCCCTAGTTGGTTGAATTGTGCACAACATTAAACACTCGCACTCTTTACGTAAGATGAATTGCTTTTATACGCTAAGCTCACCAGGCCTAAACGTGATATAAAACTCATTAATATAATTCGATTAATCCTGTGTTTATCGAGGTTAGCCTATACATGGATCCTCTTTTATTTTGTCAAATGAGTTGCGAATTGACGATTTAAACTTCGTTTTATTCATCGCCCGCTCATGATTGTATAAATTGCTTTGCAAAGATTCCCACCGGAGAAGCACGAATTAATACAAAATTGGAAATCGTTGACATCAAGAACACGTATAGGCCTGCATGGTACATTACCTTAACTTATATGCCTGTCTTTCGTTTCTTTTCAGGACCTCACAACTCGGTAGAGATTGCCATTCATTCATTGTGTCACACCTGTATCTTACATGCAGTTGCCTCCCCGTTCCCAGTGGCACCTCAACAGATCCACCCCCGTGATCTTTGGACGGTCAGCAGCCACGTCTTCCGTCCGTGATCAGCTATCCCTCTCAACTACTCTACGCCAGGTGTTATACGTGAACTCCATAATAATTTCCACCGTTGGGGTCGACATTAAGTCTTTGTATTCTGAGATCGTGGCCGATTAATATTCACCTCTTTCTCTTGACACCAGGGGTGGACACAGGGGGGAGGGGTACGCTGCCAAAATAATAATAATAATAATAATAATTATGTGTGGACTTATATGGCGCACGTATCCACCAACTGAGTGGTGCTCAAGGCGCATTATATTATTACCCCTGCTCATAAGGCTCATAAATCATTCCTGAAACCATCTCAGCTCCCTGGGGAGTATACAGCTCAATTGCTGCCATTACAGCACATATAGGGCTAATCAACCAACTCTGCCCTCACATGTACCCATTTAACCCCTGGGTGGAGAGAAGCAATTATGGTTAAGTGTCTTGCTCAAGGACACAAGTGTCACGGCCGGGATTCGAACCCACATTCTGCTGCTAACACCAGAACTTGAATCCGGTAAGCTAGACCGCTCGGCCACGACACTCCATGTTATTCCAAAAAGAGGGAGGGGAACATTCAAAAACGTCAATGCTTGACACCTTTGCTTGTTTGTGTGATCTCTGTTCTGATAGTGTTCTTCATTAGAAATAATTTGTTGATAATTTATTCCCTTCTTGTTCTCCATGTTGTTACTTCCCCAGTTTTCAACCACCGCACACAGCAATAACTGGTGTGTTCATTACTGTTCAACACTAAATCACGGCAGTGGCTGAGTGGGGGGGGGGAAAGAAAATATTTTTGGGGTAAATTTACCGACACGAAACTAAAATGAACTGACAAAATAATGTCAAAAATAGAGATTGAATTCTCGACGTTCAGAAGTCCAGAAATACCAATGTTTGTGAATTTACTGACAGACACAGACACTAATTTTGCAAAAAAAAGTGGTGGGGGCGCCCCTGACCCCTTTGGCTATACACCACTGAACCACGGCATTCATAGGGTAACTCACCTTATAATTATCAACACGGCAGTGTATATAAAGTGTATTATAATGAACAACTGATTTTATATTTGAGTTCTATCGAGGGATGTTTCACCTTGTTATGTAGACGATACTGGTAGCAGACATCGATTTCAATTTTGGCTACAATGTGATAATTACTTGGTATAAAGCTGATGATGGTATCAATCTTCCACTTGAAATAGTTTTGTCTGACATTTTTAAGAAAAGTCAAATTATTGCCCAATTATTGCCCATAACTAACTAACTAAGACTTGATACCGAGTCCTAATTGTCCACTACCTCCCTCTATAAAAAAAAATTGAAAAAATATGTTTTCAAATGCTTTCCCAAACGTGTGGACCGATTTCCATTAAACTTGCACAGGATGTTTTTTTAAAACTTATATCTAATTGATTTAAAGAAAGGAGTGATACTTTTAGTAGCAGTTTTGCCAACATTATCAACGGTATACCTTAATCAGGAGACCGATCAACGATTACTAGAGCAGACTAGTCGAAACGTTGAGAACAAACCAACCGGCTCTTCTCAGAGCCATCACTTTTCCCAAATAGAGATCATTACATGGTGTACCCGAAAGAACTCTACTGTTGATAATGTTGGCAAAACTGCTACTAAAAGTAAAGCCTCAAATCAGTATACCTTAACCTTTAACATTCAGAATTAGCTGTTGCAAACAGCTTACCAAGCTAAATTATCTGTAGTATAAATGACATAAAACACAATAAAGGGGGCCACTTTGATTCCGTCACGTTAGCAGTTTTTCCAATGGTTGTTATTTATTTTTAAGTACCTGAAACCGACCAAAAGTGTTTCAACATGTGAATGGACATGCAGGCTTATACTAGAACTAATTTGAGTTGATTTATTTTATTTTTTAATTTTTTAATTTATTTTTACCCTCAAATTTCCATAAAATTGGACGGAAAAAGTTACCTCACTTTTCCGTCCATTTGTTGATGGAAATTTTAGGGTGAATAAAAAATAATAGTAATAATCAACTCAAATTATCTTTAGGATAAGCATGCATGTCTATTCAAATGTTGAAATTCTTTTTGGGTGGTTTCAGATATTTAAAAAAAATTACAACCATTAGAAAACTGCTAACGTGACGGTAGGAAAGTGGCCCCCTTTATTGTGTTTTATGTCAAATGCAAAATAGTAGTTATTGGCCTTACGTTTCAAACCTAGCAGGTTCTTTCTCAAAAGGCAAAATGGACGACATATACAAACATGCACACATTATACATAAGCACAAGAATGCCACGCTGTTTATTTTGCATGGCATGTTTGTTTATCGTCCATTTTGCCTTTTGAGAAAGAACCTGCTAGGATCGAAACAACGTAAGGCAAATAACTACTATTTTGCATTTTATAATCTTTATGTCAGTTCTTCTTTGTCAGTTCCAACTTCTTACTGACAGTTAATCAACGGTATAAAAAATTAACCTAAATGTATAAAAATTAAAGTAAGACTATTGCAGGCATGATAATCGGTTATACAAAAAGTAAATCGAAAAAATCTCCTTTAATTATTCATGAGAAATTTCACTGATTAATTAACATCATGGTAAACTTAAAAAGGGTGGCAAAACATTATTCTGTTTCGGGTGCGCACTTTTCTTTCTGAAGTATGCATGATTCGTTCGTCTGAACACTTTATTATTATTATTTTTGCCCTACACCGACGTGTGTATAGCACTGTATACTCGGTGCTTTCCGAGTGTCTGTGAAAAAACTAAAGCAGGCGACTCGGGCGGGATTCGAACCCACGACCTCCTGCTTACTAGTGCAGACGTCTTAACCTCTCGACCACCGAGCTTGCCCGATGACAATTGGCCAGCTATTATTTTTATCAGAAATTAAGCGTTTCACTGGATAATTTATTTTCTGGCTTCTGTTAACGAAACGAATGGTTGATATCATTGTAGCACGCAAGACTAAAACACAAATGTGAAAAGAAGACGACATTTTGAGAGGTGAGCATAATAATGTGATGGGAATACATGATATTTTTTTCTAACAAAAGTATTAAACATGTCTTTGAATGTTGGGATTTGGCAATTCATTTTCACTGATTAAAATTTAACATGATTATTTAGTGTTGAAAGAATGGCATTATTAGTGATACATAAACGTTTCTCACTAGAGATTGTAATTACTGTTAAGTTAGATTTTCTCTTCTGTGTTTTTGAAGAAAAAAAACATATCCAAGTCTATTCCGAGTATCTTGTATTGTTTGAGTTTATAGAATCAGAGAATGCATGTTTTAGCGATTGTTTGCGAATATCTCATTATTACACTATGATGATGCCATCTCGTCAACAGTGAACTTTACGGCAGAAGTAATGCTGTTGACATTTTCAATATTCAGTCATGTATTTTCTTTAATAGGGCTCTCAGTCGCGCGAAAACATTGCACTGGCGAAGAAGCGCTCAACTTGCTTGTAGATTTCCCCAGGGGGCGGTCCATCCTTTAAACTGATCACCTTCGGTATTTGCAAACACTCAGAGGTTGGTGGATGACCCTACAGGTATTAAAGAACGCCCTTTTGCAAGGCCCCAGTATATCCATTTTGTAATCAATTTACGAAATACTGATCGGAATATTGTTGTTGCCTCGAGGCCACTGGAGGGTTTTCGCTGAAATTGTTTTTGTGTGCGAGGAGCTAAAGCGAAAGGGGCACATAGCAGCGGCTGTTTATAAATGGTAGACCAAACGTTTGGATGTGAAGATCTTTTCCCGCCGGAAGTCATGCACGGACACGTGATCAGTGGGTCAGGAGCATCTTTGTCTGTTTGGTCATTATATCTTAAAGATCTGCTTTTGTTTATTTCAACCATGATATGTCCTATGCTATTTGTCGACATGAGAGCCGCTGATTATAAAGATATTACCACGAGAGAGGGAACACTTACTAATCTAAGCATCAGTTGTAGAATGCAGTCAAGAATGGTTCTTATGAATACAAAACTGGCTTTATTTTACTTTGACTTCAAAATGTTGAAGCGTTTACTATACGTTAACAAACTAGCCAACTAGCTAGCTAACAGCTAACTAACTAACTAGCTAGCTAGTTATCCAACTGACTAACTAGCTAACTACCTAGCTAGCTAACTAACTAACTAATTAACTAAATAACTAAATAAATAAATAAACAAATAAACAAATAAACAAATAAATAAATAAATATATAAATAAATAAATAAATAAATAAATAAATAAATAAATACTATTCAATTTGAGAATTTTACATGGTGTCACCGCAAAACAGTCTTTACTTATCCTTTTCACCATGCAAAGCTTCAAATTATTATTTAAAAGTACGTGTCTCCTAGCATTTTATAGTTTATATTAATCACGGCCCATTAATAACTCCCATCGTGATACAGCTGAAGCAAATGTCATTGACCAGAGTACAGCATCCAGCTTTTATTCACGGTGGATTGGCGGTCGTTTAATAGTTAAATGAACGTTCAACTCGAAAATTAACATTTTCGAGTGCATGTATGACGCATGTATACTACTAAAATATCAGTTACGATAATAGACACTTAAAGGGACAGTATCGTCACGATATCGGAGCAGACTTTCAACAGGGCACGGAATCGGTGCCCTAGTTTAAGATGAACACAGTGACTGAAAATTACTGGCTCATTTATGCAGCAGCAATGGTAATATGACCTTATCATGAGGGGTATTATTTTTCAGTCACTGGGTCAATCTAAAACTGGCACTCTGATTCCATGCCCTGTTGATCGTGACGATATTGTCCCTTTTGTAGATACCCACTATTGGTAATCCGTGAAAGTGTTTTTGTTGTTGTCATGTTTTGTATTATTAACTAATCAGGGTTGCGGAAATAACTTTTCCAACCAGGGTCTTGCTGACCGTCACTTGCATAACACAAGTCTACTGCACTAAACTGCTCGGACATGATATCCATTAACATGTATTCTATTCTCACTTTAAGAAGTTTGCTTTTTTTCGCATTTTGTTTTCTTGTAAGCAAGAGAACAAGTAAGAGTCCGTGAACCGGAAAAATTCAATATAAAAAGATTGGCGATGACGTATCTCCCCTGCTCTTCAGCTTGGCTAAAAAGCTTGTCGAACGACGTAGTTCGCAGCTTTGACTGACAGCGGTTGACTCGGGGTGTTTCAACCGCAATGAACGATTATAGTCAACGAAAATGCTTCAATTGGTACTGATACATTCACTGAAAATAATATAAGCACTGTAAATGATATATGCCTATCTGTACGTGTTTGCTATAATGCTAAAAGGTAAGGCATTGATTGGTAATTCAAAAGTAAACCAAAATGGTCAGAATGTAATGTTCAACACTGTACGGGTATAAATCCGATGATGACATTAACGTTCCTCAGAAATATTTGTGTCATTTTAAAGAAAAGTGAAATGATTTTCAGTTCGAATTAAGGACAGTGTACTCTTTCCTTAAATCCTCATTTACAAATTATCTGAATACATTTACAAATTATCTGAATACAGTTTCACTATTTTTTCGTGAACTATACCGCACACGACGTAATAAGCTGGAACTTTCACAGGTTGGTTGTTTAATGTTTATCTTTAATTCAAAGAAGGTAAATTTACTTTGAAAAGCATTGTTTTTCGAATATGCTATTACCAATGTTGTACCTTCCCTTTGACTTGCATGATTGTATAATTCTCATTAAAACATCCGTAGGAGTAAGGTTTTCGATAGCACCGTGTAACAATAAATGAAGATGTTATTGAGTTGTTTCGGGTACACCATGTAATAACCACTTCTTGGAAGAAGTGATGGCTCTGAGAAGAGTCTTAAGAGTACGGGTCATGAGTTGAAATATAATGTCTCAGTTGTTGCATGCTATTTTGATAAATATCGTGCAGATATTTACAGATTTCTTTTAAATGATTAATTTAAATGATTAGTTTTGATTTTATCTCGTGTGTATTGTACCATAAGTGTTGAGTTTTTACCTTCAATTAATCGTGATTGTTTGTTTTTTAAATGACATGTTTTATGATACCTGTAAGTGGCGGTTTTCATTAAAAAAATAAAATAAATAAATACCGTAACCCTCTTACTCTTGCCATAGAGGGGATACTATTACTGTGTTCCACTATATGCAATGCTTCAAATCCTACTTACAATATTTGCATTCACGTGTTTCTATTTTAATTTAATTATCTACCATGGTCATACGTCTTGAATTTTGAAAAACCGGCACATTTTGAAATCTCATTGTATTTCCTGTGGCAAAAGCCCACTTTTGTTAAATAGCCCACATCACTTAAACGGAACAGCATTGGTAATTAGGCTACCATATTTTCGAATTAACGAACTATTATCTAAAATCTCAGTTGACAAAATTATCATTCATCCTGTTTTATTCCCTCTGGAGCGCTTTCATCTTAGACGCACTTTTTTCCGGCCATTTTTTGGCCAACAGGGAAATACGTGATACATTGTATACGCAGGGACCAAACTTCCCATATACAAAGTGTGGTGGCTTAGACCATGGAGCTTAGACTAGAGAGGCCTCACGAATCGGGCAAACGTTCATACCCCTATGTGAAAAAGTCGTTTAAAGCACAGCATGGCAGAATTCCAATCGATCCAGCAATTTTGGCTGCATTTGGACATCGTTTCATATAGGGAAAAAAGAAAATTAAAAATGCCGACGTGCGGGTCTGAGGCGACGCGCGCGGAGACCAGAAACCGGAGACTTTTTTTTCCTTTTTTTTTTTTCTTCTTTTTTTTGGGGGGGGGGGGGGCTTATATATCCGAACTTACAAATAGGTTGCCCTCCAGCAAAAACAATTAGAAATAATTTCAAAAGGTTTGGCTGTTTTATCCAAAACGTGAGCCTTTATTGTGCAGAACTTTTACAGATTAATTTTATACTGTCTAATAACCGAAAGGTTTAAATTAACGTACGATACACTAAAAAAAAAAAAAAAAATTTTAAAGGGAAGGTACCGTACAAAATTAATTTCTGTCACCAAAGACTGATATTCCACTTTGAAAACGGATATGAACAATTCTGTCTGCATTTTCACTATTTTATCGTTTATTTAAGACACAATGAAATAAGCTGAAATTTAAGAGGGCCATGGAGGTTGGGTTTACCGGAAGTCTATTACCTACATGTAGGTAACAGACCTCTGATGATACGATCAAGAAACAGCCCTTTATCAGGCTGCAGTCAAATTGCTTTTCTCCCATCACAAATAATCAGTGTAACCAAACCGAGGCTAGCAGGAAACTAGACTGGTCCTTTTTTTTTACTGTCAGTACCACGATCGTACTTGAATACAGGGCATCTGACGAAGATGACGGCTGCGTAGTAGCTTACCTGTGAGAGTTTCAACTCAACAGGTCCGCATTAAAAACGAACATTTAGCCTACATGTTTTTAATCTAGACACTCTTCACAGGGCTATATTTTTTCTCTCAAAGCGGACAGATCTGTCGGATTTTCAATTTAAATTTCGGTTCCTGTTTTACCTTTCGATTGCGCCATCGACAATTAGTTTTCAAATGACTAAATATGCATAGTCATCGATACGCCTAAACCACCTTTACGTAGAGGAATAATTGTTCTTCTAGCCAATCATGACGCTCGTTCCGTATCGCTGTCAAGGTTCTTGTATAAAAAGGCGCGTCAATGACTTCGGTCATTGCATTCTGATCATACAAAACGTCTGCTCAACGCCGTACAGTCTATTTTGTGTGTCGTGTGTGTGTATGTATTTCTGTTATAAAAACCCCGCGTGTATTTTGCCGCCGATTTCGAGTAGTTTGTGAAGTGCGTGAACTAAAGGCGGGAACCGTCAGATATTGGCTGACCTCAGCATTATGACAAGACATCTAACATTCCTCATCTGTCTGTTTTACGGTAAGTCATGATTTCAGTCTCTTGTAAGCTAAGTTTCCTGCTTCCTAGTGTAAACTAGGCGTACCAGTATGCTGGAATAATTTGTCGAAATAATTCAGCTGTAATCGTTGTTGCATCCGTGTACGAAATCAATAACCAAAAAGCAAGCAGCATTTCCAGCAATGGTCATATTTTCGTTACACGCTCATTGATCTGTGTGGCACAGCGGGATTTCTTCTCTGACTGGGAATGTATTTTTATTTTATCCACTTATCGAAGACTCGATATTAAGCTATTAACATCCAATATGAATTGTTCTTAATACATTTCCTGCAGTGGTTGCAATTTTTTGTTACTAAAATCCATATTGTGCGAAGATAAGATTTAGAACTGGTAATTCGCATACGAACATTAAAATGGTCGAAATTTAATGTCAACAGCACTGTAATGCTGATAATGGTATATTCATCCCTATGCATAATTTTGATAAGGTGCTGTCATTTTTTCCCAAAAGTTCATTAATGCCCAATAATTTTCAGTTCATTTATCGAAAAAGAGTAGGCCTCTTTCGTAAACTCCGCGTTAGCACAGAATTAATAAGACAAACCAACATGCATGTTTACCGTTTTCTCGTTAATGACACAACACGATTATTCACATCAGGTGCTAGTTTAAAGGGACAATATCGTCACGATCAACAGGGCATGCATGGAATCGGAGTGCTATAGGTTTAGATTAACTCAGAGACTGAAAATAATGCCTCACGTGATAAGGTCATATTACCATTGCTGCTGCATAAATCAGTCAGTAATTTTCAGTCACTGTTCATCTTAAACTAGGACACCGATTCCATGCCCTGTTGAAAGTCGGCTGCTCTGATCGTGACGATCTAGTGTCCATTTACATGTATATCTTGATTCAAAGATAGTAAAATCATACCGGTACTGATATAAGGATGCAGTTTTGCCAACATAACCAATAGTTTTTTATTTAACTTTAATATTTTTTCAATCATGGATAGCCATGGTGACCTTGTATTGCCTCACTGACCTTTCATTGTGAAGTGAAAGCTGTCGGGGACCGGAATCTGTATTTATTTCCCCATATTTTACTTCAAAATCCGCAGGAGAGCGGACCGGCGGATATTTTCTTCGGGGAGGTAACGTCCTTGATTTGGATATTTGTAAACACAACAGTTGATGGAGGGTTTGATTTTGAACTTCGCGTCTGTAGTTTTCTGAGAAGTCTTTGAGAAAAAAAAAAACCCAATCATTTCCAGGGAAGATTCAATCTTAAAACTAAAGTGTTGAATCAACATTTTAAAGAGTTCGGTCAGTGACAACTCTTTATAAAGTTGGATTTAACTTTTAAAAGTGTTGAATTAACATTGATAAAGGTAGACTTAACTTGACTTTGTGTTAATTCAACACTTTCTTTGAGTTAACTTTATAAAGAGTTGTTACTGACCGAACTCTTAAAAGGTTGATTCAACACTTTAGTTTTAAGAGTGTTGGTAATTATTTGATAACACAATATTTCCGAAAAATAATGGTTATTGGCCTTAAGTTTCGAATCTATAGCAGGTTCTTTCTCAAAGAAAGAACCTGCTATAGTAACCATTATATTGCATTTATACTACAGGTCCTTTAAGCAGTTTGCAACAGCTAATTCTCTATTTACAATATTTCCGAATTATCCAATTGTTGTGAGGTTGGTGAAGATACCAATCATCCTAAATAAATTTTGTTCTCAAAAAGATAAAACACCAAACAAAAAAAGACTATGCTCAAAGTGTTATCTGTAAACAATTGTGATGTATATTTCCGTTTACACTTTCTCACGACTTAATTAATAATAATAATAATAATAATAATAATAATAATAATAATAATAATAATAATAATAATAATAATAATAATAATAATAATAATAATAATAATAATAATAATAATAATAATAATAATAATAATAATAATAATAATAATAATAATAATAATAATAATAATAATAATAATAATAATAATAATAATAATAATAATAATAATAATAATAATAATAATAATAATAATAATAATAATAATAATGTGGACTTATATAGCGCACGTATCCACCAAACTGGTGCTCAAGGCGCATTATTATTATTATTATTACCCCTGCTCATCAGGCTCATAAATCATTCCTGAAACCATCTCAGCTCCCTGGGGAGTATACAGCTCAATTGCTGCCATTACAGCGCATATAGGGCTAATCAAACACAACAACCAACTCTGCCCTCACAGGTACCCATTTACCCCTGGGTGGAGAGAAGCAATTATGGTAAAGTGTCTTGCTCAAGGACACAAGCACCATGGTCGCGGTTGGGATTCGAACACACATTCTAACGACTCGGCCATCAGAACACAACTCCGATGCACTAAACCACTCGACCATGGCACTCCATAATTGACTCCACATTGAGACGAAACTTTCACAGATTCAGTTGTTTAATGAAAAGGGCTTTCTTTATTTAAAGAAAGTTAGCATACTCATAGAGAAGCTTTGCCAATGCTGTACCTTCCTTTTAATCTCTGCCATATTATTCCAAAATGCAAACCGAGGAAAAATACAGACCAAAATCCTTTGTCGGGCTTGGCGAATAATTATTAAAGTAACTTTACAAAGAACATCGGCATTGTAATGTTTATCCTTAAGAAATTAATAGAGAACTAGCTGTTGCAAACTGCTTTCCAACCTGAAGGACCTGTATAGCATAAATGCAAAATAGTTATTGGTCTTACGTTTCGAACTTAGCAGGTTCTTTCCCAAAGGCAAAATGAGAAAGAAGAAATTAAGGGTTACTTGCATTATCCTTGCTGTGTACCGTTTACCAACGGATCGTGAAACTTAACTCGTTTATCAACACCAGGGCAGCTTATAATAGGCCTACCCCTATTCTTGTCATTTATCAATCTCCACTTATTTTTGTCATTAATAATAATGATCTTTCCGTTGGTCACCCGAGCGTCATTCATCACCATATTTTTTTGTAACAAGAAATTGTCTGTTTATCGTCTAATAGTTGACAACACTGGGTAAAGAGGGGGGGGTCTATGCCTCTTTTATGGGCGGGGCCACTCCAAGTTTGAAAGAGATTGCGGGAATGTCTTCATTGATAGGGAGGGATGTCTCAAGGATTTATTTTGCATATAATTTGCATAATTGTTTACGTTGTTGCTGTTGCTGATTGCTGTAGCTGCTGTAGCTGTTGTTGTTATTGTTGTTGTTGTTGCTGCTGTTGCTGTTATTATTGTTGTAGCTGCTGTAGCTGTTGTTGTTGTTGTTGTTGTTGTTGTTGTTGCTGCTGTTGCTGTTATTATTGTTGTAGCTGCTGTAGCTGTTGTTGTTGTTGTTGTTGTTGTTGCTGCTGTTGCTGTTATTATTGTTGTAGTTGGTGTTGTTGTTGGTAGTACGGGTGTTTTTATTGTTGCTGCGGCTGTTGATAATGCTGTTTTTGTTGTTGTCTTCGTTGTCGTTGCTGTAGTTCTTGTCTAGTTGTTTTTTCTTGAAGGAGTTGTTCTTGTTTACAATGTATAACATTGTGTTTCTTAGTAACATAGGCCTACACTTTGTCCGATATTTTGAATAAACCGAAACCGACCGTGTGAGGTGGAAGTAATCACCTTACTCGCGGAGCAACAGTGGATGTAAAATTATACCCTAGTATGAACGCACTTATATGTACGTCATTCCTGATGAAGAGCTCTCGATACAGCGTAGACCCCTGTGGAAAATATAACATTGACCCGTAAGAATATCTTAGGCTAGATTATTCACAGCTCTGCAAACCTAATTAAGATAGGTGTCGATCCTGCTTGCGCCTCGTGTGATCAGTAGTATAATTGACAACACGATTGGTCTTTGAGAAGTTTGTTTTTTACTGCGGGCGTCGCATCTGGTAAAGATCATGTGTCTAATAATATAATAAATTGTGTTATTTTCATGAGATTGCGCAAACGAAGGCGTCGCTCTTTGCTTGGTACATTGAGGAGGAATTTCGTTGGGGGCTACCCGATGAAGACACCTGCTTCAGTGAACGTTTTTTGTCAACATCACTTGCCTCAGCAGTGGATCAGCTGCGCATGAAAGCACACGTGGGAGTAATAAACACCGTCAACACTGCTCATAACCACGTTTTCAAAAGACGATTTTGATTGAATTTATTTCGCGCCAAATTCGCAAGCGTATTTCGTGATTGTCAAATGTACTGCAGGCCTGTGTTATATGTGAAAAAATAGTTGGAAAAACAGTTGATGCCGGTCACAAAGAATATACTGATTTAGATTCATTGTTGTTGCTGCTGCTGTTGCTGTTATTATTGTTGTAGCTGCTGTAGCTGTTGTTGTTGTTGTTGCTGCTGTTGCTGTTATTATTGTTGTAGTTGGTGTTGTTGTTGGTAGTACTGGTGTTTTTATTGTTGCTGCGGCTGTTGATAATGCTGTTTTTGTTGTTGTCTTCAATCAAAATCGATTTAGATTCATTTTGACTGACTATCGCTAGCATTATTTCCGGGTGAATATATGCAGGCGATGCGGCAGACCCACACATCGCCACGTCAACGGCATGATTCACCAATGAAGATTAAATTGAGCAGTAACTAGTCATCGCTATATTCGTTTACGTACTCTCAAACTGGATAAATTCTAGTAACAGTCGTGACAATATATGTGCATAATTAAGCAATACAAACTCGAGGATTTGCGCATCCAGCTTCCATTTCGTAGATATGTCAAGGATGGGGCAACACGCTTTCGTGAAGAGTTTAGACAACTAATTATAGCAAAGCCTTTATTAAGAAACATGCAAGAAGAAATTAATCTACTGAATGTTGATTTCAAAAGAAGGAGGGTAACATTCCACTGAGCAATAGTAGAAAAGGGGCAAATCAAGTAGGCATCCAGGAATCCAAGAATCGGTAAAACGTCATTCATTCATAGGTTTTTACTGCCTCTTCGGTTTCTGAAAGAGTTGCAGAGTGTTTTCACTGATCTAAACTTGACACATTTCCGCGGCTTTAAACAGTTCGTATTCGTTTTCATACTGGGATTGAACTACAACATAGTGTTGATCGTTTTACCACGTTTTTTAATTTATTTTTTATCGGCGCTTAGCATCATGCGTTTCATGATGAGATCGTTTTCCGCGCGAATGAGGTGGGCAACGCACTTTTCCTGCATGCTGCTTTGGAACGAAATCTGAAATTGATGGTACTTTGGAGGTGCGGTAGAGATCGGCGGTTGTTGTACCAGTATAGAAAATCTGGCTCACCGTCGTCGTGATCTGGATGTCTGCGAAAGCCGTTACGAATCTTGCGTAACATGATTAACATGATTTGATAAGAAATGTATACGTGGGTATACATTATACAGGCAAAGTCGGATCCAGGATTTGACAAATATAGGGGCGCAACCTGGGTCGCACAGCCTCACCCTGTTTTTAGACATCATTTTTTGGGGGAAAACAATTACGAGTTGAATTTTTGTTTCTTGCAGACGGGAAAATGGGGGTAGTCAATTCTTGCTCCATCCAACCATGGAGGAAGAAAACATGATCCAACAAGTCTGTGGTCCAAGATTGTAGATTCGCCTCTGCACGAGCCCGCAGCTGCGGCGCAAGGGGCCTGCCTGCCTTACAGCATTACAGAGTCACGAAAACTTGTTCGACTCTGGACGCTCTGTGGTGCATTCTGATCGTTTTATTAATATTTTGGTGTTGCAAGAAAAACGGTATAGCCTATAAAAAGTGTGTGTGTGTGTGTGTGTGTGTGTGTGTTGTGGGGGGGGGGGATTTGATGTAATGTCTCTCACTCTGAATGTGTGTGGTTGTGTGTATGTGTGTGTGTGTGTGTGTGTGAACGTACACACCATTCGTTGTGGGGTCCAAAACACAATAGAACAATTGGACCCCACAAGGTAACTATAGAAAATCTTGTACCCCACAGGAGAATTATAAGGAAAAGGGATAATAGAACGAACAAAGGAATACCCCACAAATCAATGTGCGTGAGGGTGTGTGTGTGTGTGTGTGAACGTACACACCATTCGTTGTGGGGTCCAAAACACAATAGAACAATTGGACCCCACAAGGTAACTATAGAAAATCTTGTACCCCACAGGAGAATTATAAGGAAAAGGGATAATAGAACGAACAAAGGAATACCCCACAAATCAATGTGCGTGAGGGTGAACGTACACACCATTCGTTGTGGGGTCCAAAACACAATAGAACAATTGGACCCCACAAGGTAACTATAGAAAATCTTGTACCCCACAGGAGAATTATAAGGAAAAGGGATAATAGAACGAACAAAGGAATACCCCACAAATCAATGTGCGTGAGGGTGGGTGTGTGTGTGTGTGTGTGTGTGTTGGGGGGGGGGGGGTGTCCGATCGAAGCCCATGTGTGTGCTTAAATTTAAATCAAGAAATGGGTAGGATATATAAACCCGTCGTGTTTTTCTCATAGTGACGAATTGGCATTTTTGGGGAAAAGGAGGTTTTCACAATTTTATGGTTCTTTTTGTGTCTAATTTCATTTTTGAAAGTTTGAAATCCAAATTCTGGATGGTTTTTAGAGTTACAGACACCCCCTGAACGGCGAATGTTTTTTACCGACCCGTGACTTAAGTGCTCACTTTTGAGAGAAAATTATGTTCATAAAAAAAATTCTGCGCGACAGGCAAACTCTAAAAAGTGATTTTTATCAAGACCATCTGACCATTACCCGAACAAAGATACTGACAAAATATGGAGCCCGCCAACATAGGGCTAGATAGATGGCTCAGTAGATCACCGATACAATAACACAGAGATTATATATCCGTGCACAAAATACTGTGACTGATTAGAATATAATTTTATTACAAATCGTTTTTTTAGTAGTATTTTTTTAGTAGGCTAGTATTAGTTTCCTTTGAGCGGAAACGTAATTATCTCTTAATGAGTGCACATTGACTACCTTTTATCAAACGTGGTTCGTGTATTTGAGCTTCAATTAGCAGCTGTTGATGACTGTATGCTACAGCCAGCTCTGTCCATTAACCTTCCCTTAAACTCTACGGTCACGCTTTTCCATTATCCGACCAGTGGCTGACTTATTATTGATCTACTTGTTCTGCTTGTCCTATTTCATATTGCAAAATTCCATTTTCCCCAAGGCTTCAAACAAGATGTCTTAATGTGTTTCTGTGACAAGTTGTGGGGGAGTGTATTAGTGCGAATTATTCCATTAAATAACCGTGAATCTGCCAGAAGAATCAAGGATTGAATCCTTTAATTTAAATAATGACAGCATCGATTCTGAGAGTTCTAACAATATCATCTGTCAGTTTGTTTAAAACAAATTACACAAAATATCAGTATTTACCGGGTGTGAGGTGAATCACCGTTTTCTGTGCACATTGGCCATCTCTGGGGGGGGGGGGGGGGAAATGATCAAATTCTTACATTCAAAACATCACTTCGTGTAAAGTTGAGGATGAAATCAATCAACCCGCTTGAAATCTCTGTGTCTCGGGTGATATCATTTTAGTAGTATTGTTTCTTAACTCAATAAAAAAGGACGGCAGATCAAAATTCCACGCTAAACATCTCAATGCATTTTGCCTGGTTTCTCGTTAACTACAGGTCAGTTGGTTTTATGTACACTGTAAAAAAAAAATTGTATTTTTTTACACATATTTTTTTGTCTGTTTTTTCCTTTTACATTTCTTTTTGATGTAAATAAACCTGTATCTGTCAATATTATTGTATTTTCACATATTTTTGTCATTTTACCCATACTTTCATAATTTAACCATAGAATTTAACCATAAAAATACAGTCGAATTCTGCGAATTCTTTGTTTTTTTTAAAAATGTGCATGTGTTTGGCTTTCTACAGCAAAATAATAACAGGTCTGTAATTATATTTTACAAAATAACGGTTAAATAAAATAACAGGCAAAGTGCTGGCAACTCTGTTGACAGCACTTTTTCTGTCAATTTACAAAAAATGTTTTTAGAGTGTACATCTTTATTTTACAATGAAGTATAACCTTCACTTCGTGCAGAGAAGAGTAGATTATCAATGGTATATGTTCCCTTAACATTTACCAAAGCGTGAACGTCAAGAGCGCTGGGCGACGGAGCAAGTAATCGTGTGATCAATATTCCTTGGGAAATACTTGTTTTTGAAGGTTAAAGTGTTTTCGTGAAGGAATTAATTTCTTTTTTTGACGAGGAACCGGTGATCTTTACATATGTCGATGTAAGATGAACACAACATTTGAGACGCCTTCAAGCTCCGAGCTTGTGACAAATTGACATTGATTTGACTGTCACAGAACTAGAAGTCTTGTTTTCTGTATAGACGATTGAATTGTTAGGAGCGAATGCACAATTATGAAATGAAGCGAACCTATTTATTCATTTTAACCTGATATGCCGATATTTAAAAGAAGTGTCCACATCTACACTCTCTTTTAATAATATTTATGTTTGTAAATTAATCCATACTTTTTATTAAGAATCGAGTGATACGAACAGAAACCAACATGTGTATTGTATCTAGATAATGGAAATTGAATTTAATTGAATTGACAAGTTTATGATGATTATATGCCCAATATAGACACCAGTGGATGATTTTTTTTACACCACGGTTATGCGGTTTGCCACCCCCAACTCGTGTTTTATCATTATATTCATTCCCTCGGTCAGGTGTCAAAATGTAAACATAATTTGTACAATAATTAGTCAGAATCCCCTTAGCACATGAGGTGATGGGTTTAACATCCAAGGGATTACGGAGGTAATTATTGCCAAGAAACATCCATCATCTAACTTCTTTTGTTGATTTCCCGGGCGGCCGGAGGTAACACAAACAAAATTTAATCATCTTGTAACACGACAGAGACGGAACAAAAATCTCCACGAAAAGCTCGCAGTAATGTTAATGACGCGTGGGTTGTCGGACACGAATAACACCGCGGGCCGTGTGCCGAAGGAAACAAGTCCCCTTGCGAGATGGTTAATGACACCGGAAGCCCACTTTCTCGGTATACGATTCCATGAGATTGAATTTCAAAGTTAGACGGGCAACTCACCGCATGCGACGATCATCCTAGCTTCACATCCAGAGGAGAACACAGAATCTTGTTCTTCTCTGGGGTGTCTGTGATGAGAGTATACTGCTACCAAGGATGAACAAGATCTATGTACAGCCTATACTCTTCGGAATCGGATACTGTTTCCACCTTCGGTTCTACACTCGTGATCCTTCTTCACAAATGAGGATCATCAATTCCGCTTCTTCCCACATAGACGTCAGGAGTGGAGACATCTTACCATATAGGCCGCGACCCAGATCCGATTTCACGTTACGCCGAATGCGTATCCTTCGTTGTGCGCAAGGAGTCATATCAAACCTGGCATCTTTTTGTATTACCAGATGCATACTTGGTGGTAATTCTTATCCCACTGACGTAATTTTTTTCTTGTCACAACGTCACAAGAGGATCTCTTGAGATTTTCAACGCACAAAAGTTGCTTCCTTATAAACTTGAGTAGGCCTATATATTTATGGCAGTATGGTTCATAGAAGGCCATACATACTCATCATTGTTGGGGGCGGGATCAGAAAGTGAACAAGGGCGATTTGTCAGTGAATATAGTAACCTCAAACTGATTACAAAACACAAAGACAATGTTATCGTTAACGTTGCTTTCAATAATCACAAACCCTTGCCATTTTCTGCTTACGCTGGATCATGTATATCGCCGGTTTTTTTAATTTTAATTTTTTTAAATTATTATTATTATTTTTTTTACTGCTATATACTGTAGAATTAGATATCCGTCTTTAATGTCATCAAAGGCGGCTCTTTTGTATGTAGGCCTACATAAAACCAATTTTGCCGCGATTTATCGTCTCCACAATCGGTTAATATCCATGCATGTTTTTTTAAATTACATTATAGAGAATCATCTTAGATGCGCACGTCATTTCCTCGACCTTTATATGTCGACTTCCGCGCGTCAGCAGGGCCCGGTGCAAATATAATTCCCTGTGTTTTCTCTCTAGCTTATAGCATGGAGGTTTCCTTCCTCCATGCTTATAGACAATCCAAATTATTCAGCGGTATACGGTGAACCGGTAATCACTATATCTGTGAAATTCTAAATTTGATAATTGCCATCTTGGATTAAGTTACAGTACTTAGGAAAGGTGACCACTTATAAACCGGTATTCGCGAACAGCAAAGCTCACTGTGGGCGAACCTATTTGCACACTTGCCGTAATCCATTAAACGTTAAGCCATTTTGAGAATCAAAGCGCATTTTTGGGGTCAAAATGATTAGATTTTTCTCGCGGGAAAACAACTTTTTTTTTTTTTACACAACAGTTACATTCATAACCGTAGGCCTATATAACAGAACCATGTTGGCTTAATTTCAATCACGTTTAGCAAACAGCGAACACTATTTAACCAACGGAATAGCATTTAAAGAGGAGGATTCAGAGTCGCACACAATGGGTTTGTTGGGTCTTACCTTCCGTTTCATGCGCGGATTGGTTGTCTGGCGTAAAACACGTTTTCCGGGTGGTGGCAGGTGTTGGTCGGGTCATGAATGGGCGTGGTTCCGTTACCAAAGGATTGCCCAACTGTTTGTTTGTATTATATAGTTTTTAACCAATTAGGCAACAGGAAGCATGTTCTTTTACTTAGTGAGTGATCATTTACATTTCAATGTTTTTGTGAAATGAATTTTTAATGGTAATTGTATATGATTTCTTAACTATATTTTCTCTCTCTCTCTCTATATATATAATTTTATATTTAAATATTTAAAAAAATTTGTGCAATGAAATTTTAAAGTTAATTTATGAATTTTTAAAATGAATGTAACTTGTATCTTTCGGCTTCTTTGGCCGCGGTATGCAGTATTTATTTTAATAAATCAGTAATAATAATAATACACAACCCCAACATTTGAAAATAAATATAGATGATAAATTTTGAATGTTTGCATATGGTTGATTTTCAAAAACGGAGGGGGACACACGCCCCTCTTTGACCCCTTTGATCCGCCACTGGACATTTACGAAGTGTATATGCCTATACCTCGCCAAAAAACGTTGGAATTTAAAACTAGGCTACTTTTAGTTTACCCTGGACGGCTGCCCTGAATTTCCCTAAGTTGTCCGGTGGTGGGTGGGGTAGATAGGGGTGCGGTTTTTTCCCAAAGCCCAAAGCAGACATATTCACGGAATAACTGTGTGTTTCCCCATTCGGGCCAGTAGACTATACAGTCCAAAATCAGTGCCATAATTATAGTGTAAACGTACATAATGGCCCTGTCACACTGTTGCGTATGAGAGAAACGTAAGAGTTGCGTATGAAAATTCATAATATAATTTTCATACGCACAAAAAGCCCTTGAAAATACAGAATTGTGCGTATACTTACCGTATTGAACCTATGAGTAGCGTATGAGTAGCGTATGGCAAGCGTATTGACAGCGTATGACCAGCGTATGTCAGCGTATGAACAGCGTATGGCCAGCGTTCTCTGCGTATGGCTAGCGTATGAGTAGCGTATGAACTGCGCATGCCCAGCGTACCGCCTATCCGCCTATCACGTGACAAAGTGCCTATATAATCGGCGGCCTTTCCACAACGTATGGCAACTTATGTCCAGCGTACTCGACCTATGAGTAACGTACCTATATCGTACCTCTAGCGTATTCAGCGTATGCCTAGCGTATGCTTAGCGTATTAACCATACGTCCGCATACGCACAACATTTTTAAGCATGCTTAAAAATTTATTTCTGCCTCAGCGTATGCCAGCGTATGCCAGCGTATGCCACCGTGCTTGAAACGTATACAACCTATGCCTAACGTACCCCTAGCGTATGTCAGCGTATACCAGCGTATGCCACCGTGCTTGAAACGTATACAACCTATGCCTAACGTACCCCTAGCGTATGTCACCGTATACCAGCGTATGAGTGATAATTTTCATACGCTGGCATACGCTAGTACGATACGCAACAGTGTGACAGGGCCATAAAGCCTAAATCTTCACCATTATCTTAGAAATGCAAGCTTTCATTGAGCTTAATCTTCCACCGAATATTGATTTCTACGGATATATGTCTTTATTTCCATCAATAATGAATGCTTACAAAGAATCCATCACAAAATGGACTGCCCGGGAGTTTGTAATAATAACGCCCACGATTTTAGGATGGACGTCCACAAACAAACAAGGAGTTGCTTTGTCAAGTTCTGATGGCATAGCGCATATATAATCCTTATATATAATCTTTATACCGTTGTTGACCCATTCTACTCTCAAGAAAGACCAATCTTTCGGTATGTCATGTATTTGTATAACGGGTCCATGGGGCTTTTTTCCTAGGTTGCATTTCAACACACGATATGTAGTCTCCACAAAAGGGTTGACGTATTTACAAAAGGAACTATAGGCCCTATAAATTGCCTTTTGTCGTGGCATTGTGATGATGAAAAACAACTAGGTCTATACAAGTAGGGATGTTTCTAATTTACAATGATAAAGACGTATACGGGGAGATAAACTCATTGGCCCGTATTCATAAAGGACTACTAAACCAATTTTAGCCTAGTGATAGTTTAAATCCACCCTAGTGGCAATTTTAAATTAAAATTGAATTCATAAAGGTTCACTAGTCTTAAACTGCCACTAACTTACACTAAACTAGTCTCACTAACTAGAGGAGCCCTGGGGGTACTTTAACTTCTCACTAAGTGGAACACATGTGCCATTTCTGAGCTGTTCTCTTGCAGTCATGGATGCTATTATTGCTCTACGCGATATCCAAAGGCAGCAGGGTGGTGCACTCCGCCGCGAGAGGATTTTCAGGGACAGACTGAATCCAAATTCTCCCGGCAAAATGTCATGAATTTGTTCAGAGATACCTGTGGTTTTTTTTGGCTCGGGCCCCCCACCTGTCTTCTTTCTCTCTTTTTCATATTTACTGTAGTCCTGTTTATCCTTCAGTTTTATCCTGCCCCACTGTTCCTTTATCCGCTTTTTATCGCGTCTCTGCCCGTACCTTGCACTGAATTTGTTTACGATTTCTTCCCATGCCTTCTCTTTCCTCTTAGTTGAATCTGCATCAATACGCTTGTCTTCTATGATTTTCACTTTTTCCTGGCATAGTTCTAGCAAAAAGATCTTTTCCATGTAATCCCAATTCTCACCTCTTTCCCTTTTTGCAGCCATGTCTATGTAAGGCCTGTGCATGCACACTCTGTCAACCTTTCCTAAGGGCATTCTCCTATTAGCATAACAATCAATTCCAGGAAACGATTCAGGGTTCATTGTACTTGAAGAAGTAAATCAGTTTTAAAATGCTATACCAAGTTAGTGAGACATTTTAGTATCTACTAATTAGTGGCAGTTTTATAAATACCAAATTAACTTAGTGGGCAATTCCTCAGTAACTAATTGGAGATTAACTTGGTAACAGTTTAAATTAGTGACTCTTTATGAATACGGGCCATTGACTTTAACATGCGGGTTGTATACTTATGCCTTATGGTGAATTGCTATTTGTATTAATCGAAGGGAGAGGGGAACGCCTCATTGCCTTTGCCTGATTTGCCAAGAACTCGACTGTTTTTAGCCTGAAGTTAACAGTGTAGGCCTATGTCAGTCCGTCTGTTCGTCATATATTCTAAATTAACCAAGGCGTCTCTTTTGAGTTCCAGGAATTAGATTTGCTTTAATAACGCGCATTGTGTGTGGGCCTATTATATAGGTCCTTTTTCTGAGTAGCCTCAATATAGCCGCGTTTTTTCGCGGGCTGTCACTCAGACGAACGATTGCCGATTTTGACATTTTAATTACTGAACTTCGCTGACGGAGTTACCGTACCGATGATCCATACATAATAGGCTATCAACAAAATTAATGGAGAAGTGATCATTGTCAGAATGGGTCGTAATGCGGGGATTTTTTTAAATAAAGACTCACTGTCGTCCCTTTGGCGACAGACGGAGTCGTTTTACGGTATAATTCTGCGAAACAAACTTTTATAGTATTGCTTTTAGTTGCACTGCAAAAAGTAGTGGCGTCAACTTTATTCTTCAGTGGTGTTTATATTGTGCGAGTTGCCTAATATAAACACCAATGGTGTAGTTTTTAACACCACAGTTTTTGCAGTGTGCAGTATTGGTTAAAACCATTGAACAAGCCTTCGGGGTTAGAGTAAACAATAGTATATATGCACATAAACAACATTCCCCCCCCCCCCAAAAAAAACCCAAAACAAACAAACAAAAACCGGACATCGTGGGTTGATCATGTTTTAGAATTTTGGACATGCAAACGCTCAGACCAAAACCAATGCAGCGTGGTTTCATTGAGTGTAAACTCTGTAAACAGTTGATAATCTTTGCAACATTTGGGGTGTGGAGATTCCACGTGACTCGCTTATCGACAATCATGACACAATCTCTGCAGACATCTTTTGACATGAGTGAAATATTTCGATCACTGAAATTTTGGGGGAAATTCCGAAAAATTACAGGGTTCCCTCGCAGTTGCATTTCCCTTGTGGGTTAAATAAAGCAATACAAATTCCTCTTATACTTATAGTTGGTGCCGTGCAAGAAATGATGTTGTTTTCCACAATCGTCTTGCTGTTGTTGTTTTTTTGGGGGTGAGATGCAATAATTTATAAGGAATTCTGATTTGTGTTTTCTTTGCAGTTTCGGACTTGGGCAATGCATTGTACCTCCCAGAACTCGAGATTAGACAGATGATAATCAACACCCATAATGCCTTGAGGCGGAAAGTGGCTACACGGTGGGCAGACAGAGGATTGGCTGCGGGGGACATGAGGAAAATGGTAGGTCAACGGTCGACTTCATACTAAACCAGTGTACATGATGAGACCCCCCGAAGAAATATCCGTTTGCCTGATAATCACAGGTCAGATTGAGGAATTATGCAGTGATAAGGCATTTTGCAATTTAGCGGGATTTTTTTTCTAATAACCTGTAGGCTACACAAATAATTGATAGGTCTATTGAAGTTGGTAAATGTACCAAATTAATCCGGATTATTTATTCTGTCTGAAGCGCTTCCATTTCAACGCCTTGATCCAAGTATTCCATGTCAAAACTTTCTTATGACTACTGCAGAATCCGCGTCACAGGGGCTGAAACTGGGAGAAAAAAACATAAAATTAAAAACAGTTTTAAACATCAAACGTACTTGGTATAAAGTTGATGCTGGTATCAAACATCCCTTGAAATATTTTTTGTTTGAGGTGCCATCATTTTATTTTGCAGATGAATGTTTGTCCACCGTAGACGTAGGCCTTAAATTTAACGAAGAATAAGAAGAATCTGAATGGATTTTCACTAGTGCTGGGACGGTTAACCGGTTAACCGGTTAACCGGCTAGCCGAACGAAACTGCCGTCCATTTTGTTTTTCTAGACTTTATTTTTGCCGCGGTGGTTATTTAGCAGCGGTTATTAAAATGTACACATTGTTTCATTTGCCGACTAGGCTATCTAGTTTGCACGTGTAGCCGTCGGGTGCCGACCTTCGGTTGACCGGTTAACCGACCGTAAAAGTTTCGGTTAAACGGTTAGCGATGTAACCGGTAACTCCCAGCACTAATGTTCACTATGTTCTCGTTGACGGTACAATGAAATAAGCTGAAATTTCTCAGGTTGGTTTGGTTTGGTCTCTTGATTCTTTCATTATTATGGATGCATTAAAATACATTCGATCAAAAGGTTAATAACCTACTGGCTTTAAGATCTGAATAAGGTCTATATAATATTTGTACATGGATGTCTTTTTGCCATTGCTCTCTCTGTCGGCGTAATTAATTTGTTGCTTAATGTTGTCTTTTCCGTCCTAACTTGCTTCAGCGGTCCTCTAGTGGTGTAACGGGGGTGGGGGGATGGGGGGGGGGGTGTAACAAGGTATAAAATGTTCAGTGGGTTTCTTGTGGTAGGATGGCCTTGTAGAGGTGCTTACCACTCACTGGCCTTTTTAAAATGAATTTTTGTGTATTTTTAGTTTTTTAGGGTTTTGGTTTTATATTTAATTGATGTAATCTGTTTGTCAGTGTAAAATGTAGGCCTAGTTGATTTTTTCCTTATTTTCTAAGGTTTTGAAAAGTGCGAACCCTCAACTTACTCATCTGAACACTGTACAACGTCTTGGCCATGTATTGACACTGTATATGTTATTAAAAATAACAGTAACACAACAAGAACGGGACCAGCCAGTATATATACCCACAAAAAACACCGTATCTGTGATATGTATTTATGTGTTTTCAAAAGCGTATACATCCACTCATATCCGTGACAAATCCCCGGCGGACAGTGGGTACACACTCGGTCGTTTGAGTTGTCACGGTTGACCACCGTACTTCTCAGTTCACTCCATTCATTCAAAGTGCTTTAAACGAAAATTCCATATTACCTGTTTAACTGGACCAAAACAGGACATGCTCAATATAGCTAGGCCTATAAACCGATCTTCGAAACACTATATAGTTCGCTTTTTCGAAAAATTGTAGGCCTATTTAAAACCAAAGCAAACAAACATGTTTTTCATGGATTGTCTGCAAGCCAACACTACTACTTCTCTGTTTAATAAAATCTCACCGGGTCGAGCGACTTAGCGTCGCCGGTGTTTAGCCGATGTTTACCAGTAGGTACTCTCACATTATTGTTGTAACCAAACTCAACCTACCGCTGCAAAGTGATACTTTTAAAAGAAATAAACCATTAATGAGTGAATGGGAAAAAAGGCTGTCGTCTTCCTTTTGTTGACCGCCCCAAAAAAAACATCTTGAAAAGTGAAAACATTTACCGAAAATACTATTTGTAGATTTAGAGTGGGCCACGTACGTACGCTCACACTGAATAAGTGCGTCACACAGCGATGAAGTAATCGTTAAGGTGAAACGATAGTAAACAGTAACGTTGATTTTATAGTGTATACGATTTTGACATCACCGGGAATTTTAACAAAATAATAACTGCTACAAAGTATGAAGATAATGGAAAGTGACGGTTTTAACAACCCATTGGGGCCTATTGATATCCTCATTGGGAGAATAGGTTTTCAATCAGGGTAAAAGTATCACCCTATCGGGATAGTATAGCAGAAAATTTCATTGTCACCCAAGAGTTTCACGACTGGGGGCCCATTGATATCCTCTCATAGGGAGAATATGGTTCCAATCAGGATAGCAGTATATCCCAATTGGGATAGTATGGTTGACAATGAACCTGTGAACGATACTAGGGGGCCTATGTCTATAACGGGATCATTGTCATCCATAGATACTATCCCGATCAGTGACATATACCTTTATCCTGATTGGAAGCTTACGCCTCTGATTAGGATACCAATTGTTTTCAATCGGGAAACCCCTTGGTGACAAAGACACCTTTCTATGATACGATGTGGGACATCAAAAAAAAAATGTAGACGACACAATTTTATCAGATAGTAATCAGTGAAATGTAATATGAGCTCTCACAATCTCTCGCAAGATTGAGTTTTCAAAAAATCAATAGGAACGCTCACTTATCTGAATTGCTTTACGTCCCAAATCGTTGCTGTATGACTGGACTGTTCATGTCTGCGAATGAGAGTAATGTTGGCCTTTAAAGATTGAAAGCATTAGAGGATCTTAGGCGGAATTAAAAAGAAAATTGCCGTGCATAAATTTACCATGTATTTTAGTGTGTAGCCCTTGTCCTTTTTGGCAGCGTTCCCCCTTTTTTGAGACCCTGGCTCCGCCCTTGGTTTAAAGCCAGTAAACACTTTAGGCAAAATGTCTGTAAATGCATCAACAAGTATTACATTATATTACAACCAACCTGTACACGTTTTAGCTTAATCTCATTAGGCCTATAGTGAAAATGCACACAAACTGTTTATTAAAAAGTGGACAGAAATTAAGTGGATAAAATTAAGTGGACAGAAATTCTTTAATTTAACCATAGAGTTTATTCCAGTGACATTTGATGAAATCAACCTTTAAGGATCTGTAATCATTTATATTTTTTTTGAGAAAACCAATAGTGTATAACAAAGAGGCTTTAAAGAGGAAATTCAGAGCTGGCTGATGTATGAAATACTCACTGCGAAGTCAAAGAACATGTTTTTGAATAAAAAATATCATCACAATACAGCACTTTCACAATATCATCACGGTCGACTGGGCACGGTATCGGAGTGCTAGTTTTAGATTAACTCAGTGACTGAAAATAATACCACCACATGATAAGGTCATATCACGGTTGCTGCGGTGATTTTCAGTCAGTGTGTTCATCTTAAACTTGGACACTGATTCCATGCCCTGTTGAAAGTCTGCTCTTATCGTGACGGTATAACGTCCCTTTAATTGTTGGTATCCACAATGGTCTAAGCAGCGGCGGCGCTACGGGGGGCAAGGGGGGACAAATGCCCCCGGTTACTTTCTTTGCCCCCCCAATTTGCCCCGCCCCCCAATTTTTCCCCGATGGTAAGTCAATGCTTTTTCAGCAGTACAAAATTACATTAAAGATTAATGTTTTCCCCCTTAAATTTAAGTTTGCCCCCCCCTCTTGCCCCCCCAGTTTAACAGGTCTGGTGCCGCCGCTGGGTCTAAGTACAATTTGTCATAAAATAGGCCATAAGCACAGAAGATGTATACTTAAAAAAATTTGGAACAATGAATTCCATTTTAGCCTTCATTTTAAAAGTCTGATACTTAAAAAAAAAACGATTTTCACACGTGTTATTATTGTATAAGAAATCGATGTGTCTTTCTCGCATTCAAGGAAGAAACATAGGCTACAAAAATAGAATCCAAATTGTGACTATGAAGGAGTCCTTTATGAATTTTCCAAGGGTATGGATGTTTTTAAGTCAAGATTTAACTTTCATTTGATGAGGAATTTTAATACTATCGATCGTGCTAGTCTGTTTGCGTGCATTGCCCTTATTTCTCTTAACTCCGAACGCTAGACTATGCATACCGTTGATACCCCTGGGGCCAAAGGTCACCGAGCATGAATTGGCGGGAAAGTCACGTCTGACTTGACCAACACGTGGCCCTCGGAGATATGAGCCGCGGGTGATCGGTTCGCACTTCTTGGTTGTTGCACCCTGCGGCAATTTCAGAATCGAATTCAAGCTCAGATAATGATGGCAGTGATGTATTCTATTAACTTAACTGACACACTATAGAATTCAAGTCATGCCCGGACGAATATTTGACATGTTTTCTGATTATTCTTTCTGATGGCAGCGTGCCAGCCGGGGGCGTGTCACATGGCAAAGATACGTGGGAGGGGGGGGCAATGTCATTCCGTGCCCGTTATGCTAGTGACGGGCACCAGTGACTGCTTGCTGTGTTAATGGTCTATGCCCCCGGACTCTCTCAATGTATAGTTTGTAATTAATGTTAGTGTGACCTACATCTTTTTTTATTTTTCGAATTGAAGCACGTTCATAGATAATATAATATAAAATACTTCTTTAATGTACGGTAGCCTGCGGTCTTAATTCATTAATTAATTTAAAGTGAATTAATTCATCAAACACTCTACTTATCTTGTGACTCTTATGCCAAAAAAGTCTCCGGTTTCTGGTCATCGGTCGACTTCAAAATCGTTGCAGTGACACGCTTTTTTCGGCCATCAGGGAAATACGTGATACATTGTATACGCGGGGACCAAATTTCCGCTATTACAAAGTATGATGGCTAAGAGAGGCCTCGCAAATCGGGCAAACGTTCAATACCACTATGTGAAAAAGTCATTTAAAGCACAGCATGGCAGAATTCCAATCGATCCAGCAATTTTGGCTGCATTTGGACATCGTTTCATAGCCAAAAAAAAGGAAATTAAAAATGAATACAGTCCTGAAAAGGTTTGTGTAGCATATATATTATGGTATTGTAACGGGGCTGGCTAGTTTTCTGCGTTGTCAGTGTTGAAGTCCATACAACAGGAATTATTTCAGATGAAAACATAATGCAAATCTCCCTATCGATGTTCACTTAACTTTTCTAACCTTTGTAAATTTATGGGTGTTTGCGCTTGTTGGTGTCTATGCTCATGAAAATGTGCATAATTATTCATGAGCACATCTTAGATGTCTTTGTGGGATCAGAATGCAACACCTTCGGTTGGTATAATATGCATACAAGTTGATTTACCGGTAATTCCTGGTCTTTTCACAAGTCAGTTATCCTATCCTTGTGTGTGTTCTTGTTGACTGACAGTACGTAAACCATTGCGTTTTGGGTTCTGTTTGTGTACAAGTAACACTTAGGAGTGTTACTGTTGATACCGAGTTTCTATATTGTGATCTCAGAAAACAGCGCACTCACGTGTTATAAGGAAAATAGTGAACTTAATCTTCATGCACTGTGTGTCAAAAATAAAATTACATTTTTGTTTAGAGTGTTCCAAAGCCTGGATAGGATATCGGCACAGATTTGTATCTACATAAAGTAGCATTTCACAGACTTTTTAAAGGCGTGAAAACCACTCTTTCGAAGAGCTATATGGCGGACAAGTCTTTTTGGAGTGGATAAAGAGTAAAATTAGTAGTGTATAAAGAGTGAATTGGTAGCCTTTTACTGTATTTTTCACTCGAATCAGAGTGGGTTTCACTCCAAAAAAAAAGACTTGTCCGCCATATAGCTCTTTAAAAGAGTGGTTTTCACTCTTTTACATTAAGAGAGTACATTTCAGATTCAATGTACAAACGAGTGACAATGAAGGGAACGTGAAGAATCTGAAGTCAACGAGTCAACGACGTTTCTTCCCCCCCCCCCCCGGTCGATCCGAACGTGGGCATAGAGCAGATGTCTCGCACTGGAACAAAATGGATGGAAGGCCGCTTAATTCCGGCTGGATGCTCGCCGTTGTTTCTCTTGTCAAGTCCAGCTTTTTACCTGATGACACTTGCCAAATCTGTCGTGTTCCCTCCAGGGGTTGATCCTCTTTAAAGTTGCCGCAATTTTATACCCATGACAGAGATTGCTCCACGGTGAGTTGCTAGGTTTTCATCTCTAGTAGCAGTATAACGTACAAAACATAGGATCACGCTAACTACTTCTCTAGATAAGGTATTGACATTTCAGATAATGTGATGGTACAACTCGTTGAATTTCGTTGATCCAAGCAGCACTAGACCGGCTTTCGATCAGCATTGATGTTTATAAACTAGATCGATCATTTGACTTCAAATACGGGGGCTTTCGCGGATTCACCCACATGGAATTGGCTGGCAGTGTGTTGGTTATATTTTGAGCTAATACGTTGGATATTTTGTTGTTTAGAGATGTTGCGTGTCGGTGCATGGGGTTGAACAACCTCGCGGTTTAAGATGCATTAAGTTGTTTTATAAGGTATTTATACAATTTTTATACCAAATCACACTTCAGACAAATAGACTTGTTAAGGCGTTAACATCTTAGAAACAAAACACGTTTATATAGGGTGATAACATTTTATGAACACCAAAACACGTTCGTGCTGCCCAAAATCGAGCTGGGTGGTAGAAACGAGTTCAAGAGCATTGAAATAACCTTTGGTCACGTCTCTATAGTCGCAGGAGAGTTGCGGCTCGAGAGAAGCGTCAACTTGATGATAATCACAACACGTTTATTTAAAAAAAAGATATTTATATAAATTAGCACGATGCAGCGTTATGATCCTTGTTTTTTTTTTTTTACAGGTATTAAAAAGTCGGTAAAATGTATGTAAATCCATACTTTATAACAGCCAAGAGATATGTACAAGAAAACAACAAATATAAAACAAAGCTACTTCTAGCTACTTTTGTTGTGTGTTTATGGGTGAAATTGTGAAAATACGTTCAGATTATTTGTTTCCATTTGAATGTAGAAATAGTTAAAAAGCCGGTGAATCGTTCGCAGATTTTTAATTTGTTTTCATGATTTCTCGAAAATGACAACAGTCCAGACGAAATAACTGCACGGAGTTTGAACAGGTTCCAATAAAGGGAATTGGAAACTGTATCTATATCTTGTCTTGTACACGGCTTGGAGATATTGCAACGCACCTTAATAACATCGTAGGCGGTGATAGGTACAATATAAAAACAACGTCTTTAGGCCAGGGTATCGGATTTCTATCTGCCGGCCCAGGTAAGATGTCGGCCTTCATATCAATATGATGATATGACACACCGGATTATTACCAAACGAGTCCACGGCACGGTGAAATCATGCGTGGTATTAACAGTTATCACCCCAGTTCAATCAGGAAATCCCAAACAGTGGCTTGTGTTCGGTTTCATAGAGGTTATTGATATGAGATAGTGGAGTGTACAGCCACGGGGTGTGTGCATTGTATCTGGTATCTCTATACTCCCGCAGCGAGTAAAAAAACGCATTTAAATATCGTGTTTTCAATATTGTATCTTTTGATCGCCACAGAAGAGGAAGAAGCAACTCAATGTGTATTTCTACAGTGTTAAAGTGGTATTTTTTTTACTGAATTTGTCAGCGTCACCCGTATATAAATCTCGGATATGTTTTTAATATAAAACAGTTTAACCAATCACAAGAAAGGCAGCGGTCTCCAGATTTATGACGTGTTCTGTGAACTCTGTGATTGGTCAAAATGGATGTATAAGAATTGTAGACATATACGGGCCATGATGACCCGGGTATATCAGCTGATGCCGGAGATTCAAGCTCTGACCCTGTATAATATACACCGATCCCATAGTCCCTGTCCACATTAAAGGGGCAATATCGTCACGATCAACAGGGCATGGAATCGGAGTGCTAGTTTTAGATTAACTCACTCAGTGATTCGGAAAATAACACCCCGCATTATTAGGTCATATTACCGCTGCTGCTGCATAAATGAACCAGTAATTTTCAGACACTGTGTTCATCTTAAAACTAGTACACCGATTCCATGCCCCGTTGGAAGTCTGCTCTGATCGTGACGATATTGTCCTTTTAAGCAATGCTAAAAAAAACTCAGTCGCACCACCTGCACAAGAGCCAAACGCTTGCCCGAAGAAGTCACGGAAATGATGTCGGTTAATCCTCCCTGCTGGATGGTGCAATATTGCCTGCGAGAACGAATTAACAATATCAGCCTGAAACAGGGCCTGTTTAACATGAATGTGTCGATGAGTTTGGTAAAACTAGTTAAGACCAGAATTAACACTGTTAAACATATTAAAAGGGTAAACATATTAATTTATCACAAACTAAATTACTTGTTTTTATTTTAGCCTGACGAAAGCATAATCATTATAGTCTCATACATGTAGCCTGGCGTGTATCCTACGTAGGCCTGTATGATAGCCACATAATTTAGGGCTGTATAAGTTGACTTACATGTTTCACTTTTTGATCTGACGCGTAGCTTCAATAATGTATTTACCATTCATACTAAGGCGGCAAATACATTATACTATTGAGTCAGCGTATTATTAAGTCAGCATATTATTAAGTCAGCATATAATACATTAAGATATAATGCCTACACACAACTTAGTCCATAACGCGTGATTGCCACCGTGTACGTTGATTTATTCATACATTAATGCTTTCATCAGCAAAAGCAATGCATTTTGATCATATCAATCCAACCGAGCCGCAGTTGTGGTAATCTCGGGTTGCAGCCACTGATCTCAGTATAATGGAGATCAGTGGTTGCAACAAGTGATATTGTCGCTTTATACCATACCAAAGGGCGGCTGGTTACAACCGATCCGGTCTATCAATCAAACAGTACGGCCAATAGGATTACGCCTGTTCATGACGTCTGTAAAGCACTTTGCAGGCGGTGTTCATGGCGGCGCAGGTGGCTAAGAATGATAATGATATGCGGGGATGGCACGAGAGCCAATATAGATCTGTCTTATGTCACATGGCCAGTCACCAAGGGTGCACCCCATTAAATAAACTCCCATAGTACCGGTAACCAATGCTAAATACAACATATCCAAAAATCATTTAAAAAAATACTTAGAAGTCCTACACTACCAAAAGAAAAAAATATTGATTGATGTCTAATCTTTTATTTTCTTCTCAATTTAATGTGGATAGCCAAGGCGCCCGTTGAGTTATTCTCATCCCAGTGGAAACCACCCTCTACACTAGTGAAAACGCCCAACACTGAAAAGTATCCATTTTGGAAAAAGGCCTTACGCTTGAAATCAAATTAGGACCACTTTTGGGGGGCCTATAGTGTATCCAAAATACTCAAAGTTGGAAGTCAATGACCCAAGGTCATGACATTGGACCATTTTTACACAATCCATCAAATGTATGGGCCTCAAATCTTTGTTTTTCAGAAAAATTTGAGGACATACAAATTATGATAAACAGCTAGGTGCTTGAATTTCTCACTGTTTAGTACCAAGCCAACAAGCCAGGTACATTACCTCATTGATGTTACAAAGCGCCCGCTTTGTTGAGGTTGATGTAATACATCAACTGTGTACAGCTCTGATTGACATCCCTTCATCTTTAAGATTGACAGCTCCGTAGCTAAGTGAAGACGTTTCACATGCGTTGTATGCGTGAGGGACGTTCACTGCCTCGAGTGACGTCGTACCAAAATTATGTTTTACGGATAGTAAATAAAAGAGTCCGTTGCGATATCAAACGCGTGCTAAACTTTAATCAGAAAAGGATCTGGGTTAATTCTCGGCATTTTTAATAATCCATGGACTGATGGATTATTTCAACACGGTTCACCCTTTGATGGCTTCAATATATCACAAACATTGCTCCTTTCTAATAAAGAATGTTACCCCTAATAAATAACTACGCACAGCCATGCAAAGGTGTGGTTACTGTCTTCTATTGTCGACACGCACGGCATAGTGCTTGACAGAAGTATATTTACTGAATGCGCGATCGTAATTTCAAGTCACCATACGTTTGTGATGAACAAGCGCAGTTATACACCGCTTATTCACGGCCTCGTTAGTGCCCTACAAATAATTGGACCACGGACTCTCTGTCGCAATGCACTGTGGCATAAATCTCTCCAAAACTGTGACACCAATCTATCCACGATTTCAAACTTTCGAACGCATCTTTAGCCTCTTTAAGCTTCCTACTGATATCCTCTTAATAATCTACGTATTTCCGGCTCAAAATTTAACGGTACTCTTATGGGCTGTGCGTAAATCAACGCAAGCGTGTGTCCAATTCCTTTGTAATGCACGTTATGCTCTCTGTCTATGTCAACATGCGAACGGGACAGGCTTACAGGGAACACCAGAAAGGGGTTATGATCGGTCTCTGGTGTTCCCACAAAAAAATAAAAATAGAGATAAAAGACAAGAACAAGTAGGCCTACATGAAAGGAAATATCAAACATTGATAATGCCCCAGAATCGAATTGAGAAATAAGGTTGATTGACATGCTTATTTAATAACTTAAAGATATATCACCTGTATTTTGGGGCTGATTTGACCGTAAGATATGCAGGCTTATTTAACTGCTATATTTCTTTCATTTTGAGACATTGAACGAAAAACGGTTTTCCCACGTGTAGTGTGACAAGTGATGGGGCGTAGAATATAATTATATTACATGGTTTGGTGTGTAATAACTTAAATTCAAAAGTAACAAGGCATGTGTATACAGAGAATTCATATAATCTACAACTAACCCTCATATTAATGTTATTTCATCAGTGTCATTGTTATCGATTAACTAAACAAAACATTTCACTCAAAATAGACTCAATTTCAAAAGCTTTTTATTGAAATGTCAAAAATCCCTAATACGTCACTTCGTGGGTATAACCGACGATCATCCAATGTTCCTTGTGTTTCGTTTGTCCCAGTCTTCTGTTAGTGTTTCTGTCTGTCCATAGGTACAGGTACAAACGCTCTGTAAGACATCATTGTAGAATTGATTGACAACTTCAAAATCGGTGTTTTTGTTTGTTTGTTTTGTTTGTTTGTTTTTTGGTAAGGCCGCACAAATCGGGCAAACGATCATAGCCCTATGTGAAAAGGTCGTTTAAAACACAGCGCAGGAGAATTCCAATGGATCCAGCAATTTTCGGCTGCAGTTGGACATCGTTTCATTCGTAGTAAAAGAAACTAAAATGCCGACTCGCGGACCTGAAGCGACGCGTGCAGAGACTAGAAACCTGAGATTTCCGTTGGCCTTTAATAGTATATACTTTTCCTTTTTAACATGAAATAAATGTTTCTTTGAATCTTGAAATCTTGTCCATTATCCAACCAGCTTTGGGACGAGGAATTAGCCAACGAAGCCGCTGCCCTGGCAACGTGTGAAAGTCTTGAAGGCTCCGATGATACGAGTTCATCCTTCATAGGAGGATCGCAATTCATGTTCTACGATGACACCCTGGACATGGGACACGGCAAGAACATAGCCGTCAGCCCCTTTGGGAACATTCAGCATATGATCGACGAATGGAGCTCGCAGGAAACTCACTTTAACTACAAATACCGGATGTGTACCACGGGTCAGGACTGCGACGCCTTTTTGCAGGCAAGCTTATAAAACCCCCCCCCCCCCCCCCCCACAACCTCCTTTTCTGCTTGCCTTGTAACCAGAGATTAATAATCACGGGTGGGGCGGCAAACAGTGTTTTTTTGTTTTAAATATCACCCGGATCCTTTTCGCATGGAAATTATTTTGACACAGAACAACTTCACCCATTTTAACAGTAAACACGGGCTCAATTATTTCGTTTGGTGCGGTCACCATGTCATATTGTCTCTCATTCTTCGTAAGATAAATGGCCCTTTTGTTTTCCATTTCTTGAAATTACCATATCCAATGGGTTTCATTTTCTGACTTTTGAATTTATTTATTTATCTTTAAATTTTTTTTTTTTTTTTAAAGAAATATTCACATGAAGAGTGTACAGTATGTTAAATCAACCTTGGAGTCATGCACTTACACAAACATTTTGCAACTCGGGTTGTTTTGTCTAGTTCTCCAAATAAGCATGCCACTCTTAATTTGTTATGGCTATAGGCTTCGGCCTACCCTTAGCAATTATGAAAACACGGTCAGGCCACCTGCATAAAAGTCAAGTGCTTGACCTACATAGTGACAGTCATGGAAAGGCTTACGGTACCCCTATCCGTTGATCCGCGCCGTTTGATCGACATAGCTGTATTGTATTTGTCGTTGACAGCATTTTTATCCGTTTCCAAACATGTTTATCTGTGCAGATGATCTGGGCTAAAGCTAACAGGGTCGGGTGCAGTTTGAACCCTTACTGTATACAGGACGGCGAAAGTATCAAACTTCTTGTTTGTGTGTACAATGAGCAGTGAGTATTTCCCCTCCCCCCAAATGATGAATGAATTTTTCTATGAGTGATGACATTTACGAATCTAAATGTTCCCCAAACTGCAGGGTACCCGCACTTTTTGGCCGCGTGTCTCCACTTTTCATCTACCCTGGATTCATCCCACCCATTGTTTGTCTCTGGCAGCGGCGTAGCCTCGGGAAGCGTGGGGCACGTGCCCCCACAAATTTCCAGTTCCCCCAGGTGCCCCTCCCCCACGAAAAATCCTCATAGTGCCCCCAAAAACAGAAAAGAAAAAGAAAAGGGAAAACCCATACCCCTGCCCCCCCCCCCCCCCAAACAAACAAAAAAACGAATTTCAAACAGTTTAGTTTAAAGAGTCTCCGTTACTTTTGTTGACTACAGGGCAACCATATTTAAAGATCCGTACACCGTCGGCGATGTGTGTAGCCAGTGTGATTCGCAGGCAGGATTTTGCGAAGAAGGACTTTGTGGTGAGTCAAGTACCGTGATAGCTACTTCAAATTGTGATTGAGTCCTTTTGACTTTTTGATCATTCGATCGATGGTCTAAGTGTCGGATTGATTTATCTATCGATCGATTGTTCGATCTACGCAATGGACTCGCTGATGGCTGCAGCTGCTGGTCCAGAGACTACTTCGCAAATAATAAAATACGCGCGCGTTGCATCTCGGTATAGTTAGTGATCACCAGTCACGTTTCACCTGATACGCTACTGTGTAGTATATAGGTTTTCCTGGTCAATTTCGGCAAATAAGCAGCCAATTTCACTTTCATGCATTCATATTAAAGCCTCTTCAGTTGATACTGTGTTTCAAATTAAGAATTCAAGCATTCAATTTTATTTTCAGGGGCATGCAAATTCATTAAGCATTGTATTCAAATTAGCGTATACGTCGTTCTTTTTAGTAATGCACATTCGTTATCTAATTTAGCAGTGTTGGTTCGACTGGAGATTTTCAAATACGCGCCGCGAAAAACACCTGCGAATTTGATTGCTGTTCGAGGGGATTGTTAAATTGGATGGCTATTTTGTTTAAATCGCATGACGCTATTGAGTACAGTATTGCCTACTCCTAAAACGAAATTGAATGATGATTTTGAGCAGCATTCAATTTCGCGCGAAACAGAATGACGCGGTGTTTAAATTGGCTGCTTTTTTGGCCGAAATCGACCGGGAAAACCTATAGTAGTTTCGTGTTTAAACTGAAAACAAAACTTATAAAAGGAAATCACAGCTAATTTTTGTGCAGTGTGGTTGTTATATTGATGGACACTATTTTTTGGAGGTCAGCTTGGCAGTATTTTGATCATCAGATAGAACCAGTATGCAGTACGTAAATCGGCTTGTGCGTGCGCACTGTGGTATTTGCAAAGAAGTATACTATAAGCTTGGGCGATAACACGATAATATCGAATATCGCGATACCTTTTTTTATTCGATTACGATATCGAGATCCTTTGAAGTTATCGAGATATCGGCAAATCGCGATTAACAAAATATATCACGATTTCAAAAAAATCGCCCTTGTGAGTCAATTCAGAAATTCCATGGAAACAAAATCAGCACAGTCTTTTCAGCTTTTGGAAGTGAGAAACTACTTCAGTAGTACATACACGCTATGCAACCGAATTTTGGGATTTATTAGTGACGCTTGTGGTTGTCAGCTCTAAAGCAATCATGCATGAATGAAAAAATAATCGCAATTTTTTTTTTTTTTTTATGCAATTCGCCCCACACAAGGCCAATGGCCACTCCAAGGTGGGGGCTACTCAGTCATTAAGTTGTTACAACGACTTCACGCTGAAGAAACCAGCCCCTCGCACCGAAACAAGACAAGTTAATAACCAGCCTCTTCACGGTGCGAATAGGACTGGGAGGGGTAACTAGTCCAGAACAAGGCAGTTGTTAAACTGCCTCTACCCCTATAAGCAATACTAAAATCGAAAATCGCAATATATGTTTGCCGATATATCGTGGTTGAAAAAAAAAAATCGATATCGCCCAAGCAGTATACGCTGTTCAGTTCAGCCGTGTTGTGATTTACTGATAATAGTTGTTCATTTGCATGACTTTGTTTAGCCATGCTTCCAGAAACTTTGCACAACCTGTTGAGATATTCTGTTTCTAAAAGTTAATGCTTCTTTTGGATTATCTCCTTCAGTTCCGAATTGTCACGGGAGCTTATCCGCAGAATGTGGTGAGTACCGTATTATCATTTATGCATTCAGTGTATTATCATAAGAGGACTCCGTAGTTGTGTGTTGTAAGGCATCGTGAACACTGGTAGCTCCAGGGCCTGTAAGGGAATGTACAATATTGGTTTTGGGTAACATTCTTTAAGTATAGGTTGGTGAAATTCTTGCGTCGGGAGATAAACAATTGATTTAATTTTGCCCTACACCGACGTGTGTATAGCACTGCATACTCAGTGCTTTCTGAGTGTCTGTGAAAAAACTACACAGGCGACTCGGGCGGGATTCGAACCCACGACCTCCTGCTTACTAGTGCAGACGTCTTAACCTCTCGATTCTCGACCACCGAGTTCTTTAACATTAACCTGTGAAAAGTTTCAACACAATTATGCCCAGCGCTGACGTTTTTGCGAAAACATTTATTTTGTTTATATTTTCTAAGATGAACACAATTCAGACAAACTCATTTCTCAGTATGATTGCCTGGTACAATAATAATTCGTAAATTTTATAATCTGGTATTTACCAATGTTGTACCTTCCATTTAAAGAATGTTGTCAGCACAGACCACGTCATAATATATTTACGATTGGAAGTTACCAGAGCCCGAGTGATTTAATGGCAGGCAACATGCAGTTTTTAAATATCTTCATCACATCAAGTGTAATTGTATTTGGGCAAAAATTAAATGTAGAAATTTAAACTGATGAGTACTGATGAGTACGATTTGAAATGTGGTACTTGAAATGGATATGAAATGTCGTACTTGAAAAAAAAAATGAAAAAAAAAGATTCGTTTTTCTGACCTGTTTTTAAGATATCGGATTTCGGTTGTCCTTGACCATGCACAGAACAAATTTCTCATGTAAGCAAGTAATGTCACATGTCACATTCATACAGCTCTGTGAACAGGGACTCAATCAAAATATATTACACCATAATACATTCTGAGTCCGTGTCTTCGTTAAAAGGTTGCCCCAAAACATGTCATCACCCCGGCACCGGTGAGGGCGTGCTCGACGAGGACAACTGCTCATGTAACTGTCTGTACGGAAGAGGATCCGATTGCCAAGGTAATGTTCATCAGTAGATTTTCGACTTTTCTACCTCCATATATATTTAATGCCAAATTGTTATGGATATTTTGTTTAAACAAAGCGCACGCTTTCAGTTTCCTAAATTGTTTGTTGATGTTGCTGTTTTTTCTTCTTCATAGAATTGTGTGAGAATCCTCAGCCGTATGTGGATTACGACTTTTGTGCTGAGATAAACGATCCCGAAAATTGTGAGATGCTGCCAGTGTGGCAACGGCAACAATGCCCAGCAAACTGCGAATACGGCTGCAGTAAGTGATATACCTTTATATCAGGGTCCAGTCGTCTTATTTTTGATTATGTACAAATCCACGTAACCAAACCAATTAAGGCTGGAAGGGATATAGTCTGGCCCCGTTTTGTATTGAGTATCAGCACTATGGTCGTGCTTGCAGGTACAGGGAATCCGACAAAGATGGCCACAACTTGATAACGGTCTAGACTTTGAAACCACACTGTTTCTCGTTTCCCGCAAAAAAAACTACAGAGATTTTGCGAGAAAACAAATATTCCGAGCGATAGAGCTTCATCGCGTGCCAAGTTCTACTTTAAAAAAAACATTCACTGAGTTTTCAGACGAGGCTTCATAGCTTGCAAACATTAGGCCTTTTCACACTACAGAAAATCTCCGGGTTGGACACGGGTCCGACACGTGTAATCTTGACTGACCTTTTCACACTGTAAAATGTAACACGGCGCCGATCCGTGTAAGATGCTCGATCCGTGTCGAAACTAACCCTGCTCATGAGGTGGGTTGAGAGCTTTCGATCCGTGTTGAGACCGCCGACACGTGTTGAAAGCGCCGCGAAAGCGTAGTGTGAAAAGTCACTGGGTTGATTTTCGATCCGTGTGCATTATTGTAGTTATGAAACAACGAACGTGTTGCTCGCAACGCAGTGTCGCAATGCAGTGTGGGACTTTCTGCTGTGACCAGTGTAGACTCGAGCGTAGTGTGAAATGATCGAGCAATTACACGTGTCGGATCCGTGTCGGATAGTTACACGTGTAACCCCAAAACGGATAGTGTGAAATCATACCGGAATTGAACCGTGTTGAAATTCTTCAGAGTCAACACGGAGTGGAACCGTGTACACTTCTACACGTGTAAGAGGTACATAGTGTGAAAAGGCCTATTGATAAAATGACTTCATGTTATTCAAACTTCAGAGCAGCTAAGCATTACAAAATGATTGAAATGAAATTGACAGCAAATTACAAATTAAACAACAGTCTAAATCAGTCCAACTTTCGATCAATCGACTGTACACTTTCTGCGGCTATACTAAATATGTGTTTACTAATCTAATAAATAGGCGTTCGCACTAAAAGTGCAAGTGAATTCGTGAGACGTGCATACTGTAGTTGCACGGAATGTTGTTTTAGTCTAAAAGGAGTCTGTGGCGGGAAAAGAGGGGGCAGATCCAGAAGGGATGGCATGCACATACACAACGATGGACGCCATACTTTGTCTAATAGTAATAACGTCCATTGTATATAGAATATTGGCGACAGTGTTTAAAATACTCGTTGCAACTTACTCTCTTAATGTAAAAGAGTGAAAACCACTCTTTTAAAGAGCTATATGGCGGACAAGTCTTTTTTTGGAGTAAAACCCACTCTGATTCGAGTGAAAAATACAGTAAAAGGCTACCAATTCACTCTTTATACACTACTAATGTTTATCTTAATCCAATCCAAAATAGACTTGCCCGCCATATAGCTCTTTGAAAGAGTGGTTTTCACTCTTTTACGTTAATTAAGAGAATACTGATTAGGAGAATCGGTGCAGCAATTGTTATTATCTTTTGTGTGTGTTTACATAGTCAAATGGCGTCTTCAAAATTCCCACTATTATACAAATGTGCGGTGTATTTCTCTGTACATAATACCTGAAATAAAATACCTGTAACACTTGTTTGGACAATTATTTCAGCTTCGCCCCCGTCTCCCCACCGCCAAAAGAAAAAGAAAAGTAAAGAAGAACAAAAATGGAAAAATGCGCACAATGTTGCTGCTTCAGCAGAGCCCTAGGGAATCACACAATAATAATAATAGTAGTAATAATAATGTGGACTTATATAGCGCACGTATCCACCAAACTGGTGCTCAAGGCGCATTATATTATTACCCCTGCTCATCAGGCTCATAAATCATTCCAACCATCTCAGCTCCCTGGGGAGTATACAGCTCAATTGCTGCCATTATAGCGCATATAGGGCTAATCAAACACAACAACCAACTCTGCCCTCACAGGTACCCCATTTACCCCTGGGTGGAGAGAAGCAATTATGGTAAAGTGTCTTGCTGAAGGACACAAGCAACCCCGGTCGCGGTCGGGATTCGAACCCACGTTCTGACGACTCGGCCATCAGAACACAAATCCGATGCACTAAACCGCAAGACCATGGCACTCCACAATAACACTAACAAATAGTGAATAGAGTGTATAGGTCTCCTGTAAGATAAGGGAACATGCTTTCTGGACGTACTCCCACTTTCCCTGAAATTCTTGATCCGCCCCCTGTGACCACTAGATTTATGCAAATATAGGAGTTTTGGAGGATTATTTGTTTCATTAGTAATTAAAGATCTCATATCTTTCGTTTTTGCCGAACTGAAGCAGCGGCGTACCCACAGGGGGCTTGGGGGCACGTGCCCCCACAAATTTCCAGTGCCCCCCCCCAGGTGCTCCCCACGAAAAATCCCGATAGTGCCCCAAAAAAGAAAAGAAAAAGAAAAGGGAAAAACCCATACCCCTGCCCCCCCCCCCCCACTGAAAAGCAATGCCCCCTGTTCCCCCCCCCCCCACTGGAAAAGTCCTGGCAACGCCGCTCAACTGAAGTAGGCCTAGGCCTATTTATACTTGCACAGCATTAGCCTATGTATTGCAATCCACTGCAATTATTTTGTACACATTCTAATGGATAAACTTTGATGCCGTGATTTGACTCTGTATAAAACTAATTTTTCCAAATGGAAAAAAGTATTTGTTTTGGTCTAAACAAATATGTAGTAGGGCCTAATCATTATCACAAACTTTCCCAGACTGTGTTGCTGAAAATAAATGTATAAATTTAGGTGTGAATCAAACATTATGCAGCTCTTTGTTTTCCCTTTCTGTTGCGCAGGTACGGCTCCATGATTACGAACGGTTCCCTTTCAGGACTCAGACCTACCCCCTCAGTGTGCACACGGGGTCTCCATGGCCCAAACATCATTCACAACGACCACCGTTCACCATTTCGAAAGGAAGACCCTATACCAGCAAGTTCGGTGTTATACAGAACTGAACTTTTGTTTTTAAATAGGCCTATGTTAATTTGTTCACTGTACATATGAAGATATATACATGTACACTTGTCTGTCATTGTACCACTGTGTGGCAGTTTATGCTGACTGCCAATTGGGCATTTTGGATGTAAATGCCGGTCCATACTTCACGCGATTGTGAACGCGAAGCCACTAAGTTAACTTCATGAAATTCGCTGGGCTTTTGCATTCCCGTGAAGTATGAACCGGACTTAAGTTTGTTGTCGCAAATCAATATATTAATCCTAGTATTATATGGCTCTGTAGCACGCTCCTTTATGTTTCCTAAGATGGCAATTGAAGTTCACTTTAACTTTCCTTCAAAAAATTATAAGTGCTGCTTTTCCTTTTTCGAAAATAATGAAAAATGCACGATCTTCCACTGTCATCCAATGGAACATCTTGTACGCTACACTCATGAGATTGATTGCCCATGTATATGCGTGTAGTAATTCCCCATTGTCACGTGCACGACAATATTATGCGTAGTAACTCTACCAAGTCCTCCGTGAGCAAAACAAGTTAAAGCGCGTATCAAACACTTGTAAACGCCTATATACAGCGCCCTCAAGAGTCTGCAGGTTTGATGATTTTACATTACTGGTAGGCTAAGGCCTTTACCGAAACTACTGTTTTTACTTATGGCTTTGACTAGATCACTTCGTTTGCCTATACTCCAACATTGCCACTGCACCCAATCACCCGATACTCCAAATTTGTGTCAGTAGATAATAGTCAAAGGCGTAGCAAAAAAACGTACAATTTGGAAACCGACTTAACTGTATTTTATGTTTTTTTTATACAAAATCCATCCCAGTTATCAAATAGATAGATTATATTATAATCATGTCGCAGGACATATATAAATATTTCTAAGTGTTTATAACATACATATAAATACAATCATTTTTATTGACCTTGCTTAAGTTAAAGTACTGTAAATTTGCTCCAGAGAAGGTACAACATTGGTAATTACCAGATGATCAATTTAACGAAATCTTTATCTATAATTACTAATTACTTGCTGTAATGTTGTTACACATCACCCTGAGAAATGATTTCGTCTGACTTGCTTTCATCATGACTGTGATGAAACTTTCCCAGGTTAGGTTTATGATATATATCTTGAAAACTAGAAGGTTGAAGTGAACGCACGTTGCCTTATAATAATAATAATAATAATAATAATAATAATAATAATAATAATAATAATAATAATAATGTGGACTTATATAGCGCACGTATCCACCATTCTGGTGCTCAAGGCGCATTACATTATTACCCCTGCTCATGATCATCAGGCTCATAAATCATTCCTAAACCATCTCAGCTCCCTGGGGAGTATACAGCTCAATTGCTGCCATTTCAGCGCATATAGGGCTAATCAAACACAACAACCAACTCTTGCCCTCACAGGTAACCCATTTACCCCTGGGTGGAGAGCTTGCTCAAGGACACGAGCACCCTGGTCGTGGCTGGGATTCGAACCCACATTCTGACGACTCGGCCATCAGAACACAAGTCCGATGCACCAAAGTTGTAGCTTCGTTTTAAATATGGAATAATCACACGTGGTACAATATTTATTAATGTACTGGGTTACCCATGTGGATGTATTATGGAAATTAACCAAACACAACGGATGAAATGACTGGCCGTGTTTGTTGTTTTGTTAGTTAGTTGGGGTATTTGTTTGTTTGTTTGTTTGCAATGATTTGCCCGGAAGTATTGGAACTCGGCAAAATGAGATACAACCAAACTGCCTGCAGTTTCAATCATGAAGGGACAGTATCGTCATGATCACACCAATTCGACGGGGCATGGAATCGTTGTCCTTATAGCTTTAGATGAACTCAGTGACTGAAAACAATACTTTGCGAGCGCGCGCTGGCCCAGATAACGGGGCGGTGTAAGATACCATGGCCGATGCATAAATAACACTGGTCAACAATTTTTTTAAAGTTGTCTGCTTCGGAGATAAAATGTGCTATTTATTATGGATTTTGATGTGCTGAATTCAAATATGACAATTAAAATTGCTGATTGGCTACTGTTTCCAAGATATTTAAGTTTTTACATTTTACGTAATATGTATATGGTGTACATAGCAGATTTTTAATCATGAATTATCATACGCTATTCCCATACGTGTACACATGTACATGTAGATCTTGAAAACTAGAGCCAATCAACAATTTTACTCATCATTTCCATTCTCAGTGACCCATAATTAGTCAAGTTTGACTTCATTTGTTTCGGAAGCATTTTGGCTGTAGACCAGAGTAATGAGCTAGTGGCTTGCATGAAATTTTTTTCAGTCACTGAGTTCATCTAAAACTAGGACACCGATTCCATGCCCAGTCGAACGTCTGCTCTGATTGTGACGACACTGTCCCTTTAAGTGCCCTTTGTCAACATAGTATCTTGGCAGACATTAATCATGCATGTTTCTATAAACATTGTATTTTGTACATTGACATCCACACAACATCCATTACACAAGTACAAGTAACACTAAGTTAGCTGGTAGCAAAGGATATTTTGGCCTTACTTATTATTATAAACTTAGCGAAATTTAAAAAAAAAAAAAAATAATAATAATAATAATAAATAATTTTTATGGTGCCGATCATCGACAACAATTCAACGTTTGCCTGACCCAATATTAAAAAAAAGGCGCTGGTTATGTAAATGAGTGATGTCATGTGACACATTATAATGTATAGAGTAGCCATGATTGACGTTTGATACTTTTACTTTGTTGCTTTGGGCAAAATGACGTAGGCCTACGTATTTCCTGTAGCATCCGGGACTTTGAAACCCCAACCTTCTGAAAGTTGGCAATCATCCTGACCACTCGTGTGAATCGACGCAAACGGGTGCCGTTTATATTTCATTTTACGTCTTTGGAAAACTTGCCAATTAAGCCCGACGGTTAAATTTCTATGGATGCAGTCTGTTCAGCTCAGGTCATTGTCTACTGATTGTTGGGTAGGCCTACATTTAAGGGACATGTATCGTCATGATCAGAGCAGACTTTCAACAGGACATGGAATCGGTGTCTCAGTTGAATATGAACACAGTGACTAAAAATTACTGGCTCGTTTATGCAGCAGAAACGGTAATATGACCTTATCATGCATGGGGTGTTATGAGTAAACCTAAAACTATAAAGCACTCAGATTCCATGCCCTGTTGATCGTGATCCGGTCCCTTTTTGAAAAATGTTAGCTTTGATATTTTCACTAAACTTGTATTCCATATATTTGAAACTACAAAAGTACAGAGCAATGAGAAATGAGAAATTGTGTGGTTCTGTAAGAAGACAATCAATCATGATTGGAGTATAAGACCTACAGTCAAACACTCAAACACAGTGTTCTCACGCAAAGAGCCCAAATTTCCCCAATGCTCATGAATAATGCATGATGGGGAGACGTTTGAAACGCTGGTGGCAGCAGACGCGCCGGTCCTTTTCCCATTGTTAAAGTGAGCATGCCCAATGTCGAGAACAGTGGAAAGGAACAGGTTCCGTCTAAAACGTCCTCCATTTGTAACAGTTTAGAATTTAAGTTGGCCAGAAATGCGCACGTAGTGGCGCTATTTTACTTAAAGACCGGAAATTTTGATGTTAAGTGCTGAGATTTCTATTTGTCCTTGTAATAATTATACAAGAGCTCAGATCCATGTTGGGCATTTGGGAGGTGAAATCAGGCGCGAAGCCACATCGGCGTAGGGTCAATGGCCTGCCCGAGGGCCCTGGAAGCTGATTTATAAATGCTATGTGATGCAATCTGAGGCATTCTAAAATAACATCATGGGTTATTTTAGAGTGTCCTTAATCCATAATAAGGGCCTGTTCATGGAATGAATACCGGTATGCGTTATGACCACTCAAAAATTGGGTAATTTATAATTAGTGTCCATGAATGGAATCTGACCAAATGTACGCATGGTGGCGCTATTTCACTTGAATGATCTTGAAATAAAATGGTATAAAACGTATGCATGGTAAAGGCTATCGTGTAATGTTAAGTGCATAGTGGCGCTAATTCATCCAATACAACACCCTTGTAAAAGTGAAATTGTGCCAACGTATTCTATATGCCTGTTCGCGTCACTCGTTAAAGTGAAATGGCTCCATCATGCGTGGGGAATTTCAACGTTTTCGCCCTGACATTTGTCTCCATCATTGGAACTTCTGAACCGTGGTATCTCTGTCTGTTGTGTTCTTGGATGTAACAATTATGTCATGTATCACTGTGTATATTCACAAAAACAAACCATGTTGCAAGAAATATCAGTTCGTTCTTGAAAATATTTCTGATGAATAAACGGACGAAAGAGTATTGTCAGAATGTTTGCTGAAACCATTTGTGTTCATGAATTCATCATAAATAATAATAATAATAATAATAATAATAATAATAATAATAATAATAATAATAATAATAATAATAATAATAATAATAATAATAATAATAATAATAATAATAATAATAATAATAATAATAATAATAATAATAATAATAATAATAATAATAATAATAATAATAATAATACAGAAGATTTATAATGCACACATATCCACCAAGAAGTGCTCAAGGCGCTTTACAGTAAACAAGATAATCATACAATAGCATAACAATACAATAGCAAACGCAATATAATACTAAACAAAAGATAAAAAATGCATAAATGAATATGTTAGTAGTCCTTATACTTTATAGGCAATACACATAAGATGAGTTTTTAAGTTTTTCTTGAAGGAGGAGTCAACATATTGAGATTCACGAATGTACAGAGGTAAATCATTCCAAAAATGACATGTTTTAATGTTCGGGTTGAAATTGCTGGCAAGCTAGCAACAGCACTGACCTCTCTTGGCCGACGATTATTTTAATAACATAATTCGGGCTGCATGTATTTCGTGAATAAAAAAAGGTGAAAATTAAACAAATCGCCAAAATATTTATCCCAAAAGCGTGCGCGTAGCCCCTAAGCTTGGGTCAGGCTGTAATTAAGCCCCTGTTATAATTTGTTTAAGCCACACGCAGTTCGGATCCAAATTCTGGATTTACCACCACAGCACAGTTTATAAAGTGTATTTTGCTGAGAATCCAGTGACTTGGTCAAGCCATGGAGGAAGGAAGACATGGTCAAGCAGCGTACCAAGCTCTCGCGGGTTTTATCCTGACGGAATTAACTTAGAATCTTGCTCGCGAATAATTGTTTAGCGCCCTCTATAAAAGTATACGGTCCTGCACATAATATGACGTGTGACATCACTACTAGTTAACAAAATAGCCCCCATGACGTCACTGCAACTGAGGCTGGCCAGGGCTTGCTGTACAGAGGTTTGCAGGCAACATACAAAATATATTATATTTTGAGAAATTATTTATTTTGGCATTATTAAGTACATCTCAAATCTTATTCAACTGTAATTTATTCTATACTTAGCTCATGGAGGAATTGGAACATTCCTTCCTCCGTGCTTAGCTGATGTTACCTGGGGGTCATGGCACAACAGGAGCTGTTTCCTGCCATGATGAATCGCCCTACTATCAAGGACATACATGTACGTGATTGTAACACATGGTCTATAACTTGCAGTAGTTCCAAACGTTAAGCAAATATAGCTCTACCCCCCATCGCGTCTAATAATCCCACATCATGTCTACTAATCCCCATCCCGTCCTCTAAATTCGGCGACGGCCCGTGCCTCATATCTCTTCTCAATCTCAAATGGGTTTCAAAACGCCGTGGCGTGTCGAAGAAGTAAAAAGATGGCAAAGGGCGGGGAGGGGGAGGGGGGGAGGAAGACACTTGATTGCAAAACCCTTTTGTCTTTTAAAGAATTACCACTGGGGAGGCGGGAGGGACCTGATTTGGGTTGTGTGCGGACAGTCTGTCATTCCATGATGCACTGTCTGTCATGATTATAGTTTATGCTTGGATTTATGAGGTGCGGTTTTTGACCGCAAACAACCCATCTGGAGACGAACCTAATCAAGATTGACAGTTTATTGTGTAGCTGGCTTAATGCATTCATGATGACCTTAATTGTAGTCCCAGGAAGAAAAACATCATAGTGCCAAGCGACTGAAAGATAATTATTTTGTTACAAAGACCACCACATTGTGTTTAACAGCAAAAAATCAATAAAAATTCCATCATTAACTTCACACAAGTGCAATGAATTTTTAGTTCTGTTTGGAGGGGGAACATAGGTTGGTCAAAACTACCCCTGCCCAAATTACCGATTCTCCCCTAGTCTAATAGATTAACATACCACGGCCCACATTGTTTGGGGAAATACACGCTGTGCTCCGTCAAGTTGAATGAAGACTTAATTTGCCTGGTACTCTGCTCCTGATGTGTTATGCTAATGCTAATTTTACGCTGACCTGTGTATACATAAACAAACGTGTACTTCACTTCAAGCAAGATCGTGTGTTAACACGCGCTCATTATTGTGACACGAACTACATGAGTTCGTACAATGTAACTGATGAACAGAACGGCCATATTTTTCTGAATTTGACAACCGCGGATATTTACTTCACATTCTCGGCATTTTCTTGCCGTAGTTATCATTCACCATGGCATGGTTTGTAGTTTTAGTGTCGACATTTTTTATAACGTGTGTTTCTTCTGTGATAGTGGAGTCATATGAACCAGGTAAGTTGAAATTAAGTTCGTTTTTCCTCAGTAACGTTAATGATTGACTACATCTACACAATGTTAGTGTACAGCCATTGGCATTGACTCAATTCACGATGTGTTTGTATTTGACACATTTTGTACGGGCCAGTATCCGGACACGATTTAGTATTTTAGTAATGTTCAGTTTATCGTTAGTTCAGTTGGCACAATTGTCTAATACCCCGCAACTCACACAGTCCTTTTGTAGCCACGGCTACTGCTACAAATACTACGTCACGTTTGATCGGCTTTGTGTACTGTACTGCTGCGCTACTATTTTTTTCACTGCTAAACCATAGAAAACTACAACTACAACAAGGCCTGTTTTGCCACGGATTCGACAGGGATTCGACAGGGGACCATGGCCGGGGCGAGATCACGCTGGCTATGGAGTCAACAGTTAAGGGATAGAGAATTCTTCCTATCCATTTACTGTTTACTCCATGGCCAGCGTGTGGTACGGAAAAAAAAGTCACGGTCAGGTATTACCCACGGTTACAAATAGAGCATGACGCAACCAAGCCGGAGGTCAATGTCACTGAACATGCGCAGTGACTGTTTTTTGGGACTTCGCAATTTATTGATTTAAGAGCCACAAATTTATTCACTCGAGAGCCACAAATCAGAAAAAGAACAGGTCATAGGCCTACTATCTATTTCAATATTGTAGGAGTCAATTTATCATAATACAAAATAATTTGTTCTTTTTGGGGATGAAAAGACCAATTCTAAAACCACGCCGTCTAACTCATAACCTAACTATTACTAAGCGGATTCGTTTCCTCTCGACCATTAGGACGTGGTCGAACACTATAGATCACACTATAGATCACATCATATCATATCATATCATGTCATGAAAATTCTTGTGAAATCAAATGTTTTATGAAAGCTCCTGGTTATTTGAATATGATGAAAATTTTCAATAAAGTGATGCTCCTGACTATTTAAATACTACTTTATAATTTGAGGTAAAGTTACATTGTCTTAATTTATTTACGTAATAACACCTGAAAACAAACATCAAAGTGTTTAGGAAAACAACCAAAATGGTTTACTTTATTTGAACATTTTGTAAAAATCACATCAACATGACATTGTGAAATGACATCATCAATTTAGGTTGCGTATACATTTAGTAAGGTTGTGCCATGACTAAGTAAAATTTTGAGGACCATATATTTTATGGCTCTATCAATTCCGTGTATAATAACCTACATTTGTACTTGCTATTTGGAACACTTCCTAAAGAAGTACATCTGAGCATTTCCCACCTATACAAGTTAACATTACAAACACCTTTTTATGTACAAACTGCAATACTTCAACAAAGAAAACACCAAGTGATGTGCTACAAAGACGCACTAGCTCAGGGGAACATGAGTGATGTACCCCACGGGGTACATTACCTTGATCGTGCTCACCGTAAGTCGTTCATAATACATATTGCTTCGTTCTCATAAGTCATGAAACATATTGCTTCGTTCTCATAAGTCATCATACGTATTACTTCGTTCTCATAAGTCATAATACATATTGCTTCGTTCTCATAAGTCATGATACTAGGCAGTTAACACCATTTTTTTTTAAAGCCTGTATGGGTTGGAAATTAGTCTCAAATTAAAGAGTAGATATTCATTAGCAGAGAACTGTTAATTTGATTTCAATCGGACATTGCGTTGCGAAGATACAGTAATTTATATTTGGTAAAAACAGTGTCAAGATTCATCGGCAGGTCAAAGGTCATCTTTTGTTTTTCTTTACTTTCTCTTTGGCACCAATAAGTTCTAATGAGGGCACATTCTTTGTGACATAAGTTTGTTTTACATTGTTCTAAGTAAACAAAACTTGGTAGAACTAAATAATATTACATTATGTCAAAGTCCCCATAATTAAAAAAAGAATTAATCACCTAATTTGCATAATTCATCATTTGTTTTGTTATTTATTGTAAAAAAAAACCAAATAATTCTAGATTATTATCCATATGAATGAAAAAGCGCAATGGAAAAAGACTTTATTAAAGTTAGCATCCCAGCAACATGTCGTAGTTTTATTTTGACTTTCTGTACCCGATCGGAAGATCGGAGACCATGTAAAACCTTAGTCATTTCATAAAGATAAGAATGATCACAAAAATATGACACAATTTAATGGTCATAGACGCAAATATGATGACTTTCAAACCCAACAATTTTGCATTGGAGACAAGATACGAGATCGTGTGCGTGTGCATATACACGAGGCTCCGTTAAGCCACACGCCACGCTGTGTGCACACAACGGGTCGGGAGACGAAGCCCGAATCCGGCGACAGTCGGCATTAGCATGCCTCTCAAAACTACATTTTGCATACATTCTTAGAAATTACAGACTGTTTATTAGCATTAACTCATTGTTGAATGTTTCATTTATCATACTAACCTTGTTGCTGAAGGTTTCACCGTAAGTAAAGCGGCCCTACGGCAGCTTGAAAAATGTTTTGGTCGTTATTGTTACTCTCCGTTGTCTGATTTAGATGCAACTTGCACCCGAGCCGAAAGCCTACTCGTTCAGATGGCGTCAGTTGCGAAACCCTCGCCCATTCATAAATTCACAAATTTGCATACAGTGTGCCGATCGTGTTAATAAGAATCGGGGAGACGCCGAAGTGCGTGCCTCGGTCGGGGAATTACCGGAAGTTGTATTTCTCCATAGGATTGTACAGCGCTGCACTGGCAACACGTGTAAACAGTGTGTGTGTATGTTTTCGATAACGGAAGTGGCTGTGTGAGTGAACAGCCTAATGATACATATTGCTTCTTTCTCATAAGTCATGATACATATTGCTTCGTTCATATAAGTCATGAAACATATTGCTTCGTTCTCATAAGTCATAATACATATTGCTTTGTTCGCATAAGTCATCATACATATTGCTTCGTTCTCATAAGTCATAATACATATTGCTTCGTTCTCATAAGTCATGAAACATATTGCTTCGTTCTCATAAGTCATGATACATATTGCTTCGTTCTCATAAGTAATGATACATATTGCTTTGTTCTCATCGTATTCTCACCATGCAAAGTTTCAAATTATACTTGTACTTATACATAGTTATACATTTACTTGGAATAGTTTTACCCACGCTCGCACCACCCACTCCTTAGTCCATTTCTCCATGGCCGGGGTACACATCACAATAATACATTAGTGAAGTATAAATTAATAACACATTATTCTAGGTTTACTCTGCTCATTCCTTCCTCCATGCTCTGTTACATCTTTACAGAATGTGGTCATTTGCGTGGATCATAGACCTTGGCAACATTACAAATTGCATGAAAATGTCTTTGTCCTTGTTGGTGTATCTATACAAAAATTCGGCCAAGTATGATGAGTAGTGGTGCTTTCGTCTTCCGTACATATTTTAGAACATGCGACTTTCCTATTCAAATCCCACATTTAATTAAGTCCGTCGGGAAAATATCTGACTTCTCCATGTTCTTCTAATCTCAGCCCTCGTAAGTTATACAAATAACATTCTACAAACCGAATATCATTATGTTGTTATTTCATACACCATCCATTGTTACAATGCAACGCAACCATTAAATTAATATTGTTTTATGTTTATTAAAATGCTGTAATAAATTGCTTTCTTTACAACATAATTACATCCTCTTCTAAAACTGTCAATTTCTTTGTTTAAAATTACTTCATGTCGTCATGGCCCATAAAAACTTATAAATTATTATTACAACCTCCCATTCCTTTACAAGCAAACTGCTTCTACACACGTTTCAAATGGGCATATCACTGTACCTACAGTAGTCAGCGTACCCACTGTACCACAGACACTTTGGACTTGCACTATTATTCCAATCCTCCCATTGCTTTTGCACACAAGCCTGCTTTTACACGTGTTTCATATTTAACAGTCGCTGTAGCCAAAGTAGCCGCGTAGCCACTTTACTACAGACACTTTGGACTTAGACCATTTTCCAATCCTCCCATTGCTTTTCAAGCAACACTGCTTTTACACGTGTTTCATATAGAACAATCAGTGTAGCCAAGTAGCTGCGTAGCCACTGTACCACAGACACTTTGGACTTAGACCATTTTCCAATCCTCCCATTGCTTTTCCACGCAAGACTGCTTTTACACGTGTTTCATATAGAACAGTTAATGTAGCCAAAGTAGCCGCGTAGCCACTAGACTATTTTTCAATCCTCCCATTGCTTTTGCACGCAAGACTGCTTTTACACGTGTTTCATATAGAACAATCAGTGTAGCCAAAGTAGCCGCGTAGCCACTGTACCACAGACACTTTGGACTTGGACTATTTTCCAATCACCCATACTTTTGAACGCAACAACGAATGTTCTTGCTGCCCTCAAGCGACACATAACAACCACTTCACCGACCATCCCCTCTGCAGGATGGCTGATAGACTGGTCCCCTACATTAAACCGCACCATGAATTATCACATCAGTTCAAACAGACCGACCGACTGATTGCGTTCCGCAAACTCCGTGTAGCCAGGTAATTTTTGGGGTCACTCCGAAAACGCGGGGCATTCTACAATTACTCCGTTCAGTTATATTTCCACTAAATCAAAATATACAAAAACAAGGATAAACAAATTAATTACGTGTAGCATAAATGTATATGTAATATTCATTATTGAGTTACGATCAAGTAAATAAAGTGAATAATTATATACTTTGTCTAAGTTATTGATTAATTGGAAACAATGTCGTATCCGACCGCCACTTTTTAAGGGTTTTTTTGGAATTTTTTTGCAACCACTAACTAGTTAAAAAATTATTCTCGATTTTTGGGGGTACAGAAAGCAAAAACTATCTTTAAAATTCACTTTTATGATGGTTTTCGGACTTTATTTCCCTTCTAAAATAATCCTCCCCTTCAGAAAATAGAAGGATCCTATTATACATGTAGTTGCCACTGCGCATGTACAATGACTGTGTTGGTCACTAATGGGGGAGTTGACAAGATCAGACTGACATGGCTGAGGAAGTCATCATATACCAAAAATGCCTGATTTTTCATGGAGAAATTTTGCTGGAGAAATAATTTGCTGGAGAAATTACATTTTTTTTCTGGTTTTCTCAAGCGAACACAGATAAATGTAAAACAGTGATCCATTTCAGGGAAAGAATGTCGTATCCGACTGCCACTTTTAAAATTTAAGGGTTTTTGGGAAAATTTTTTGCAACCACTAACCAGTTAAAAAATGATTCTATCGATTTTTGGGGGTACAGAAAGCAAAAACTATCTTTAAAATCCACTTTTATGACTTGATTTCCCTTCTAAAAAAATTCTCCCCTTCAGAAAATAGAAGGATCCTATTATATATTACTCAAAACAATTTAGGGAACACCGGAATAATCTCAGTTAAAGCAAGATCATATATTTCAGATAAACACAATGTTTCACAGAATTGAAGAGAAACAACTGCACAATGAAACAGATGATAAAGGATGCATGTAGTGATTACACATTTCATAACATGACTACTGAAAGAGAGGGGGGGGGGTGGTTGCAAATGAAAATCCCGGTTCATGGAACATTTCAAACCTATTTGATGTTAAAAATCGGGTGTTCCCTAAATTGTTTTGAGTAGTATAGTTGCCACTGTTGGTCACTAACGGGAGTTGACAAGATCAGACTGACATGACTGAGGAAGTCATCGTATACCAAAAATGCCTGATTTTTCATGAAATAACTATCCTGGAATAATTTGAAGTATATGTCCATCATCATCCATATGTTCTCCACCTTACTAGTTAGGTGAGATTACTTTATTGGTTATATTGAATGAGAAAAAGTGGTGGTCAGATACGACATTCTACCCCATTTCAGATGTCCACATGTTTCAAATTATCTCATAAATAACATGATGTCAGACAGAATAACTTCTCATGATGTTTGTGGCCAATTACCATCTTACAGTTTGTTTTGGGGTTATTACCAATGGTGTACAAATTACATGTGCATTCCTATTAACCCTCCTACTTCTGGTACCTTTTTCATACAAGTTGATCCACCATTTGAAACCATTCACTTTTGTGATTTTGAATGGTGAAATAACTGTGTACAGTATTGAATTCCCCCAAATGGTTTTGAATGGTAGGTCAGCTAATACAAAACCTTGTTTGGATACTTCTATTGAATGGATTTGAATGGTAGTAAAGCTTGCTACCAACACTGTTCAAATGGTATCACCATGTGTGTACAAAACCAATGGGCATTTTGGTAAGTGGAAATTTTGAATGGTTTCAAATGGTCAAATAGTAGGAGGGTAAACCCTTCTATGACTGCAAGGGTCAAAATCAGTCAAAATGTTGATATACTTGCCAAGGTATATCTAGTGCACTTAAAAGTCGAACACTGTCAAACCTGTGCATTTACAAGTCAAAATGAGTCGACTGTTTTTGACTGGTAAAAGCTTTGTCTTGTGTTGTTCAGGGTGGTCAAAATGACAGTAAAAAACACAGTCAAAAATGCCCCAATGTGTGCACATTTGGGTCACCAGTCAAAACGGGGAGTTGACTGATTTTGACTTCTATAGCTACTCGCTAGTAAAGTGCAGCTATAGTAGGAGGGTAAGAACAAAAATTTCGCTAATTAAAAAATTTCGCTAATTAGGCATATTAACCCAGAAATTTGGCCCAGTAAGCACCGCACCCACAGACAGTCACTTGAGTATTTTTGGTTGCATTGCCAATTGTTCACACATGTGTATAAGAGTGCTGGAGATAGTGGCAAAGTCAAACACACTTGTGTATGTCTTACAAGTTATATGCAGTCACACAGAGCTGTGTATGTACTGCATAAGTTACAGTCGAGTGGTTTTGGTTTGAACTCCTACCAGAGCCACATGTCCTTGCATTTATTTGAGTGCACTGCACAAAGTCAATGGGTTGGGAGTGACATACAAATTTTGAGTGTCTTTGATTGTTAAACCTATAGGAGGGTTTTAAATAATTGAGAATGGAATACATGTAGCAATAGGAATAAATATTGTCTCTCATGGAGGGACACTATCACATTAGTATTTGGGAACATGTATGTTTATTTCATTCCTTGAGTTTTAAATAATAATCTGTGGAAGGTTCACAAATTTTTGAGAAAAAAAAAAAACTTTAAATTTTTAAAAATGTTTTTCCCCTTCATTAGAGAAGGCCCTAGGATAACTTTGTGTAAATTTGATCTTTCAATTTCTTTTTTTTTCTCTACAATGAAAGCACTTCAGAGGTAATCATTTCCCATGATGATTATCCCTAACCTTCCCAGATCCTCCAAAATCCTCTTTGCTAAAGTGAAGGATTTTGAAGGATTGAGGTTACATGCTACATGCTCTTTGCTAAAGTGAAGGATTTTGGAGGATTGAGGTTATTAGTCATACTTGCCTTTCCATGGTACATGTACATCCATGATTGTTGTAGTGATTGCAAGGTCAGTGCTTGGGTCAGTGGACACTGTTTATTGCTCCATGCATGCAGGGAGGGCCCCTGGCCATGTACATGTATCACAGATTAGAAACACAAGTGTGCATACATGTCATGTGCTTGCTTTACTACTGAAGGATTTTGGAGGATTCAGGTTATGTGTAAGCAAATGGGCCTTTAGGAAGGATTCAGGTTATGTGTAAGCAAATGGGCCTAGGGAGTTAGGAAGGATTCAGGTTATGTGTAAGCAAATGGGCCTAGGGAGTTAGGAAGGATTCAGGTTATGTGTAAGCAAATGGGCCTAGGGAGTTAGGAAGGATTCAGGTTATGTGTAAGCAAATGGGCCTAGGGAGTTAGGAAGGATTCAGGTTATGTGTAAGCAAATGGGCCTAGGGAGTTAGGGTTAATACATAATGTTCATGTACCAAGTTTACACTAAGTAAATGTTTTAAATAGTCATGTCTTACTTTGATAAACTGGTTTGTTACCAATATATAGTAGGGGTGTGCATTTTCAGATATTTTTGGAACCGGATACCCGAAATCAGGAAACTTCGGATACCCGTTTTCATTTTTGTTGAAAACATGGCTCCGGAGGTGTACAAATACATGTACTGTAAATGGTAACAAAATAGACCTTTATAATACAGAGGATACCATACTTAAATGGATCTTTTCTTTACCGTGTTGTTTTTATTAAAGTAAAATAATTAGGTAAACAATTAGGCAAACATTTCCTCCTGCGCTGCTGGTTTGATAAGTTGTTTGAAACAGCCGCTGCCAGGCCCTTTGTGGTCTTAACGATTCGATACAATGTATCACAGATCAATGTACATGTAACAGTTGGAGAAAAGTCAATGGAAAATGTCCTTAAACGTACAATGTAGTACTACAACTTAGGCTTTATTGGAGTGTTATCTCTTGAATTTAAAGATAATTGTCTGTAAAAGTGGAAACATTACATTGTTCAAGAGTGACAGATTTCTGTTCACTCCGCTCAATGTTAAGTCTGAATTTTAAAAAGTCGTTTACGGGTAATTGGAACCGAAAAATGGAACCGGGTAATAACAGTTTCGGTCGGGTATCCGGATACCCGGATACCCAGCACAGCCCTAATATATAGTACCGATTGTAACATGTACAAACTTACAAAAATAACATGTACACTATGTATATATATGTAATACTATGTATATATATGTAATGTAGTTGTACTCTATGAATAAGTCTTCTTTACCCGCTCATAATTATCTGCATTTGGGATTCTGACTACGATAATGTTTCCGGGTGTAACAATACAGCAATTGTTGGTATCGCTCGCAATGTATACCTTGAGCAAGTCATTTAGTTTCCCAGGAATCCCAGCCATGCTGAACATATAATTTGTCAGAAAAAGCTGAACACAAAACTCACAATATTGGATGAAGCTTCAATTTGTAACCTCTTCCATGTTTTGTTGCTGGAGAAATTACATTTTTCATGTTTGTTTTTTTTCAAGCGAACACAGACTATATATACATAACAGCAAAAGAAACGTCACCCCCTAAATTTTGTTATTGTAATTATATTATTAAACATAATAAATATACAATGTTGTGGGATGGTTGGCTGCCAGGTCAACCAAATTTGCCACATTGTGTTCGTGTTACACTCCATACTCATAATATTCTTCATTAAACAAATTATATTAATTATAAAATGAAAATAATAAATATTTTTAGGGGTGACGTTTCTTTTGCTGTTATGTATACATTATTATATAAAATGGCATAGGCAGATCACTGCAAGGTACATACATCGGATGTGATTGAATAAATGAATGAATGACTTGTAAACACCGCACATTTATTTTGCTGTACAGGTATGCTGTGTTATTGTCATTTCTACTACATTTCCTCCCACAAACCCACTCAATTGGCGTGAATGAGGAACAAACCTGTGAATATAATCTCCGAAAAACTGAAAGCAAAACATGGGGGATGTTTATTTTGGCTGTAGTTTCATGGATAACTGAGTCCATTGTCAAAGGGGACAATGGGCAGCAATTGACAACATTACAATCTGTCCAATTTGACAGGTTCTTGTCAAAGCACCACTGGTACATTCTAGGTCTCATTGTAGGTCTCTTTGTGTCACACCAAACCCCAATTTGTATCCTTTCCAAGGCAGGCTGTTCTTGTTTGACTTAGAATATAAATCCACTGCCTTACCAATGGAGCAGTGTCTGAGACAGTTTATTTAGGCAGTGACCAAAAAAAACAAAAAAAACACCAATGCGTTGCCTTTGCACTTGCAGAACTGTTTACACAGAACACCCAGGGACCACCCCCGCCATACTCTCACCAAGCATAATTTACGTGCCGCAAAGTGATACATCAGTGTGCGCGTATTATTCAACCTAGCGGCAAAGACAACGAGAAACTGAATTTCTAACATGTCCCTGTGTTAATAAAACCTGGGGTGGATTTCAACGCTTATTGTATTTGTGCCACGACTAGGCTTTCTGACGCCTCGCTTGCATCATGACGTGTGTGTGTGTGTGTGTGTGTGTGTGTGTGTGTGTGTGTGCAAGAAAGTGGTGAATATACATGTATATGTACGAATGAGCAAAGTTGTCTGAGCTTATAAATGTTCATGATTATACACATGTACATACACCCACACCGTAGGTTACTAGTGCGATTACATTTTACCCGTATTTTTCAAACGAAATGTAGTGCCACACGTCTCTCACAGTCACAGATCTGTATTTATTGAGCTGAAACATTTTAGTACACAAACCAAAAAAGCGTTCGATCCACTGAATTGGCATCAGTACTGAAAATGCAGCCAAATTTTTCTTAAATTTTTCTCTTCTTGCAGCCAGCAGTAATAGCTTCAAATCAATTGTAACGCAGACATTTGCCTCAGTACCCCTGCCTCATTAGCATTAGAAAAGCACTTGCACTGCCATGGTGTATGACTGTGAGTGACTCATCCAAGCAGTCAGGCTAGAGTAATGCGCTGGTCAACGTCTGGATTATTCATACATCCCAACTACATTTATTCCTCCTGGCTCTTGAGTTGAAGGCTACAATGTATGCTGAGCCATTACAGGAGGGAGCCTTTGTCCTACCCCCTTGCCTCTTGGAGAAAGCAGTTATTTAAAGGTGTAACATTGGTAGTTACCTGATTACAAAATTACCAAATGTGACCGAATACTACGAAATGAGTCTTAAGGTGATGTCGGCACAAATTGAGTTTTTATGTGGTCCTGAAAGAGCATATTGTCCTCTTCCATCTGTTACAAAAAATCATGTTCATATGTTAAAAAATACGGAATATCGCACGTTTAAGTCTAGGCTTGATTTCTGGTTTTATTTATGTCATTCTTCCATAGCAACCAGGTAGTTTTAAGTCAATGTGGCTGCAAACATAGAGCAAGGACCGGGCATTCTAGGGCCAAAAAGGGGACAAAATGATCCTTTGCTGAGTAATTTTGGAACATATTCTTGATTCAACATGGTAAAGAAAATTAGGATTTTGAACAGGATTTTGTTTCGGGGTAGATTTATTAACACGTTTTTCTACTTATTTCTTTCGAAAACAAAAATATAATTTTTCGACCACACACACACACACACACAGTCGTGTATATGGTGTAAACCGAGGACACCCTATTGTTCCCCTCTTTTGTTCCCTTTGTTGTTGGACTTTAACTTTTTGAGGCTTCTCCCATTAGATTTGTACACGTTTACATACCGAGGACACCGTGCGCAAACTGAGGACATATTGTGTTTTGGACTTAAACGAATGGTGTGTACGTTCACACACATACACACACACACACACATTCCCATTTTTGTATCCTTGTGGAGACATCTATTGTTCTTTTCCTTTGTTCCTGTACTTTAACTTTTCTCATAGGGTTTGTACACAAAATTCCTTGTGGAGACATGGCTTCTTTAGAAATTCCTTGTGGAGACCAATTGTTCTTGCCTTTCCCTTTTGTTATAGGACTCCACAAGGTAGCGAATACCCGTACACACACACACACACACACACACACACACGCACGCACGCATGACTCGTGTTTGTGTCCATATATCAATACAGGCATTTGCGACTTCCGACTCCTTTCGTACGGTCGGGTCACAAATTATTTTCCAAAAGCTAACGTGATGTGAAGATGGTAAAGATACCAATCATACTGAAACATGTATTCCGTCTGAAGTGCTCTCATTTCAGAGAAAAAAAAACAAAAAAACAAAACTCTAGGCACAAAACAAGGTGCTGATGGCAACTTCTTTTTGCTCCAAGTGATTTCTGTATAAAAAAAAGTTGTGAATAAAGTTGGGCGATAACACGATAATATCGAATATCGCGATACCATTGTTTATTCGATTACGATATCGAGAACCTTTTTAAGTTATAGTTATCGAGATATCGGCAAATTGCGATTAAACAAAATACATCGCGATTCAAAAAAAAATCGCCATTGTGAGTCAATTCAGAAATTCCATGGAAACAAAATTAGGACAGTCTTTTCAGCTTTTGGAAGTGAGAAACTACTTCAGAAATACATACACACAACGCAAAGGAATTTACGATTTATTGTGATGTTTGTAGAGGGGTACATACCTGTATCGGCTCTAAAGCAATCTTGCATAAATGAAAAAAAAAAAAAACGCCATACTATCGAAAATCACGATATATGTTTGCCGATATATCGTGGATGAAAAAAAATCAATATCGCCCAAGCTTAGAATATACAGTGTATTTCACATACTTGTCATGACTCAGACTCGACATTGACCTGACGTTTTCACAGATTGATTGTTAAATATCTCTCGATTTAAACCTTAACCCTAACTCCCTCGGCCCACTTGCTTTACACATAACCTAAATCCTCCAAAATCTTCAGTAGTAAAGCAAGCACATGACATGTGTGTATGCACACGTGTTTCTAATCTGTGATACATGTACATGGCCAGGGACCCTCCCTGCATGCACGGAGCAATAAACAGTGTCCACTGACTCAAGCACTGACCTTGCAATCACTACAACAAACATAGATGTACATGTACCATGGAAAGGCAAGTATGCCTAATAACCTCAATCCTCCAAAATCCTTCACTTTAGCAAAGACCATGTACAATAGCATGTAACCTTAATCCTTCAAAATCCTTCACTTTAGCAAAGAGGATTTTGGAGGGTTAGGGTTAAAGAAAGTGAGCATAGATGTTCTCATTACTCATAGAAGCAGTTTAACCAACATTACCAATGTTGTACCTTCCCTTTAACTTAATGTATATTTTGATTCAAAGAGAATAAGCATACTCATAGAAGCAGTTTTGCTAACATTATACCAATGTTGTACCTTCCCCTTAATGTATATGATTCAAAAAGAGTAAGCATACTCATAGAAGCAGTTTTGCCAACATGACCAATGTTGTACCTTCCCTTCAATGTATATCTTGATTCAAAAAGAGTAAGCATACTCATAGAAGCAGTTTTGCCAACATGACCAATGTTGTACCTTCCCTTCAATGTATATAGATTCAAAGAGAGTAAGCATACTCATAGAAGCAGTTTTGCCAACATGACCAATGTTGTACCTTCCCTTCAATGTAGATTCAAAGAGAGTAAGCATACTCATAGAAGCAGTTTTGCCAACATTACCAATGTTGTACAGTGTACCTTCCGTTTAAGTTTACTGTTTCAGCCTTTAGTTAAGGCTTGTTTGGCTGGCAGTAGAACAGAATTCTGAAGACCTAAGTAATGTAATATTTAATAGTGAATGATTTAATTTTTATCCTATAGCAGAACGCTACATGTAGCTTTGCTTATCAAAATTTGAGATTTGCTTGAATTACAGATGATCAAAATGATATTATACACACTAAAATATTATTTCCTAAAAGATTTGCTATGCACAATGAAATTTAGTACATATCCAAGTACTGATGTATTTACGTTGCAGAATGCTTACATGTACTTACATCATCAATCGATTGAGTTTGTTTTGGGTCTTCATTCAGCCTTTTGTCTCATTGTACACAATAGGAAGAGTTAAACTTAACATGTTCAAAAGCATTTTGACATAACCCTAACCCTCCTAAATCCTCTATAATCCTCCGGAGGATTTGGAGGATTTTGGAGGAATGAGGCATGTTCGAAAATCACCAATTGGAGGATTATGGAGGATTGAGGAGGGTCGTGCGTTTGATAGTGGAGGATTGTGGAGGATTGAGGAAGCATGGTTCAAAGAGATCCTGGAGGATTGTGGAGGATTGAGGGCATAATGGAAATTTACTTTGGATGAATGTGAAGGATTATGGAGGATTGTGAAGGATTGACAGAAACATAATCTTGTATCCTCCGGAGGATTTGGAGGATTTTGGAGGAATGAGGCACGTTCGAAAACCATCAATTGGAGGATTATGGAGGATTGAGGAGGGTCGTGCATTTGATAGTGGAGGATTATGAAGGATTGAGGCAGTGAGTTTCATGCACAAACACATTTCGGAGGATTATGAAGGATTGAGGAAGGTACCTGGTAATTAAGGCTAGGGAGTTAGGATTAATCATAAGTCCAATTTTCCTAATTTTTATGAAATAAATTTTGGTAAATAAAGTAGAATTTAGAAAAATTGCAATACAATGATAATATTTCTTTCATAAAAATTTAAAAATTTAAAAAAAATTCATTAAAATGAAAATTAGGAACTTATGATTAAGTCAAAATACTTTTGAACATGTTACTTTAATTACCTCACATTTCTGAGAAAGTAAACTTTTAGTATACAGTATACAATACTACTGTAGTACACAAAAGGTCACAAAGCAAAAGAACATTCCTTTTGTTAACCCTAACCCCCTTGATACGTATCGCTGGTAACGGCCTCAATCTTTTAAAATCAACCAATATGAGTTTTATGGAGGATCACTGCTACCTCGATCCTTCAAAATCAACCGATATGACTGAGTTTATGGAGGATCCCTACTACCTCAATTCTTCAAAATCAACCCGTGATTTTATGCAGGATCCGTACTATTTTTCAATCCTTTAAAATCAGCCGATATATACATCACTGATTTTTGATCGGCTAAGTCAATGGAATTTCAAATCCCACCTCAATCCAACAAAATCATTCAAATGTTCCAGCTGATTTTGAAGGATTTAGGATGGTTAGGGTTATTATCTTATCTTATCTTATCTTATAAGATTTGATGTATCTTTCCCCCTCAGACAAAAACAATTTTGCACTTCAGATTATACGTATGTATTTATTAACAAAAATGTATTTTAATGTTACCATACAATGTACCATTTGTCCAGTTATTAATATTTAATGTTGTCCTAATATGGAAGATACAACATTGTCATTGTTTGCAAGACTGCTTTTACAAGTATGATTTTTTTAAATCAAGATATGCATGTGTTATAAATGAGATAATAGTGAAAAGGGCATTTCAGATTTGTTATATTCATTCCATCGTGGAATTTATAAGAACTGGATTTTGTTTTGTTTTTTAGTTTTTTAAATGACGGCACCTCAGACAAAATTATTTCTAGGGAAGATTGATACCATCATCAGCTTTATACTAAATAAGTTTCACAATGCAATTCGACCATTTGGTTATTTTTAAAATTATAAATTCCACGTACATGTATACCAATACCGTAATTATATCCCTAACCTCTTTGGCATGTTGGCTAGAAACCATCCCAAATCCGTCAAAATCCATCAATATGCAGTAAAAAAGTACCCCGATTGTTGGACTTTGATGGAATTGGTACAGTAGCAAATGCAAAGCATCCATGGCTTGGCTTTAACCCTAACCACCCCAAATCCTGCAAAATCCTCCAAGGGGCACTTTTTGGGAAAAATTCAGCACTGTTGGCAACTGGTACTTTCACCTCTTCAAATGGGACAAAATTACTACCTGGCAAAAAGTACAGGCCATAAGTGCTGAATGTGAAAGATCAACGAAAATGCAAGGTGTATTTTGAAGATAAGGGCATGTTTCCAAAAGTGCACTGATGGATTTTGGAGGATTCAGGAAGGTTCCTAGCCTGAATACCTAGGGGGTTAGGGATAATACACAGTCCTGAATCCAACAAAAGCAGCTGGTGGAGTTTGATGGATTTGGTACATGTATACATGGCTACAACACTGTAGGAGAAGGATTTTTGGAGGATTTGGGGGGTAGTTAGGGTAATGGACAGTTCAAGTTGCATTCAAATTTTGCTGGACCCTCCAAACTGAATCCTAGTACTACAAGATCCATCTGTTGCATTGGATCAGTGAACAGAAGAGCTGTTGTTCATGCTGGAGGATCATGTTGGCCTGTTGCTTCAGCCAGCAGGTCATGTTACATGTGCTTTGATTTTGTTGGGTTTTGTTGAAGTTGGGAACTCGCTGATGACTAGAATGCCTGGAGGGGTGGTAAGCCGGTCTTGAACTTCATGGGAGGCAAATTCACCCTGGTCCTTTCCTTTGTTGCCCTTGAAATGCTTCTTATTGTTGATTATCCCTCCTACTTTTGGTGCCTTTTTCAGACAAGTTGATGCACCATTTGAAACCATTCGTTTTGTGAAACACACCAAGGTGTAGTGTATCCACCATTCAAAACAAACCATTTGAATGATTTATAAGCCACTGTGTAGTACATTCACCATTTGAAACCTTCGGCTATGGAAACACACCAAGGTGTAGTGTATCCACCATTCAAAAACCATTTGAATGGTAGTAAAGCTTGCTACCAACACTTTTCAAATGGTACCACCATGTGTGTACAAAACCAATGGCCATTTTGGTAAGTGGAAATTTTGAATGGTTTCAAATGGTCAAACAGTAGGAGGGTTAAAAATCGGTGCCATTGAGGAGAAATTGTCTTGGCCCCTTTAAGAACAAATTTCAAGGCCTGGGTTAGGTTTGTGGTTGGTGTTGGTCTGCACCAAAAAGATAAATTTCTCAATATAAGTAACAGTCCTTGATGATTATACATAAGCAATGTAACATTAAAGGAAAACCAAGATGTAACATTTTTAGTTTTCCCATTCAGTTTTTTTATATCATTTGGAAACATTTTAAAGATGCATCGCCAGTGTTTTTCCCTATTTTGCCGGCAATTTCCGGAGAAAATAATTTCATCAGAACATTGCCGTTACTTGATAACATGTTTCTCAAAATACTTGAGAAGAATGGTTTTACAGTTAAAATGTACAGAAATATATTTATGGTGGGGCCCCGTCATCAATTTGGTTTGGAACTTTTTGTTAAACTGTTAAACCAAGCCTCTGACACCTATTTTGTGAAAGATATTATTTCAAAGTATTTTTTTTTCCTTACAAAAAGGAAATTATCATTGTTCCAATGTAAATTCAAACAAATCAGACAATGCTGGTACATCCTTGAAATATCCCATTAAAAAAAAAACCAAAATATGCTTTGAATAGACCACACTATTGTTTAAAGTCTTTACTATGTTGCCTGTAGAGTCTGTTATTTATAGGCACCATCCGTGATCCAGTAGACAGATGTCATACTCATATTGAGTGGCATTCCTGTAAAAACATGAAGAGAATTCCAGCAAAACAGTCTGTTTTATTTCACAGATTACTGCAGTCTTATTTCCTATGCAATAATGTTGAAGCTAGTACACACTTTATAAGACTCGAAATGCATCCATACTTTTAGAGGAATCAAGATAACGACTAACCTCTGTTCAAAAGTTTCAGCTTATTTCTTCATATTGTTTAACAAGACAATTGTGGAAATGCATTCAGATTTGTTGTATTCATTTCAATGTGGATTTTCTGTCTTAACCCTCCTATGGAGTGTCGTGGCCGAGCGGTCTAGCTTACCGGACTCAAGTTCTGGTGTTGGCAGCAGAATGTGGGTTCGAATCCCGGCCGTGACACTTGTGTCCTTGAGCAAGACACTTAACCATAATTGCTTCTCTCCACCCAGGGGTTAAATGGGTACCTGTGAGGGCAGAGTTGGTTGATTAGCCCTATATGCGCTGTAATGGCAGCAATTGAGCTGTATACTCCCCAGGGAGCTGAGATGGTTTCAGGAATGATTTATGAGCCTTATGAGCCTTATGAGCAGGGGTAATAATATAATGCGCCTTGAGCACCACTCAGTTGGTGGATACGTGCGCTATATAAGTCCACACATTATTATTATTATTATGCCCAGGCTGAAATTTGGCCCAGTAAGCACCTCACCCACAGACAGTCACTTGAGTATTTTTGGTTGCATTGCCAATTGGTAGGTCAAACCACAGAGTCGCACAGAGCTGTGTATGTACTGTCAAGTGGTTTTGGTTTGACCTATCCTAGCCACATGTCCTTGCATTTATTTGAGTGCACTGCACAAAGTCAATGGGTTGGGAGTTACATACAAATTTTGAGTGTCTTTGATTGGTTTTGGTTTTGGTTTTGGTTTTGGTTTGACCTCCTATCACCATGCCTATCACAGTCACATGCGCTTGCATGTATTTGAGTGCACTGCACAAAGTCAATGGGTTAAGAGAGACATACAAATTTTGAGTGTCTTTGATTGTTTTAGGAGGGTTAAGCAGGGGTGTGATTTGTCAGGATTTGTCTGGATTTCTGGATTTTTTTACAAATCGCAATGTTGTGATCCTCTGGATTTTAAAGATTTAAGCAATAAAGGAAAACAAATCAAACGCTCAGAACTATAGATTTCACCCCAGTGCTGTTCACAACAGCACTGGGGTGGATTTACGTGGATTTACATGGATTTTTTTAAACTACCCAATCACACCCCTGCTTAAGATAAAGAAATTAATGTAAGTAATTAATTAATTCACTAATTTTATTAGTACAACAGCACCTGAGACGTAAATATTTCAAGAGATGTTTGATACCATCATGGCAGGGAACGATTTCATTCAAAAATTTTGCATAGCAAAACTGCGATGCAAAAAATGAATTTGCATAGCAAAATATTTTTTTTGCATAGTAATCTGTAAATTTTGTGTAGCAAATTTTAAAATGATTAAAATTACAGTATGTATTGTGCATAGGTAAAGGTGTTGTTTTTTAAGGCTTTACTGTCTTTTGGTTCATAATATGAATGTCCAAATCTTTAGCTAGTGTCCGGAAATTGAGCCACAGGTGGTAAAAAAAAATCACGTGTTTCTTTCTTCATTATTTTCGCCAAATTGCAGTCATTCATGAAAGTTAGTACTCCGTCCATTTTCTTTTTTGTTTACATTATTATATCGATCGCTAAAACAGAGGCAATATCACGAAAACAAATTACCAACTGCGACACGTTCGGGTGCTTTTCAAAGTGAATTTCGCCAAGTGTAACGTTACTTTGTGGTATGATCTCTATGGTATGATCAAGCTTGATTTTAATTATAAAAAATTCGTCAGGAAAATGAGTGGCTCACCTTGGTTGAAAGTGCGATCATATTGTGTGCCGAAATTATACTAAATCTCACCACTACATATATAAATGAATGCTCATTTTGTTAATTTTCAAAAAGTATTATTATAAAACGAAGTTAGTAACGTTTCTAGAGTTACTTTGAATACGGCTGTAGTAATCGTATGAAAGCGCACGTGTGAACTGAACACGGTACTATGGTGTATAGGAGGTAGCTCATTGCTCAATGTTCCAACCCCCAAACTCGGGTGGAGAAGAAAAAATAAACACGTGCGAAGCTAACAAAAAAAACTGGGCGGTTGTTGCCTATTTTCCATTTCGGGAATTTCGCCCGTAGTTAATTCATCAGCAGAAAAATATTGAATGCACCTAGAATTTTAGGCATTGCGGATAAAATCCTTACAGATTGCTGGGAAATAAAGTTGCATATACGGATGCATATAGGTAAAACCGGTGCACGTGTTCACTATTGCATCAACTCCGTTGCGTCGTGATGTCATCGTTGACCACGTACGTCACACGGACGTACCCCCGGCGTGGTCTGGACACACGAAAACAAACCCAGTCTGGACGAATCCCTTGGTATTTTTTGGTTGGAAATATACATGTAAACGTTATCTCGGGAAAGGTTTGTGAATATGATTTCAAAAATGTTTATTATTAAACCACAATAGTGAAAAAATCTGTCGAAATTTGTGTCGCAAAATCTGCGATGTAGGCCTATTGTTTGAAATTCCATCGCAGATTGTCCAAATTACGTCACATTTTGCGATGCGATACAGGGGAAATCGTTCACTGCCATCACCAAATTTACACCAAGTAAGTTTCATAAAACTGATCTTTTTATGTTTTTGGAGATAACCGATGGTGTTAGTGGCTGAACTTGCTTTAAGTAACAATTCCTTCCCAACATCTTGTGGGTCAAAGGTTGTATTCATCGCATCTCCCCCCTGGCTTAGATAAACCATAGTACTTGTCATTGTTTCTGTACACAGCAGGACACCCAAGTACATAGAAAGACCATTGGGGATTAGTTAGTACTTCATAGAAGTAGAATTTATAGTCAATTGTTATATCATGGGCCCCTGTGTCATATGCACAACACATTATTTACTGTGCAATAAACAGGTTGACAGGTAACATATTGTACATGTAACATATTGTACATGTAACCATACATGATGTAACGCAAGCCTGTGATTTCTCAGGATTTTTTCCTAATTTCAGGATTTTTTTTTACAAATCTCCCTTTGCCTAAAAATTTTCTTGAAAGAAGAGAAGTAGCCACCAAGGAAAGAAAGAAGTAGCCTGTATTGTGTCCAAACCTCTAGTTTCTTGTTTGTGGGGATGTGGAGAGTCTGGGTTATTTCACAATAAGTGGTCATTTGAGTAAATTACAGTATTACCCATCCTGGATGACTTTATCAGTGCAAATACATGTTATGAGTGATTGTATATGATGGGTAATAATATGAAGGACAAGCTTACATAAGCAGTTTTACATAATTCTACAAGTTATTGGTGTTAATTTTTTCCATTTACATGCACTTTTAACACCATTTTGGAGTCTCATTTCAAGTTTTACAGTAGTCTTACATGTAAGTGAAATCATTGGTCGATGATGCACTCCTGTGGTAAATTTGGTGGTCAATCATGGATATATAGTAGTTCAACAATATTGTGAAACTTGTTTGGTGTAATTCGGCCGAGAAATGTTCATTTTATGAACATTCTAAAATAAAGTGGATTTCTCGTTAAACAAAATATGTAATGTCCTCTCCAGGACAATGTATTCATGACAATGGAATAAATTAAAATTATGTACTCACAAGTATGTCTGTATCATCTACAGGACACAATTGATGGAGTAAATATGACAATTTGGTTGTGGGAGAAATTTGAGTAAATATTATCAAGATCATATTTAGGGGTGTTAAAAATCCGTTAAAAGTGTGTCCTCTCCAGGACAGCAGTTAATTGTAATTGGTATGTCAACCTTGATTTAAATATTTTATGTTATGTTTGTAAAATTAACAGTATCATTCCTTCTAACAGGACATGGCATGACATTACCATTTCAACATTTTGTCTGGCCATTATATCATGGTATTCTGTCTTTAACAAAATGTCCTCTCCAGAACAATACATAGATTTGTGCACAGCCTGCATGTATCATTTAAAGAATGAGTAAATATGATGTTTCCTGTGAGAAAATCCTATGATGTTATGTTCAGCATATTGTATATTATCTATACAGATAATAAAATTACACATTTTTGTGTGTAGTAACTAACAAAATAATAATTTGCATAATAAAGCCCTTGAATTTGAAATATTCAGGTGCAAATATCGGACACTTGGGACGTTTGTCTGGAATATTGTTCCTGTAATAATACAATGCACTTATTGGCATGCAATTACTACCAGAAATTATAATAAAGACAATGTATGATGGTTATAATACTACAATATGCTAGCATGTACAGGTGTACATGTTGTTCTGGAGGGGACACTTTATTTAACACCATTTAGGTCATGGTGTTGAGGTAGCAGCATGATAGATAAATCATTGAATAAATACATGATAGTTAATTGTAGTGATGTCCACTGTATGAGGATGTGAATATCTGTCTCATTTGCTTATTGTGGCTACATATAAGCAGACGGGTTGATCAATTTTCCAGACGGGGGTCAGAAACTTAAGATTTATTTTTGATTATAGATCTGTCTCATTTAGTATGCTTATTGTGGCTACAGATAGGCAGACAGGTTGATCAATTGTCCATAAGGTAGTCAAAAATTTGAGATTTCTTTGTGAATATCTGTCTCATTTAGTATGCTTATTGTGGCTACAGATAAAGCAGACGGGTTGATTAATTGTCCAGACGGGGGTCAGAAACTTAAGATGCTACCAGAAAGTAGTCAGCAAGGAAATTAATGCACTGATTGAATAGACTTAAGTAGAAGAGGATTTGTTGTATGTATTAGTATTGAATGGCAGTCATATTTCAATTTTAGATTTTGGATATTGGCAGCATACTGGTCAACTGTACAATGTTTGCAGTAGTCTATTAATTGGTGCAATTTACACATTACAGAATACTATAGACTGACACAATGACAGACAAAGACAATATACTGAAGATAAAGTTTGACTGGCAGTTACGTATTCGATCAGCTGCTAAAGTTAACAATAACACTCCGCCTGATGTTGTTGCTGGTGATACAAGGAAATGTGGCAGAAGTGCTCAATACGTCAGGACCATCAAAGATACTGATCCAGACAGATATAAAAAACACAAACATAGGGATGCAATGCGAAAGAGAAACAGCTACGTCAGCATAAAAATACAAGATCAAAGCGATGTTGAGAAACTAAACCAGAGGCAGTGATGGGCTAACACCAAGAAGAGACAGAGGGAGAAGAGGGAAAACAGTCAAGATGCAAGATTGAACAAAGATGTTCCAGAGGCTCAGGTGAAATGTTTCAAAGACATGAATACAGAAGAGAAGAAGGCATATTTCAAGATGAAAATGAGAAAATGAGAAAGTCACGAGCAAATATGTCCAAACAGAAGAAAACCACAGACAAACTGAAATCCAGAAAGAAAGTTGTCTGTTCGAAAGTCAAGACGCCACGTACAACAAAGCCAAGTGAAGTCAGTAGCAGCAGGGCTACACACTATCGCCGAAAGAAGAGAGTCATTGCCACTATGCCGAAAAGTCCAAAATCGTATGCTGATGTTGTGTCAGCACTTGTCTCTGGAGATCCTGCAACTCCCAAGAAAGTAGAAAGCATGAAAAGAAAAGGTATAAAGCTCAACCTAGAAGCAGACCTTGTCTCCACAAATGTAAAAGCACACATCAGTTGCCTGAGCAGCTCTAATACAGACAAAGCCAGACAAGCATTGCATGCCATTATTCAGGCAAGTACTACTTCCCCAACAGTAGAACAGTGTAGGTCTACAGCAAAAGCATCTCCTGGGGCATCAACTACGACTACCAGTACTGAAGAGGCTGCCTCTGGTCCAAAACAACAGGAAGATATTTCCAAGAAGCCTGTCCGTAGTCACCTTGGTGTCTCTCATCTGATTGTCCGTCGTTAGCCATCTGTAGTGTACAGTATATGTGGTCAATTCAAACCATAAAATACCATTTGGTAAAACTATTTACTTTTAATGCAGTTTGTTCATGTTACATTGTTGGAGTTTTTATTGCATCATTTCCTACTGTTTCAATGTTATTATATGAAAGTTTTTTCTTGAAGAACTGCTTCATATGGAGGAACTGCTTCATATGGAGGAACTGCTTCATATTATTGGTTTCATAAAGGATAGTTAATTATCAAGTTGAGAAATGAAAACTGAGAAATGAAAAATGAGAACACGTAAATCACTTGTATCACATGTATTTGTTCTTAATGATTGACATACAACAAATTACAGCATTATTTACAGTGTATGTGAAATATTACAATATTTTAAAAAGTTGTCCTCTTCAGAACACATGAATGTTTGCTTGGGTGTTTGTACATTGGACGTGAAAGTGATTTTTATGGACTATTGCAATGATTTACATTATGTTAAAAAAATGTCCTCTCCAGAACACATTGATGTGCTTTTGATTCCACAATTACACATTATCTTGTAAAATCACTAACAAATTGATATAATTATTGTTGGTACCCAACAATATTATCGTTTTATGTTAGAACTATTGCATACTTCAAAAGCACAGTGAAGATGAAGTGAGTTTTTCATGCTTTCCAAATTATTTTTGAACTATAAGTGGATTATACCTGCTACATTTGTGTTCATGATGAAACACAATGTGTACAGTTTGTAATAGACTAAAGAAGAGTGCACACATATCTCATCAACAACACAAATGAATATAAGATATGTGGATAAAGGTTTTCCACTCTCATGGTACTTTTTAAGTACATTCGTTTATTGTTAAACAAAATGTCCTCTCCAAGACATGCATGTTATTCCTCACTGTTTAGAGAGTATACATGCAAGTATGAAGCATTCAATTAAATTAAACCAGATGAATTGTAACATTATGACTTATGAGGCAATTGCTTTATTAGGCAGGTGTAATTTACTTTGTCAGGTCATGCATGGTACAAAATTGGTATACTGTTCAACTGTTTGCATTTGTACTGTAGACTTAAACAGACTGATAGGACTCTTTGATTCAGTTGTTTAATTCATACTGTATGATGTTTTTCATGTGTTAATACATAGTGAGATACCTTAAATTGTTTAGGTGTTTGTTCATCGGACTTGACGTATTTTTATGAAGTATTGCAATGATTTACATTATGTTAAAAAAAATGTCCTCTCCAGAACACATTGGTATATGCTCGCTTTTGAGTCCACAATTACACATTTTCTTGTAAAATCACTTACAAACTAATATAATTATTATTGGTACCCAACAATATTATGGTTTTATGTTGGGACAATGGCATACTTCAAGAGCATGGTGAAGATGAAGTGAGATTTTCATGCTTTTCAAATTATTTTTGAACTATAAGTGGATCTAAACCTGTTACATTTGTTGTTCATGATGAAACACAACATATATTTAGACTTTAGAAGAGTGCACTCATATCTCATCAACAACACAACTGAATATAATATATGTGGAAAGACATGTTCTACTCTCGTGGTACTTTATAAGTACATTTGTTTATTGTTAAACAAAATGTCCTCTCCAGACAGCCAATTATGCATCACTATTTCGTTGGAAAAAATAAACATGTTACTGATAATGCCACGCTCCGATATTTTAGAAATTATTAGTATACATCCTGAAGTTTTCAGATCAACAGAGTTTTTGTGAGTTGGACAAGTTTGAAATTTGACCCTCAGTGAGACTGAAAGTGTACACTTATTGTGAAATAGCCCGTCTGTAAATCCTCCAAAATTAAACATCCGGGAGGTTCAGGGGGCTTTGTCCTCTAGACCTAGGGAGACCCAGGCCAGCTTACCCATTTTGCAGGATTTTTCACTTTTGTCAAATCACACCCGTGAAGCAGGAAGTGGTGGGATCGAGTCCCATCTGAGTCGCCTGTGGAGTAGTTTTTTTCACGCAGACACTCGGAAAGTACAAAGTGTACACTAACAGTGCTTCATACATGTGTCGGTGTATGGCAAAAAATCATATCAATGTGATATGATTATGTGTATTAGTGAGAATATACAATTTGGGAGTTCGTATGGGGGACTGGGGTGATGGTTAGAAATTTCTTAACAATGATTTTCTCCGCTTCTGCAGCCTTTATTCAAGATGCTAACCCCTCGTTCATGTGCTTGCCCAAAAATGTCAGCGACGTCTCAGGCCGAGTCTACTCCCACATCAACGTGGAAAGCGTTCCGTACGCTTCAAACATGGACTGCACGTTCACCATCAACACCAAGCCAGGACGGCGCATCAACATACGCTTTGATTACTTCGACCTGGCGCCCGGGTTTGATCGGGCCCACAACAGATGCCGAGCTGATGCTGACAGGTTTGTGAATAGCTCAGCAGAATGTCACATACGTAGTTGTTTTTGCTTAACAACGTGAAAGTTCATGTTGATCGACATATGTGCATTTCGAGAATTGCAGTGTAGCAAGCATTTTATGGATGGGCACACATGCGCTTACCAGGCTGAGGGTCATTAACTGAGGGCCATTAACTGAGGGTCATACATAATCTAACTGAGAGTTAACGATTTCCCAATTTGTCATGTTAATTTCACCTTAAAGCCATACTAAAGACACTATAAAAAACAACTTCAGTTATTGGCTAGACACCCTGCTCAGGTCAAGAACATTCCTCATTTGTAGGCCTTCAATTTCACTGGAGGCCACTGCCTTTCAGGTGCCCTGGTCTTGGCCTCGGTGCCCCCTTTGAAATGCTCCCATATAAGCCCCTTTCACACTAGACGTATTTCCTGGGAAATTCCCGGGAAATCTGTTCACACTTCAAAAGTTACTCCCAGGAAATTCCCGGGAAGCAGCTTATTCCCGGGAAATAATTACCCCTGCTCGGGAGTAGGGGTAAGTGAGTTTTTCCCGGGAATAGTGTTTTTCCTGGGAAATAGCAACTAGTGTGAAACGAAAGCGGGTTTAACTTACCCCACTTTCGCGTCGTGGATGTTGGGACGTCAAGTCTTGAAAGGTCAGCGAGGTCACAATTAAATAGCGCACCAAATAGCTCGCGTGCTAATATCCAGTGTTGTATTTCAGTACTTTTGAAACTTTCCTTCTTAAAATATAAATGTCTACATCTGTAAATAACACAATATATTTAGTTTTCAAGAATGTGACCAAATAAATGGTTTTAGAATTGAATAAAAGAATTGTCGCGGACAAGGCCATGTTAAGCATCCGTATCATTTACGTGTATTTATAATGTCCGCATGGTTTTTCCTCCGTAAAATACACAAATATTGGTAAAGGCCTAATAATAGCATGCGAAAATGATGTGATGACACATTTGAAGGAGCCATTTTGGACACGACGCGATGCATGGGAAACAGTCACAACAAACCCGGCCGTCACCGCGCCGGCGGGTGCTTGAGCGCATGGCATTCTGGGATTGGACTTCCGCCCACAACATTTTCAACTTCCGCATGGGCTGATTCAGTTAGCGCATTTCCCGGGATTTGATCGCGAGTGTGAAACGACCGTGCATATTCCCGGGAAATAATGTTCCAGTCGCTGGGGTGTTGGTGGGGTTAAAAACTCCCGGGAATTTTTTTCCCGGGAATTGGCTCTGTAGTGTGAAAAGGGCTATAGACTTTTGGATTTCCGAATAGAAGTGACCTTTATTTAAGGTAAAATCATCTTGTCCCTTCAAAAACGAAATTCCTGGCTTGCAGTTGTTGGAAGAGTGAAGTCTGCTGAGTGAAATAATATCCATCAGCAAGAACAACAGATCTTTTGATATAATCACTGCTGACTTCAACAAGATCCAGTAGATTTGAACATGTGTTGCATTCTCTGTTGCATTTAGAATGATGGCGATTTTGTTTAGACTTGCAAACACTTCCAGTAGATATGGTGTATTAAAACCCTAACTCCTTAGGCCCATTTGCTTACACATAACCTGAATCCTTCCTAACTCCCTAAGCCCATTTGCTTACACATAGCCTGAATCCTTCCTAACTCCCTAGGCCTATTTGCTTACACATAACCTGAATCCTTCCTAACTCCCTAGGCCCATTTGCTTACACATAACCTGAATCCTTCCTAACTCCTTAGGCCCATTTTCTTACACATAACCTGAATCCTCCATAATCCTTCAGTAGTAAAGCAAGCACATGACATGTATGCATACATGTGTTTCTAATCTGTGATACGTGTACATGGTCTGGGAACCCTCCCTGCATGCATGGAGCAATAAACAGTGTCCACTGACCCAAGCACTGACCTTGCAATCACTGTAACAAACTTGGATGTGCATGTACCATGGAAAGGCATGTATGCCTAATAACCTCAATCCTCCAAAATCCTTCACTTTAGCAAAGAGCATGTAGCATGTAACCTCAATCCTTCAAAATCCTTCACTTTAGCAAAGAGGATTTTGGAGGATTTGGGAAGGTAAGGGTTAAATACATGTACCATATAACATTCAATTATTTTTTCACACTCTACATTAAATAGATTGTACACTTTAGACCGCCCAAAAAAGTTGTGGTCATAGGTCGGCTTCAAAATCGGTGTAGTGATGTGTGTGTGTTTTTTTTTTTCAAGGGGGGGGGGGTTTGTAATCTTCTTTTGCCATCCAGTGAAATACGTGATACATGTATACACGGTTATTGGAACCAGACCAAATTTCCCATACACAAAGTATGGTGGCCGAGAGAGGCCTCACAAGTCTGGCAAATGTTCATACTCTTTTGGGGAAAAGTTGTTTAATACACAGCTGCCTGCAATTAGACATCGTTTCTTAGCCCAAAAAAAACAAAAAACAAGACTAAAAAAAAACAAGGCGACACGCACAGAGACCAGAAACCGGAGACATTTTTGTTTTGGCCATAGTAACATGTCTGTAAATGCATCCATCCTTTATAAGAATAAAGAGGTAGAAACAAAACTTCTAAGTAAGATCGACACCATCATCAACTTTACACCAAGTAAGTTTCACATTATTATAAACAATGTTATTTTGTTATTATTACCAATCCTCTGCATGTGCCTAATACCTTGAACCCTCCTATACAGCTGCACTTCAGTGGCAAGTAGCTATAGTGGTCAAAATCAGTCGACTGACTGTGACTGTTGAACCAAACGTGCACACAGGGGCATTTTTGACTGTTTTTTTTACTGCCATTTTGACCACCCTCAACAATACAAGACAATGCTTTTACCAGTAAAAAAAAACCGGTCGACTCATTAAGTAACAGTAAATGTACATACTGTACTTAACCCTCCTACTACTACAAGGGTCAAAAACAGTCAAAATGTTGATATACTTGCCAAGGTATATCTAATGTATTTAAAATCAAACACTGTCAAACCTTATGTGTAGTAAGTACATTTACAGGTCAAAATGAGTCGACCGTTTTTGACTGGTAAAAACGTTGTCTGGTATTGTTCAGGGTGGTCAAAATGACAGTAAAAACCAGTCAAAAATGCCCCTGTGTGCACATTTGGGTCAACAATCAAAACAGGCAGTTGACTGATTTTGACCTCTATAGCAACTTCCCACTAAAAGGCAGCTATAGAGTAGGAGGGTTAATACATGTAAGGTTTGACGGTGTTTGACTTTTTAAGTGCGTTAGATATACCTTGGCAAGTATATCGACATTTTGATTGATTTTGACCGTTGCAGTCACAGAAGGTTTAAACAACAAAACGATACAAGTTTCCACTTATTTTGTTGAGATGGTGAAAATACATACAGATTTGTCTGTATGCATTCTAATGTGGGAATAAATCATATCTCTGATCCATTTCATACATACATGTACATACAAAAATGCAGTATGTCAGACTGGCCAATTTCTCTTGATGTGTGTGGTATCATCTTCAACTGGACATCTTTTACAGCGTATTTTTTAGGCCTGTAATTTCTCAGGATTTTTCCCTGATTTAAGTGTTTTAAAAAAAAAAAAAAAAATTTAATTTTTTTTTATACAAATCTCCCTTTACCTCAAAATTATCCACCTCGATGTAGCCACCAAGGAAAGAAAGAAGTAGCCTGTATAGTGTCCAAACCTCTAGTTTCTTGTTTGTGGGGATGTGGAGAGTCTGTAAACCCTCCAAAAATTAAACATCCAGGAGGTTCAGGGGGCTTTGTCCTCTACACCCCAGACCTGATACCCATTTTTTCAGGATAATCAGGCACATCTGTGCAAATTACCAAAGGTGTAGACTTCTTAATGAAAGGTTCCATGAAACATGGAAGTAATGATAATTTGTAGTGATTTGACGGGAATTCAGAAGATTGTGTATTCAGTTGTGGCAGGACATTCCTTCCTCACACCATCTGCCAGCCATCAGGTGCATGACCAGTTTAAATTACTCCTGTCACAGCTGGATGACGGACCTCGGTAGAGGGTACCTGCTGAACAACATCTCTGTAGTGTAACTCTCTAGCAAACGTGCCTTTGCATGGTCCTATACAATCCTGAAAAACCGCTTGAATTACAGTCATGAATGGTACTTGAATTTTGGAAGATACATTTACAACAACTATAACGGCTTTCTAAACGCGCTTGAAATATTCAAGTTGAGAAAGATCAGAATTGATCAAGTGTATTTGGAAGTCCTTGGTGTGGGGGGGGGGGGGGAGGTGGTAGAGAGGAAAAACTGCATGAACAGTGTAAGTACAATGAGATGAGCTTGGACACATCTGTGTGAGCATACTGATTGAATGTTTACATAATGAGGGTTGGACTGTGTAAACAGTGAGGAGGAGTCAGTGGGTGGGCATACGTGTACATGATGAGCCTGTACCAAGTGCAGTACATGACAGTTGGTGCAGTTTTATTTGACATCAACATGTAACAAAGTATCCATTGCCAACAACTGCACAGTCGCACTAATACATGTTAGTCTGGCTAGGCTGGTGACTCAGTGGCACAGCCAGGATTAGTACGGTTATGAAGGGTGACTGGAGGCATTGGGCTAAAAGGATTTAATTGGGGGGGGGGGGGAGGGGGTAAGGGCACTAAAGTGGGAGCCCTTATGGTTTACTTTATAGAACATTTGAATTTTCAGGTGGGGTGGGGGGAATACAGCCTCACATATGTACAGACTGTAAACATTATCTTGATCCACCAAACCAAGAATTCTTATATTTAGGATGAAGCTTCATTTTAGAGATTCAGTTTTCCTTCAAGATCCAAAATGCCTGATGAGGTTTCTTTCTCATGGAATACATCATATCGTTATCACATGATGTATCCTATTTGTGATGCATGTAAGACGTGGCACAGTGCCTGAATGTTTTGCATGCAATTTTGCCACGTGCAACAGACTAGCCTTATTGTGTGAATTAAAATTGCATGCGACAGGCCGTGATTTTGGGGCAGGTTCTTTGTTAGCACGACTTCTTCTTTGTTATCATAAGTTCATGGCACTGTGTCACAATCGTGATATGCTGGCCAGGACAAACTTGTACAACGTCATCATACGGTGTCAATGCATTCAATGAAATCACAATTGACAATCATTTGGCCAAAAAACAAAAGAACATTCGGATCATGTTCATGAGTTTTTTCAGCAGTCACTTTTATATCCCTAACCATACTCAAAATTAATTCTCTCTGTGTCTTCTACGGGTAATTACCGATGGTGTACATCCCATATTTTTATATTCATCTTGTATCCTTTACCCCCCCCCCCCCCAATCTCATCCTAGGTTCATGGTATACGAATCTGGTAACATCTACGTGATCAAGAACGACATCCTCCAGCCAGAGATGATCTACTGCGGAGGCACTGGAGTCTTCCCCAAGGACTATCAGTCGTACGGCAACGTCGTGACCATACGGTTCCTGACGGATGGCATCAGCTCACCAGATGCAGGTGTCAAATTGGTCTACACATCGTATAAGCCTCCACAGGGTAAGGGAATCTTTTATATTATTTAGGTTTTTTTTTAAGGGAAGTTACAGCGTTGGTTATGTTGGCAAAATTGCTTCTAAGAGTGTGTTTACTGTCTTTGAGAGCCCGCTTATTCGCGTCCTTATACGCACAGGTATAAAACTTAAATCAAAGCCAATCAACTGTATGTGTTCAAAAGACATGTGCCAATTTAAACAAAAAACATCGTGTGAAAGTTACAGCTTTTAAACGTTTTGTTGTTCACAAGAAAATAGTGAAAATGCATTCATTATTTTGTACTCGTTCTTCAGTAGAATTTAGCAAAGAATACTCTTTCCTCAATTCGAATGGGAAACAGTTATCTTTTCTTAAAAATGAAAGAACTTCAGGCAAAAATGTTTCTAGGAAAGATTAATATCATCCACAGCTTTACACTAAGTTAAGTTTCACATTAATATTCATAAATATTAACCCTCCTACAATCAGTGAAATTTTTGAAACAACCCATTGAGGCCACTCCAAGCCATTGCTATGGTAGGCAGTGGCTCCTCATAGCTATACTGCATAGTAACATAATGCCTCCTATGTCTGTTGGTTTTAGTGGTTTGTGATTGACATATTGCAGGGCATATTACTTTGTTCCAGACTCAGTGGCTGGTGGTAGGTTACTATGGAGAGTCTGTGTTTACAAAATAACTGCTGAAAATCCCAATGGATGATGGAGGCTTGGTATGATTTATTGGTCTCAGTGGCTGATGGTGATTTATTATTGGGAGTTTGTTTACTCTGTCGTGATGCGGATTTACCGTATATAACAATCCAGATCCAGATCCAGATATAACCTGCTGAAAATAAGGTCAACTGTGGTATACATGTGTCTTTGTATGCATGTATGTACATTGGAGATTACTTCAAAGGGCCAGTGTGGCTTATATGCACAAACAATGTGTGTACAACACATTGGACATTTAGTGGTTTACAGTAGCCTCTATGTGTAGGAGGGTTAATATAGTGCCCTCTATTGAATATCACTTCAAAGCATAGCGTGAAGATCTGACGTCATGCTTTGAAGCTTGTGAATTATGCCAGATACCGGCTGTGTGGCCTCCATGTTTTCCCGGAGATTTAATTTTGACCTTGGTTGTAGCTAGCCCGCGAGCCTCTAAGCGTGACGTCAGATCTTCGACACAGCGGATCCAGTGAAATTCCTAGAATGGTACGCCAGGAGCCTGTCTTTATTCTTGTAGGATGAAGACAGGGGATCAGTCTATTCAAAGTGCTGCTTCAGCAATTGCTCTAAACTACCACAAGAGGACAGCATTCATGTGGACCCAATTATGTTTTAACCCTCCTACACATGGAGGCCACTCCGATCCACTAAATTCTGTTCTTAATTAAGCAACCTTCAGTATATGCAGAGATGCCAACATTTATGATTTGGGCGAAATTTTTACAATTTATTGAGTCCAATGACGATTGTACGATCCTTGTATCAATTTTTACGATTTATAAAAATGTAGAGCCTCGAGTGTGAGGTTTGAAAAGGGGGTAATTTGGGTATTTTTGTGTCCGAGGCGGATGCACCGTGGCGAATTACTCTTTTTCAATTTGGAATGTTGGCATCTCTGTATATGTACAAGCCTGCTGTCCTTCCAAGTAATCTTACAAAATCAACTGTGTGCCACCCAAGGCCACTGTAAATGTTTGAACATATTAGTATGGCCTGCAATGTATCGATGGGAGACCACTTTACCTTGTAATCTCAGTGGTGTGACAGTGCACAGAAGGGTAACCATAGGAGGCCACTGGCAACAGCTAATGGCTTGGAGTGGCCTGAATGGGTTGTTTCAAAAATTGCACTGATTGTAGGAGGGTTAACAAGCACTGATAACGGTCTTTTTGGCGATCGCAGGGATGGTATAGAAGGGTCAATATTTCCCAATCATGAATATGCAATTTCGAATCCTTTTCAAATTGTATTTTCAATTTTTTAATTTATTAATTTATTTATTAATTTTTTTAAATGAACCTTCACAGAAGGATCGGAAGACTGTTTTCGTTGTGTAGACAACAGTATGTGCATCGATGAGTCTCTGACATGTAACGGGGTACCAAACTGTAATGATGATACAGACGAAGCGGACGCATTGTGTAAAGCAGGTAAGATAGAAATACACAAAACTGTTAACCTTAAAAAGCTACATTGTTGTAGATTCTCAGCTCTTTAAAGGGAACGTACAGCATTGGTGATGTTGATCAAAACTGCTTTTTAAAAAAAAAAAAAAAATTAATTTTTATTTTATACAAATCGCCCCACACAAGGCCAATGGCCACTCCAAGGTGGGGGCTACTAAGTCATTGAGTTGTTACAACGACTCCACACTGAAGAAACCAGCCCCTCGCACCGAAACAAGACAAGTTAGATAACCAGCCTCTTCACGGTGCGAATAGGACTGGGAGGGGTAACTAGTCCAGAACAAGGCAGTTGTTAAACTGCCTCAGCCCCTATAAGCAATTATGGTTAAGTGTCTTGCTCAAGGACACAAGTGTCACGACCGGGGATTCGAACCCACATTCTGCTGCTAACACCAGTTACTTGAGTCCGGTAAGCTAGACCGCTCGGCCACGACACTCCACGACACTCGACACTCTGCTTATGGTTAACTCTCTTTGAATCTAGATATGCATTAAAACAACCAACCTATGAAAGTTTCTCAGATTTTTTACATCGGGCCACAACAAGTCTCCAGCTTCTTGTCTCTGTGCATGTTGCCTCAGACCCGCTCGTCGGCATTTTTTTAGTTTTCTTTTTTTTTCTTGGCAATGAAACGATGTCCAATTAAGCCAAAATTGCTGGATCGATTGGAATTCTGCCACGCTGTGTTTTAAACAACTTTTTCCCACATAGGGGTGTGAATATTTGCCTGATTTGTGGGGCCTCCTTTAGCCACCATACTTTGTGTATGGGAAATTTGGTCTGGTTCCAGTAACCATGTGTCACCCATGTGTCACATATTTCACTGGTTGCAAAAAAAACAAAAAAACAAAAAAAAACAGATTACCTTTTTACAGCATGTTGATGGATTTGAGGATTTGGGATTGTTCCTAGCAAAAAATGCCTGGGGAGTTTAAAGTAATTAACAACCACTATAGTGAATATTTTGAGTTAATACCCGATGATATTCATTTCAGTGGCATTACACTGTACACAAATATATTTCGTTAGTCAAAAAGTCACTTAAGAAGATCATGACATGCATACACGTGTGCTCTTTGTTTCCAGAACCAAGTAACTTCATTGAGATCGGCATTGAGAAATTGGGCCTTGGAGTCATTGCTACTATAGGCGCGGCCATCGGCCTTCTCCTCCTCATCATCTTCATCACCTGCATTGTGTGCTGCTGTTGCTGCCGGAAGGGCGACGACGACGATCAGAAGCAATACCGTACGCCGCCGACCCCGCGGCCGGGCTCCTACCCATCGCACAACTCCAACTATTCGTCGTACTCCTCCTCGGCATCGACGGCCAACGGCATGACCGGCGGGATGCACCCGATGCCCGGGCTGCACAGCCGGGTGTACGAGGGCCTCCAAGGGATGAACGGAAGGGAGGGAGGGAGCAGCATGAACGGCAGCGTAAACGGCATGAACGGCATGAACGGCATGGGGTCTCTGGGCCATCAACACTCCCACCAGCACCTGCCGCAGCAGGGTTACCCGCACCCTCACCAGCACAGTATGAATGGGATCAATAGGGGATCGCCGTATCCCAATTACCCGCCCATGTATCCCTCTCTGCAGAACGGGGGATATAGCGTGGCGTACAACCATGACAACGGACGGATGGAATTCCCCCACAAAGTCTAAAATAAAAAACCACCAAAATGATCATACAAATTATGGGATCAAGCATATAAACCCTACCATAGGAAGCTACACAGGGTATTTATTAAGTATAATATTATTAACACTTTAAAAATCGATCTCATTATTTTCCCACAGGGAAATCCCCTGATTATCATTTGTAGTCCACCTATTATTGTAAAAAGTAGCAGGTCTTTCTATTGTTATTTGTTAAGGAAAATTCCGATATTGTCTTCACATCATCGTGAATACATGTACAAGATATTTGCTCTTGTAAAGCAGTAATCCTTTTAGGATTACTTTTTTTGGTTTCTTTTTTGTTTTTCTTGTTTCCGAACACCTCAATCCATGTAGGTTACTCCACAGAATCACTCCACTGAAATATTTGTTTCTTTTTAATCCAAGTATAAACCCCCCCCCCTCTTATTCACAGCGACTGAGAATTCTAGAAATCCAACCTTCACCATGGACTTTGTTGTCGTAGGTAGTGAACCATGAAATTAATTATCGTGCGTTCTGGGATAGATGATGATATCCCATCATGCACCAGCTTGTAAGACCCAACCTGCGACAGTGCTACGTAGATCTGGGATCGTGAATTGTTGTTATGGTGCATTATGGGATGGATTCAAAGGAAGGCCTCAACAGTGTATCCCGTCATGCATCAGAGTAAAAACCCAAGCGAAAAAAAAACATCTTGATGCTGCAGCCCTAGCCTGAAGATGTGACATCACGCTTCAAGGCTCGTGAAATACGCCAGATTCTGGCCTCTCAGTTTGGGGGAGATTCAACTTTGACCTTGCGTGCGATGATGGGCATCCACGCGCGATATCTCTAGCGATACTTGGATGGCAGATGGCAAAACTTATCCAATGAAAACCCTTGAATGATACGGCCAGAGCCTGTCTCTGTCCTTGATGGGATAAAGGCAGGGGACTAGTCTACTGCAGCCCTTGCTATGCTAGGTCTTGATCGTTGTTATGGTGCATTAACTCTAGCCACCCCCAAATCCATCAAAATCCTCCAAGGGGCACTTTTTTTTGGAAAAATTCAGCACTTTCAGAAACTGGTACTTTCACCTCTTCAAATGGGGCAAAATTGCCACCTGGCAAGAAGTACAGGCCATAAGTGCTGAATATGAAAGATCAACGAAAATGCACGGTGCATTTTGAAGATAAGGGCATGTTTCCAAAAGTGCACTAATGGATTTTGGAGGATTCAAGGAAGGTTCCTAGCCAGAATACCTAGGGGGGTTAGGGTTCAGGAAGGTTCCTAGCCAGAATACCTATAGGGGGTTAGGGTTCAGGAAGGTTCCTAGCCAGAATACCTATAGGGGGTTAGGGTTCAGGAAGGTTCCTTGACAGAATACCTAGGGGGGTTAGGGTTAAGGGATGGATTGAAGTCACTGCGTATACAGTAATCTGCCGACCATTGTAGTCTACCATTACTGTGGTGGTCTCTGTTGGTTCTACATTGCTTATATCACATGCATACTTACGTGCTTGATATGCCCCCATTTCATCAAATTGTGTACACAGCAACATAGAGGAAACACAGGATTACGTATGATACCACCACAGTAATTGTCGGCAAATCAGTCTATATGTACCTTTTTCAAGTCTGTGAAATCTTTGTAAAAATAAGATCAGTTACTTCTGACCGGGGCCAAATTTCACAGACCTGCTTATCAGAGAATATTGCTTACCAAATACATGTATATTCACGAAGCATTATAACACAGACTACCAGCCAAATTTCCACACATTTTTGTGACAAAACCTACAAATATTTCCGGTAAGCAATATTTGTTACTGCTCAGGAGCTCTGTGAAATTGGTCCTTGATCAAGGCAATAAACCCTTGATCAAGGCAATAAACCCTTTCACGGTAATATGCGCCATGTTTTTGACGGGGCAAAATTGTTTATTTTGAACATTCGTTGCCGTCTGCGACCCAGCGCTCGAACTTCACGCACGCGTCTGGAATGTACGTGAAGTTCGAGCGCTGGGTCGCAGACGGCAACGAGTGTTCGAAATAAACAATTTTGCCCCGTCAAAAACATGGCGCATATTACCGTGAAAGGGTTTATTACTTTTACTATAGGACCTATTCTCAGTGTTTCCCCTTGTGTACGGGTAAATACTATTATAACCATGCTTAAGTGTTTACATATAAGTAAAAGAAATTTGATATTGAATTAATTTGAAAAATTTTAAAAAGTATTTTAATCAAATACCAACTTGAATGAATTTTATTCATATAGCCCTAGCATTTTACCAGTATTAATTGTTTAAATTTGTGTTGTGGTTGTGATGTATTCAATTAATGTATTTTTATAACGCAATGCTTAAAATGTACTTTTGCAAGTAAATATGTCAAAGCATTGTGCATGTAGGCGATTTATCGTTCAAAAATTCACCTCGAATCAATTCAGTCAATGTGTATAATACTTAATGCACCTATCAATGTATATTCCATTAGTCACATTCAGCAGTAAGCAGGTTATAATCCTGCCAAATAATGACATTGTTCCAGTGTTCCACACGAGAGTGCTTATTTATGTCAGCACATTTGGCGAAGTTAACCCACATTCTTCATAAATGCCAGTGTTTAGATAGTAGTATAGATATTTGCTTCATATTACGCTAGTGAAGAGAACTGGAGGAATAGACCTTTACAATGTTGGAGCTATCTTGGTTTTTCTTCAGTACAAGACCATGTTACCAAACTAAGGCTGGATGAGGAAAGTCTGGTCCCTTTTCGCGCATTGTGAATGAGTGCTGTAATCTTAATTGCGTATACAGGGAACCTGACGGCCGCAGCGTGATTAAGGTCTGTAGAGCCTTTCCCGACTGGGATACGGGCTTACATTATTTTCCCTGTATCGTTATTGTGTAACCGCTGGTATCAATTGGAGCTTTTTATTGTCGCAGTGCAGCCAATCTTGACTTTCTGCATACAAATCTACGTGACCAAACCGAGGCTGGGAAGGGAAAAATAATGGGTCTCGCTCTTTGTATGTCATGAGAATCAACACTGCAATCGTTATTGGCGTATGCAGGGTATCTGACAAAAGATGGATGCTGCGTGCTAAAAAGGTCTAGGGTACTCAAACAATTGGGATCGTATACCCCCGCCCCCTTAAACACTCTGTTATAAAATGTCATCAAAGCCAATGAACTGTATTTATAAAACATGTACATGCTGAACAGACTGCTGTTATAAAGCTTCAGCAAGCTGACTGGAAATAGTAGCTTTTATGTTTTACATGTATTTTACTTGTATATAAACTCACATAGTTCAAGTGACGGCCACGTGACCAATTTTATTGGTTATTAACTGATTTTGGTTGACAGGTGTCGATGAGTCAATTAACCAATCACAATGAGCAGTGGCATAACCAAAGGGGGCAGGGGGTGTCTGCCCCCCCCCCCTCCACTTGTTGGCAATATAGTGTCTGTCCATAAATTCACAAAATTGTTGTTGGTAAATCTGAATGTCAGCAATTCAATCTGTATTTTGTGTCAGTAAATTTAGCCCCCCAAAATGTCCCCTCCCCCCCAAAAAATTATTGGCTATGCCACTGACGGTGGGTGCTTTTGACACTGACCATGATACACAGCTGCATCTTTGGTTGTGATTGGCTGTTGATGAATCAGCTAACCAATCAGATTGAGTGCTTTTGACACTGATGTGATATACAGCTGCACCTGTGGTTGTGATTGGCTGTTGATGAATCAGATAACCAATCAGAATGAGTGCTTTTGACACTGACCGTTATATACAGCTGCACCTGTGGTTGTGATTGGCTGTTGATGAATCGGTTAACCAATCAGAATGAGTGCTTTTGACACTGATCATGATATACAGCTGCACCTGTGGTTGTGATTGGCTGTTGATGAATCAGTTAACCAATCAGAATGAGTGCTTTTGACACTGATCATGATATACAGCTGCACCTGTGGTTGTGATTGGCTGTTGATGAATCAGTTAACCAATCAGAATGAGTGCTTTTGACACTGATCGTGATATACAGCTGCATCTGTGGTTGTGATTGCTTCTTAGTCTGCTGCATAATATCCACTTGTAAGATGCCGATGATGCACATATTACGAGCCTCAGGTTAACAAGAATGACCTCTGATCTCCTGCTCACTTCATCTGTGATCATTTTGTACGCAAAGTCGGCATGAAGTGGGAGTAATTAACATTTTTGTATTTTTCATGGTGTTTGTAGTGAAACTGATAGCTATATTTTGTTAGCTGATTTATACGGAAGCACTTAACTCACTCAGTGTTTTTTTAAAAACAAAATACGCTTATCTTCAATGCGCATAATGTTATTTAATCCAATACAAGTGGAAATTGTAAGTGTCATGTTCATAAATGTTGTATTTTAAGGAGATATTGGCCGCTGTTTTTTTTTTTTAAACTTCAGTGTACAGCTGTAGAACGGGTTTTATTATATGCAATTTCATAAAGCGCAAATTAGGGCAGTAGTTTCAAACAAGAATAAATTGATGATGTTTTTTGTTTTGTTACTTTTGCAAGAAAATTTTTAGAAATCACAAAGATGAATGTTTTTTTTTACAGTGCTTAAACTTAAAATAATCAGTGTGAAATAGTCTTAATTTTTGGGTTTTATACAAAATGAACTTTTTGTGAGATTTAAAAAAAAATGCACGCACTTAGAAAATATTTCAGTTGTATTTGTAGATTGATCCAGACAACTACTGATGGTTTTATATATTGAGACAGGGTTTATAAACATAGTGATCCAACTCAATTCACCATGGAAGCCACGGACCAATACACCAATCCGGCCTGTCAATCAAACGGCATGGATTTAGGGGTTAAGCATTGCAATGGAAACTGTTACTACGTCGGTCAAGCACTTGGCTTTTAATGCAGGTAGCGTGACTGAGCTTGCAACATTGCTAAAGGGGTGGACAGGGTCATAGCTGGACAGGTGCATAGCGCCTTAGCGGAACGGAACATATGAAATGCCCGTATGGGATTAGGGTTAATTATTTGCCTTTGTTTTGCAAATGCGCACTGCAATAATTGACATGTTAATTAATTAACCAGTTTGCGTCGGAGGCCGCGTATACACGCAATTTTTTTTTTGCACCACGGATCGGAGAGCGTCTATACACGCCAGAGGAAACTCCGGAATATTTGTATGCATGCTCGGTTGACGTGGCAACGAGCCGAGTGTACAGTGACATGCTCGGTAGACGTGGCCACGCGCTGTGGAAGCTTCCATTAACGTGTTTGTGTGGGGAAAAGAAACCCGCACAGGAGCCCAGAAAAACTTTTTTATTCCCGACGCGAACTGGTTTTTAAAATAAACACTATTGGTGTCAACTTTATTCTTTCATGGCGTTTATATTGTGCAAGCTGCCTAATATAAACACCAATGGTGTAGTTTTTAACACCACAGTTTTTTTTTGCAGTGCAGGGAACTAAATCTGATAAATGTTTCACAGACCATAGCAAAAAAAGGGAAAAAAAGAAAGGTCATTATGGATAATATAGGTATGGATCATGTGGTTTTTAACTGAAGGTAACACATTGATAATAACCATTTTTATCATAATACAAAACTATCATCTAAACTTACTTTGGGTAAAGTTGGTACACATATCGTCCCTAATTTGCCATAGTGACCAATCCCGATATTGGTCACTTTGCCAAATTACAAAAATAGCAAGTTAGAGCATTCGTCATTTGAATGCATGCTCTATCTCCAAAACTATAAGGAATACATGCATGTGGATTAGATACAATGGTAGGTCTCTTCCTGAATGTACTAATGGGCGGGAAAACTTAAAATTGAAAAAAAAAAGTCGGATTGGTCACTATGGCAAATTAGGGACGATATCATACTGAAAAAATTATTTTGCAGTGTTTCATCTTAGATAAAAAAGAATGGTAATGTCGAATTTACATGAAGTTGCTGTTTGGCATCTTTTTGTAAAACAAACAGATTTTCATTATTTGCTCAAAAAAAGTGAGCACCTTTTAAGATATATTTCTTGAAAACTAGAAGGTTGAAACGACAAACGCTACCAAGTACCGATGTTGTACCTTCGCTTTAAGTTATTTAAAAACAAAAATATATATATACATTGTTGGGGACACTGTAGAAGTGGGGAAAACGGGAAATGAGTAGAATAACCACGTGGGTATTCTTGTATATTATCCAGGCTTGTAACTATATACTACTCAAAACAATTTAGGGAACACCGGAATAATCTCAGTTAAAGCAAGATCATTTATTTCAGATAACACAATGTTTCACAGAATTGATGAGAAACAACTGCACAATGAAACATGATAAAGGATGCATGTAGTGACTACACATTTCATGACATGACTACTGAAAGAGAGAGGGGGTTGCAAATGAAAATCCCGGTTCATGGAACATTTCAAACCTATTTGATGTTAAAAATCCGGTGTTCCCTAAATTGTTTTGAGTAGTATATATCGTAAAATGTAGCTCTCATCTAGTTACGCATCTTATTATTTTTCATATTACCCACTTGTATTTTATTGTACAGTAATGTTTAAGAGCAACCCTTTTTGTGTCTATAGGCTTTCGGTTTTCATGTCTTGTAAGAAGGCAATATGGTTATTATATGTGTCAAATTTAAAGTTATTAAAGTACTTAATACAACTAATAATAATAGTAGTTTACACTTTAATATACATGTAGGTACGTCTCTAGAAAACAATAAATTAGAATTTAAAACAAAATATATAAAAACAAAAGTGTATTCAATCATTTAAACTTATTTATGATGTATGCCTTTGGTTGTTTCCTATTTACGAAATTACTGAATTATATTCGCAATACTTCATGTGAAATTGGATAAATGTACCCATGATCTGCATAAATATAAGAGGTAACACACACACAAAAACCACATTAAAAAAATATAAATATAAAATTTAGGTTTTTTTGTTACGAAGTGAGTAAAGCTTATTGCTGTGAGGCCGAACACTGTACAGGTGTGTACAGTTTCACCGTTATCTCATACAATTGTGGGCTACATGTAATTTTAGCTGCTACATTTTTATTTTAGCTAACCTGTCGCAGGTTTATAGTTTATGTTCATTAAGTATCGACGTATTTAAGTATATACAAAAAATTGTAGTCTGGTTTTACATTTGTTGAAATAGGCAGAGCCTTGCAGAGGGACCATGGGTGATTTATGAAATGATAGGCTACAAGTTTAACAGAGAAATCGTACTTTTTTAAAACCCCAATTGAATTGCATACACTAATAGCATTGCTGTTTGACAGCAGGATCCTGCTTGACAGCAGGATCCTGCTTGACAGCAGGATCGTTAGAACTCAAACCAATCCCCTCCACCTCTCTCCCACCCCTTCCCCTCTCCCCTCCGTCCCCTTTCTTCCTCATCTCTCCCCTCCCCCTCTCCCTCTCCCTTCCCCTCTCCCTCCCCCTCTCAAGGACGCAGAGCCAATAAGCAAAAACCCATTAGTTAGCAAAATAAAACTGATAACCAAAATGAAAAAAAAATGAAAAAACCCAGCCAAATTCATCTGAAGTTCGGTAATGACCGGTTACCTTTTAAAACATGCTAGTCAGAAAGTAACGACTTACCCGACGATAATAATATTCACCGTAACTTTACGTTCCTTGTTCACACCGCGGAATTAAATAACGCGCGGTTTGTTTGTCTTGTCTTGTCGAATTACTCATGTCTAGGCTATATATGGACTCAAAATGGCTTCTTAATTATGTCTCTAGAAATTGTGTGCTTTGAGAAGTATTGACCCACATTGCAACACAACAAAAACTAGAAACAAACCAATCATTCTCACTTCTATTATATAAAACATAACTCTAAACATGTATCGCGCGTTTTCTGCTATTTAACGGGAAATTTCCTGACAATTTTGTTTTCATTGGAACATCGATAACTTCCTTAGAGAAAGGAAAACAAGTACTTTGAAATTAATTGATTTAATTTATGCCCAACACCGACGTGTGTATAGCACTGCATACTCAGATAGAAATTAGATATTTCGCAAAATTTTAACAGTGAAATAAGTGCCGAAATTAGTGTACGATGGCAGCTAGGCCCTACCATAAATACATTTTGGGACATAAACCCATGTTATAGTAAATCCATGCTTATCATGATTATTTTGAGGAATTTATCCTTTCCTCACAAGTATAAAAAAAAACAATTTCCGATGTAAATTTGCCGGAAATAGCGACAAGCGTCTACTGTATGTTAAGGTCATTGTTAAGCGTAGTGTGTTAGATGTACTCATGTTTGTTTGTTTGTTTTTTAATATAAACAGCTGTATAAAATGGCAACCTCATTTCAGTGCTTGTAACTCAATAAAATGTCAACCAAAGAAAATGTGTCTGGTTCATGCGTCTCCTTTGAAATTCAGTGGTGTATGTTTTTTACGCTGATGTTCCGATCACGACCAACAACAGTGGTGGCAACCTTGGGTTGAATACGCTGCGGTTCCTTTTTTTGTCGAAAAGGTGAAACCGTATGGGAGGGGTTCTTTTGGGAAGTAAGGGGACCTCAAAAATTTACATAAGTTATTGTTTTCGTTTTTATTTATAACAAGTGAAACTCGGCGGGGTGGCTAAACTGGAAAACCAGTTGACACCCGTGTCTTAGTGACAGCTGCAATCAAATTTGTTTGAAACGAGAGGGTTTTGTTATATTGTATCCCTTCCTTATCCAAAGGTGATAGTAGGCCTAATAAGTATAAATATTCCGAATTATTTCAAGAATTCTCAATGGGTGGTGGAAGATTGTTTTTAAGTATTCCGGGTTTTTTGGAACGTTTACGGGGTCCGTTTTATTTCACTTATAAACCTTCTTTTCCCTTCAAATTTTACCCTGCAAAAACCAGGGTGTTAAAATAACAACAGAAGTATCAACTTCATTCTTCTACGGCATTTAAAAAAAAAATTGTATTAAACAAATTAGGCGAATCGCCCAATACGGTGAGCAGTGAGCACACTGGTGTATTTTTTTTAACACCACAGTCAAGCCAGTGCAGTTTCGTTATACATTTTGTTCTCTGTAGTATCTAAATAAATAGGAAGGTATTAAAAATACAGGTTAAAGGGAAACCATAAATATTGTTAAACTAATAAACTGAATTATAATGCTTGTCACGTTTTGTAACTGAGTCTTGTAACAGGTCCTTGGGGACCGTGAAATCTCCATGGCCGGTCGATTACTCAAGCACCAAGCCCAGCAGCCTGCAATTGAGGTTTTTTTTTACGTCTACAGTAAACAGCGCCACCAAGTGTTTACAATCACATTCAGCGGCGGGTTTCTTACAAAAGTCATTTAAAAAGCACAAAAATTGGTGGAGCCCTGCTTGAGAACCAGTGTACAAAATCAGCCAAAATCTAACGTTAAAGTTTCCAATTTATTAGGTTTTACATTAGTTGTCACTCTCTGCTCATAGGGGTAAGTTTTGTATATAATTGAGTAATTGTAGGCCTCGATGCTTTTGTTGTGACTGTCTGTGATTTCTTGACTCGACTGTGGCCCACATGGCGCCCTGACGAACGTTACCTGACGACGTTCCAAGAATATCAAACTAACGTTAACGAGGCATAAACTTTGCCAGTTCATTCATAATCAACGGGCATTGTGTACCATGGTAAACCACCAGCGATGCACATAAAAATACACAACTGCGGTTCCTAGGTCAAATTCAGAAAAAGGGAAAAAAGGTGTTGAAAATTTGGCCCTGCATTCTAGTACTACACCCTCACGCTATTGAGACTGGTTTAATAATTAAAACTAAAAGTGTAATCATGGTATTAATAAAAACATAACTAATTTAATAAACCCTTTAAGTTAACGCAATAACGGTAATATGCGCCATGTTTTTGACGGGGCAAAATTGTTTATTTTGAACATTCGTTGCCGTCTGCGACCCAGCGCTCGAACTTCACGCCGAAGCAGGTCAACTCGTACGCACGCCAACTCGTACACGGACCAACTCGTGCGCATATTGGTCAACTCGTACACGCACCAACTCGTACACGCACCAACCCGTACACACACCAACTCGTACGCAAACCAACTCGTACACACACCAACTCGTACGCAAACCAACTCGTACGCAGTAGTATATTTTGATGCGAGTACATGTAGGTAGGCCTACGAAGTATTTTTGGGGTAATTCACGGCAGCTTAAGCATGTTAAGGATGCGCAGTAGCATTACGTGGCATGCACCGAAACTGTCAATCAATCAATCAATCAATAAAATAAAATTTATAAAGCGCCTAAATCAAAAGTTTGCTCAAAGGCGCTAAGGCACAGTAGAAATAAATAAGTCATTGATGGTAGGCCTCCTGAAACAAGTGGGCTTTCAGAAGTGTCTTAAATGTGTTGAAAGATGTTGTCAATCATCGTTCAATTAAATAAAGCTGTACAACCCAACAATAGCAATTGCCGCTCGTTAATTTGGTGAGCGGGCATGTTTTTGAAGACGCCGTCTATCGAGTTAATTTGGTGAGCGGGCACACATTTCCAAAAGAGATTATTACATGTATGTCACAAAAAAACAATCGGTCCTTATATATTTATTTATATCTAAAAAAAAAATGTCCTACGAAATAAATAAACAGCCAAACAATTAAATTGATTTTTTTTTTAAAGCTTTTTTTAATTCACATTGCTTCAAAACAAAATGATTAATTCAAGCTTTACGGAAACACAACAAAAAACATTAATACTGTTAAACTACAATTATTACTTCCAATAACACAACGATCCTAATAAAAAAAAAATGTCCTTCGAAATAAATAAAAGAGATTATTAACCTGTCTATACGCCACATAAAGCAAAACTATGTACGATAATTTCAATAACACAACACATTACTTCGTATCACACTCCCGTAGGTAAATCACGCGTACTACTTGGTGTGCGTACGAGTTGGTGCGTGTACGAGTTGGTGCGTGTACGAGTTGGTGCGTGTACGAGTTGGTGCGTGTACGAGTTGGTGCGTGTACGAGTTGGTGTGTACGAGTTGGCACGCGTACGAGTTGACCTGTATTCCTTCACGCATGCATCTGGAATGTACGTGAAGTTTGAGCGCTGGGTCGCAGACGGCAACGAGTGTTCGAAATAAACAATTTTGCCCCGTCAAAAACATTGCGCATATTACCGTGAAAGGGTTTATTAATCCAATAATTATTTTAATTAACGTTAATGTAAGTCTTATATTCTATTGAGCGTTCAGACTGATTTAATATTAGAGAGTGTATCAAACATAAAAATCTTTTCAATTAACGTTTTATTGAACGAAAATAAATATTACACGAAATAAATCAAGTTACAAATCGAAAACAGAATAAATAGAAAACGAGCTAAGGCCCAGTGAAATACCAGTGAAATACGTCATACATTTACATGTTATTGGAACCAGACCAAATTTCCCATACACAAAGTATGATGGCTAAGAGAGGCCTCACAAATCGGGCAAACGTTCATACCCCTATGTGAAAAAAAGTGGTTTAAAACACAACACGGCAGAATTCCAATCAATCCAGCAATTTTGGCTGCAATTGGACATCATTTCACAGCAAAAAAAAAATTTTTTTTAAATAAAAAAAAAAAAATGCCGACGCGGTGGGTCTGTGGTGTCACAACACAGTGCCCAGAATTATATAGAAAGATAACAAGTTTCATATGTTTTTCATGATGCTTGAATAAATTGAAATAGAAGATAAATTCTTCACTCTCAACCTTTTCAAATGGATCACTTGTTCCCTGAAGCTTAAGTCCCTTGTCCATAATCCCTTATACCCCCAACCCTTAAACACATAGCATTTGCACAGTACACACTGTGCTTCCTAGTCCACAATACATAACATGTACTTTAATCCCTCCTACACATGGAGGCCACTCCGATCCACTAAATTCTGTTCTTGAGCAACCTTCAGTACATACTTGTACAAGCCTGCTGTCCTTTCCAAGTAATCTTACAAAATCAACCCAGTGCCACCCAAGGCCACTGTAAATGTTTGAACATATTAATATGGCCTACAATCAGGGATGTGATTTCTCCGTTTTTTTCCGGAAATCCTTTTTTTTTCCCCTCAAAAGTCCACCAACGTGAATCGTGTGAATCCGTTGAGAAAATAGGGGGGTAGAATGTGCTAATTAAATATTCATATCGATGTCTGTTTGCGAAATCATCTGAAATGTACTTACTATGCGTTGCTTTTTGATGTATTTTACGCGCACTACGCATCGAACTGAAATACACTATGCGTAGCGCGATTATAATGTGGTTCGCTCGGCCCCGGCCGATTGAAGTGGTGTGAATTCTACAGTTCGGGGCTGAGGTTGTAAATATTTAAGTCTAGTTCCTGTGACAGAACTCGTGATTCACACACTGTGTGCAACCCCGTCCACAATAGTAAACCCTGGAATGCTTTCCTTGAACCCTAATTGGACGCGGGCGGGTTGAGAATGCAGTCGGATGCCTTATGTAGTCAAGTCACAGATTCAGTCAACAGCCTTAGTCATTAATGTATTGCAATACGCAAACAGAACTTTCTTTTCAATTAAGTAGTCTGCTATGTTGTTTACTGACATGAAATAACAAATAAAAACACATCAATTGTCTGTTATAAATGATTGTCTTGAGTAGTTTAATTGTTTTTTGTATTTCTTTGTGTATTATTCTTGATTTTTTTTGGGGGGGAACAAAATATGAGCAAAACAAAATATGAGCAAAACCTCTAGACTTATCAAGTCTGGTGCCACTAAAGCTGGTACGTTCCATTCATTAACGGATTAAGCAAAACGAATATCAACTGATTGGAATAATCAATTTTTTGTTTATTTCTTCACAATTCTACAATGTTAGTGATACCAGTGTATATTAAAAATGAGTGACAAACCAATAGTGATACTGATGAAAAGAGACAACAAAAGTGGAAAAATATTGTTGCCCAAAAGATGTCCCAGAAAGGCTGAGATTGCACCACAGAGCATCTACATTTCAAAATTTTCCCGGGGCCCTTGAGCGGCCCCCGGACCCAACGCCGTTAATGGCTTCGCGCTTCGCGCTCGCAAGGCTAGGACTCCCCTTCCTGGATCATTTACATTTTCAGTTTTTTTTTTCACAGTCCAATCACATCCCTGTACAATGTATCGATGTGAGACCACCTTACCCTGTAATCTCAGTGGTGTGACAGTGCACAGAAGGGTAACCATAGGAGGCCACTGGCAACCGCTAATGGCTTGGAGTGGCCTGAATGGGTTGTTTCAAAAATTGCACTGATTGTAGGAGGGTTAAGACCATGCTGAAACGGACTTTGGTTTTTATGTTTGCTTTCTCCAGTAACCACATTGTCCTCAGAAACAGAAACCATTCATGAGGAACAAAGAGCTCCCTAGGGTGCAAGAAGTGAGGCATATCCAGGGAGCTACTTGACTTTGTTGACTCCAATCATCTTGGCACAGCAGCAGTAGAAGTTTCATCTGCCTTGTGCTGATGTTGCATTGCTAAGAACATCTCTTTCTGTGTAATTGGAGCCCGTCTAGCATACGGTTATTTAAGAAATAGGACTTTCATTCACGGAGCTCATCCCACTATATAAGAATGGCGTACAAGGTAAGTTTATAGTTTTTGTGTGTAAGATGATATATTTATGCTGGTGTCTGAGTAAATAAGTAAAGACTGTTTGCGGTGACACCATGTGAAAAAATTCTAATTAGGCCAAAAAAAAAGGTTTCCAGTTTTTGGTCATTGGTCAGCTTCAAATTGGTGCGGTGATATGCTTTTTTTTTTTGCCAACAGGGAAATATGTGATACATTGTATACGCGGGGACCAAATTTCTCATATATATCTCTTAGTATGGTGGCTAAGAGAGGCCTCATAAATTGGGCAAACGTTCATACCCGTATTTGAAAAGGTCGTTTAAAGCACAGCACGTCAGAATTCCAATCGATCCAGCAATTTTGGCTGCAATTGGACATTGTTTCATAGCACAAAAAAAAAGAAAATTAAAAAATGCCGACGCGCTGGTCTGAGGCGACACGCGCGGAGACCAGAAACCGGACTTTTTTTTTTTTGGCCTTAGTTTATGGTGGTTACTGGTGGTTACAACTCGACGTTTCAATCAGTGTACTCTTGATTGTCTTCAAAGCTCCAAATCTTACATATATGCTGGTGTCTGATTAGGATTCTTGAAATGGTTCATTGAATCTACGGAAAGAATGTAGAATACTACCGCCACTTTTCTATGCGAATGTGACAAATTGTCCTTTCAAAGAAGATAGGACACACTTAATAAGGAGAGGGAAGTGCAGTCAAGTGAGGATTGGAAACGATTTTGGGGAGATTTTGAGTAATGAATGCATGCACATCCAGTGAGTTTTTGTTGTCTGCTAATTTAGACATTGTGCACAAGTGACGGTTGGGTTTGACATTCTTTCTGTATCTACTGTTGAAATGATAAATGTAGTGATTCTTGACCAGTACGCTTCCCAACCAGAATTACCTGTAGTGTGAATTCACTTGAGAATTGTTTTTTAAATTTTGTTTTGTTGTTGTTGTCGTATTGTTTGTTTGTTTGTTTTTTGTTGGGGAGGGGGGGGGGGAGAATGCAAATATAAAAATGGGAGTCAAGGGTCCTGTTGATGGTACCAATTATTCAAACCCTCCTACTGTAGCTGATCTTTTGTGGCAAGTAACTATAATGGTCAAAATCAGTCAACTGCCTGTTTTGACTGTTGACCCAAATGTGCACACAGGGGCATTTTTGACTGTTTTTTTTTTACTGTCATTTTGACCCACCCTGAACAATACAAGACACTGCTTTTACCAGACAAAAACGGTCGACTCATTTTGATCTGTAAATGTACTTGTCAAGGTTTGACAGTGTTCGACTATTAAGTGCACTAGATATAAATGTACCTTGGCAAGTATATCAACATTATTTTGACTGATTTTGACCCTTGCAGTCATAGAGGGTTAAATTAAATAGTGGTGTTCAGTATAGATGGCTTGCTTCCAGTTGACGTTGAACATTACAAAATGTCTGCATAAAGTGCACATTGGACAATTGTGTCTTCTGATTCCTTTGCAGCAAGCAAATAACTTTGTATTCAACACTCCAAAGACGTACCATGCATCCTCGGCAGGAAGCGGGCTGGGCAAGCTACGTTCCCCTACCCCATCAAAGTGGGACATGATGAAGGAACAACTCGGAATATCAGATGGTGAGAGATTTGTATTAACCCTAACTCCCTAGGCCCACATAACCTGAATCCTCCAAAATCCTTCAGTGGTAAAGCAAGCACATGACATGTATGCACACATGTGTTTCTAATCTGTGATACATGTACATGGCCAGAGATCCACCCTGCATGCATGGAGCAATAAACAGTGTCCACTGACCCAAGCACTGACCTTGCAATCACTACAACAAACATGGATGTACATGTACATGTACCATGGAAAGGCATGTATGCCTAATAACCTCAACCCTTCAAAATCCTTCACTTTGGCAAAGAGGATTTTGGAGGATTTGGGAAGGTTAGGGTTAATTTAATTTAGGAAAAATGATAAGTCATGGAAATTGTTTAGGCCCCCCCCCCCCCCCCCCCCAAAAGTCTCCATATTCTGGTCTTTGCGTGTGTCTTTGCCTCAGACCCAACCACTCGGCATTTTTACTGGATCGATTGGAATTATGCCACGATGTGTTTTAAACATCTTTTTTCACACATAGGGGGTATAAACATTTGCCCGATTTGTGCAGCAGCCACTATACTTTCCCATTCCTGCATATACACGTATCGCGTAATTCACTTGTTGGCAAAAAAAATAAATAAAAATTACCAAAAAAAAACCCCAAACAAACAAACGCTTCATTGCATCGATTTTGAAGCCGACCTATGACCAGAAACCAGACTTGTTTTGGCCTTACCTTCAGTTTTTAAGCAAGTCTTAATGCAGTATTTCCACTGCTGTTGAACACAGTGTAGAATCTTTGGCCTAGAATTTTTGTTGTTGTAGGTGTTCATGTGACAGCGTGAACACCTCTTTGAAATTCTTCTTCTTCTTCTTCTTCTTCTTCTTCTTCTTCTTCTTCTTCTTCTTCTTCTTCTTCTTCTTCTTCTTCTTCTTCTTCTTCTTCTTCTTCTTCTTCTTCTTCTTCTTCTTCTTCTTCTTCTTCTTCTTCTTCTTCTTCTTCTTCTTCTTCTTCTTCTTCTTCTTCTTCTTCTTCTTCTTCTTCTTCTTCTTCTTCTTCTTCTTCTTCTTCTTCTTCTTCTTCTTCTTCTTCTTCTTCTTCTTCTTCTTCTTCTTCTTCTTCTTCTTCTTCTTCTTCTTCTTCTTCTTCTTCTTCTTCTTCTTCTTCTTCTTCTTCTTCTTCTTCTTCTTCTTCTTCTTCTTCTTCTTCCCCCCTCCTCACAAAACTTATCAAAAAAAACAACAACCATAGTTGCAAAGTTCACAGATCCTTCAAACTTGACACATAACATGTAGACCATAACATGTAGTTGTCACATATAGTTTCAGGTAAAGTTGTGACGTCATGGTGACGTCATCAAATTTTAATAGTGCAAAAAGTCATATCTCGTGAACCACAAAAGATATTTACACAATCTTTCCAACATCTTACAGATCTTATCTTGACATTTCGTACACAGACATGACCCCAATCTGACCTCTACTTAGGTCGAAATCGGAAGTTTAAGTGAAAAAATAATCTGAAGCACTTTTATAGGGTCCATGATATGGTATTTGGATATGCTTTCAGTGGATGAAATTACTGTTGACATGTGACCTTTTAAAAATGTGACTGATGATGTCATCACCTGTCACAGCGCCCTCTGGGGACAGGTTTAGAAAAATAATAATTTTCTATCTGAAAAACCATAGGAAAATTGAAGATGACTTCTGTGAATAAAGTGACTAGTGACATCTTGTTTTTTTTCCAATCTCAGAAATTGAAACAAAGCATCTACTAACGTAATTTTTTCTGGATCATGAGGAGGTCATATATACGACCTTCAAATCACCTGATCTGACCTTTACTTCCGGTCCAAACAGGAAGTTCAAATTCAACACATTCTAACACAAAATTGATGTCTTTTCAATATGAAATTGATAGTTGATGATGACACACCTTTGCAAAATATGATATTGACATCATCGATGATAATTTGATTGAACCGGAAGTCCACACGAACACCGTGTGTTTGTTCCAACAAACACTTGAGCTCTAGTTTTGAATTGTTAATTCAAAAATAGCCAAGTAGTTATTATTTTGTGTTAAATTTACCAGATTAAATAAAAGCTGATCTTCCCTAGAAAATACATTTTTCAGAAAAGTGAAAATAGTTTATTGGAAAAAGTATTCTTTCCAAAGTTCCAAAGTAGAATATGAACCATCGGAGTCCATATAACACAACGTAATAAACAGAACATAACAGTTCGGTAAGCATTTTTTTTGGCAGTTTGGCCAACATTACCAATGTTGAATCTTCCCTTGTCAGTGCTTAGCTGCATCTTACAATAGTTAGGCAGTAATACACCCCCATCACCATCCAGCTTAAAGGACCACAGAAATAGAGACGTAAATGCCATGGAGATACTAAAATATGGTATTTTTAATGATAAAAAACAAATAGGTCATTGATTTTTAGCGAGCTACTTATAATTTGAAGCTTTTCCCGAAGAGAATGTCGGCGCCGATTAACACGCCTCTAAAAGGGGCCATTTGCACTACAACCTGAACGTCTCTATGTGTGACGTCACGTAGAGAAGAAGGCTTGCTTCCGGGAACGCCAGCCACGTACATATAACAACAGCGTACGCGTTCATTCACATGCCTTTGCTTATATTGCCCACGCTGGAAAATAACATAGAAATGGCTGAATTGTAGTCAGATGAAATTGTGATACTTTACTGAGGTAATAAGTAACTAATAAACTATCTAATGTGTAATTTTCATTCACCAAACTGCTATCTTTGTGAAGAAATCGATCATTTAGTGACCACTCGGTTAAAAAAAATCGAAAATATCAAAATACGAAGGTCGCAAAAAAGCACCGTTGGTGTTCGTTGCCGCCGACCGGAAAATCTAGTCACAGCTTTCATCATCGAATTCTTCTAAAAGTTGTTAAAATTTATGTTATTTTAGTCTAACGTTATAGTGTATTTTTTCATGTATGATTTGTGAATTACGGCGTATATTTATTGTTAACGATGTCCAAAACCCAACATGGCGGCGCACACAGTAGCCTACATACATGTAGATCGGACATGTCGGATCTGACTTAATGTTAGTTACTTGTCTGTTCTCACGTTTTAACGAAGCATCGCTCGCCGCTTGGCTTGTCGTTTGAAGGATTCACAGGCTTCTGTATTTTCGTCGAAATCGAAGTTTTCTTGAGTCTGGGTGCCTTTGACATCCCAAATTCCCCATGAAGGCTCGTTTCAAAGTCTTCAGCGGTAAAATGATCGCTACATACATGTATCACGCTGGTTGAAGACGGCCCGAACCATTTTGTCCTCGTCAACCGCACTTTTGTGGCTCAAATTTTTCGTAGTGCCTTGTCTTTAGGGAACCTATGGATGCTTACACCTTCGCTAAGAGTATTACTACAGCCTGCTACGACACATCTTGTAGGCATGATGTATATTTTCAAGGAAATTTAGGATGAAAATATGTATACACATACATTGGAGTTTTGACAAGCGCATCGGACACGTACACACACAAACAAACAGCTGTGCATTGCTAGGAAATCGTTCTTTACCTGACGTCACGGTATCACGTGATGCATTACATCACTAAATTGCCAATAAAGTGGGGGGGCTTGTGAAATGGCATAAAAATCTCCAAAATGAACAGAACAAACTTCAATTATGAAAAAAAAAAAAAAAAATAACTTGTTTTATTATGCAAAACACATTTATTAAGAGCCATAATGGTTTTTATTTCTGTGATCCTATAGAAGTAATACCAGATGAGTTTCCTTTGGAAACATCAAATTACAAAACACTCTTCAACAGTACAAAAAACAACCTCCTGTAATTGTTTTGTACGTACAGTGTATGTATGTTGATTTCTTTGGTAAGCCAATCTGGGCACAGGTGGGGTTTCCTGGGCAGAGCTTTAGAACAGGGAACAAAGCCGCCTATTGTCTTTTCAACAATAGAAACACCTGTTGGTTCATATTGAATGTCATCTTTGCCTGGGAAACAATAAGCTGTACAACATGGTGCAGAAGTATCGTGTTATTTGTGTACAAACTTGTAATTCCCTTGACTTTTCAGAAAAAAGCTTGCATATTGTGAAAAAACGTCATTGACAGTTGCATTGTTTTGTGTGTTATATTGTTCATATTTTTCATTCGTCATATTTTTCATTTGTCATATTTTTCATTCGTCACATTTTTCATTCGTCACATTTTTCATTCGTCATATTTTTCATTCATATATATATCTAAATAACAATTTTTCAGGAAGTACATACATGTACATTTAAATGATCGTTGATTTTTGGAAAATTACCAAAATTATGTCTCTTAATTTAAGATCTGGACATCTGTGCTCAATATTTAGGGAAAAACATAAGAGGACACGGCAATTAAATGTTAGGACCCATGGTATCCCTAGCTAAAACTACACATGAAATTTAAATTACTTTCCATTATTTATGGAAAGTACAATGTAAGGAAGGTTTGTGGACTGTGGTAACACCATGCAAATTTTCACTTTTGAGTTTGGTTCTGAGAAGAGCCAGTGTTTTTCTTTATTTTCTTTTCTCGGAACAAGCTACAAGTTTTACACATTTTCACAACTCAAAGGAGATTTTCCATATAACTGCAAATCTTCCTAATATTAAAAACCATGAAAGCTGGACGTAATGTTGATAAGAACTATTCTCTGTGAATAAATAGAAAGGACACCGTAGAACTTTATATAGTACATTGGTTCTTTGTATACAGTACAGCTCTTCAATGAGGATGATGTGTAGATAAAGGCAGTGGTTTAACCTTTGGCAATGGCATTCTCAATCAGCATAATCACAGATTTCAGTCAAACTTAATTGGTGAAAAGTCAATGATAGTGTCAAATATCCATTGATTTCTATCTGTCTGAGTTGCTATCATTTTTTTAAAGAATAATATAATTTTTATTCCCCAATTTTATACATATGGACATGTACGTGTACATAATGTTACAATTTTGATAATGAAGTGGATACTTCATGTAATTCCCACGTAAGAATGAATACAATATGAAGCTCATCAGAATTTCTGAATGCATTTTCACAATTTTCTTGTTAACACACTTTCACAGGTCGGATATTTTTGTTATTGATTCACTTTTAAAGGAACTGCATCGTCACGATCAGAGCAGACTTTCAACAGGGCATGGAATCGGTGTCCTAGTTTAAGATGAGCACACAGGGACTGAAAAATACTGGCTCCTTTATGCAGCCATTTGGGGTACTATTTTTCAGTCACTGAATTAATTTAAAACTAGCACTCCGATTCCATGCCCTGTTTGATCGTCCCTTTAAGTGATACACAGCAGAATGGATGTTTGCCAATTGTATGTTTCCTTTGAAAGGGGAGAGACATCAGTTGAGTCTGTGAAGACTATCAAATGATGAGTACGGAGGCCCGGCTACGCTTGGGCGATTACACGATAATATCGAATATTGCGATAGCTTTTTTTTAATTCGATTACGATATTGAGAACTTTTCAAGTTATCAAGATATCGGCAAATCGTGATTTAAAAAAAATATATCGCGATTTAAAAAAAATCACCATTGTGAGTCAAGTCAGGACAACATTAGGAGTCTTTTCAGCTTTCAGAAGTGACAAACAAAAGTGAAGTACTTCAGAAGTACATACACGCTATGCAAACGAATGTCAGATTTATTGTGATGCTTGTAGAGGGGTACATGTACATACCTGTGGTTATTGGCTCTAAAGCAATCATGCATAAATGAAAAAAAAAATAATAATCACAATACTATCGAAAATCGCGATATATACTACTCAAAACAATTTAGGGAACACCGGAATAATCTCAGTTAAAGCAAGATCATTTATTTCAGATAAACACAATGTTTCATAGAATTGATGAGAAACAACTGCACAATGAAACAGATGATAAAGGATGCATGTAGTGATTACACATTTCATGACATGACTACTGAAAGAGAGATGGGGTTGCAAATGAAAATCCCGGTTCATGGAACATTTCAAACCTATTTGATGTTAAAAATCCGGTGTTCCCTAAATTGTTTTGAGTAGTATATGTTTGCCGATATATATTGAATGAAAAAAAATCGATATCGCTCAAGCTTTAGGCCCGGCTAGTGGTGAATGGTGTGTTTAGATAAATCCAATTACTTTCATGCACAAGGATGTCAGAAAACAGTAAAGACTCTGCATTCATGCATACGCTTATCGAGTTTGGGACGCTTTGTATTGGTTACCATGGAAACCATTGTTGTTCATGCATTGTGTATGCATACAATTGGCTTTCCACATAAATTGAAGGACAGTTGGTGAAAATTTGTCCAGCACGAACGTGTAGAAAGCTGACCGTTGGATCATGTACAATTGTAAATGTACAATGGTACTTTGTGTTGTACAAAGAAGCTTTAGTGTTATTGCTGAAGTTAAATTTAGAAAACTTCAGTTGAATTTTACCCTTTGGGATTTGTATTACAAAGATCTTCTATCTTCCAATCGACTTTTTCTTATTCAACGTCCATCTTGGTTTTTCTACACACGAGTCTATGAGGATCAGAGTGAGGCTTGTGTCCATAATAGTCTGGTGCCTACATGTATGTTTGATGTTGTTACCTATTTCATCGTGATCTTTGTCTTTTTCCTTAACCCTAACCTTCCCAAATCCTCCAAAATCCTCTTTGCTATTTAAAGTGAAGGATTTTGAAGGATTGAGGTTATTCAGAAATTGCAGTGGTGAAGGATTTTGAAGGATTGAAGGCAGATGTGATTGATTGCTTGGTGGATTAAAGAGGATTGAGGTTATTAGGCTATATTTGACACTGGATGAAAATGGAGGATTGAGGTTACATGGTAAATGTTGGTTGGTTCAAAAAATGATTTTGGAGGATTGAGTTATTAGGCATACTTGCCTTCCTTCCTCCTTGGTACATGTACAACCATGTTTGTTGTAGTGATTGCAAGGTCGGTGCTTGGGTCAGAGGACACTGTTTATTGCTCCATGCATGCAGGGAGGGTCCCTGGCCATGTACATGCATCACAGATTAGAAACACGTGTGCATACATGTCATGTGCTTGCTTTACTACTGAAGGATTTTGGAGGATTTTGGAGGATTCAGGTTATGTGTAAAGCAAGTGGGCCTAGGGAGTTAGAGTTAACCCTAACCTTCCCAAATCCTCCAAAATCCTCTTTGCCAAAGTGAAGGATTTTGAAAGATACATGCTACATGCTCTTTGCTAACGTGAATGATTTTGGAGGATTGAGGTTATTAGGCATACTTGCAAGGTCAGTGGACACTGTTTATTGCTCCGTGCATGCAGGGAGGGTCCCTGGCCATGTACATGTATCACAGATTAGAAACATGTGTGCATACATGTCATGTGGAGTGTCGTGGCCGAGCGGTCTAGCGCACCGAACTCAAGTTCTGGTGTTGCCAGCAGTAGGGTGTGGGTTCGAGCCCCGGTCGTGACACTTGTGTCCTTGAGCAAGGTACTTAACCATAATTGCTTCGTCCTTCGGATGGGACGCAGCCGTAGGTCCCGTGTGTTGTATAATGCACGAAAAAGTGGATTGTCGTGGCGGGTTCAGCGCACTGAACTCAAATTCTGGTGTTGCCAGCAGCAGAGTGTGGGGTTCGAGCCCGGCCGTGACACCTGTGTCCTTGAGCAAGACACTTAACCATAATTGCTTCTTCCACCCAGGGTTAAATGGGTACCTGTGAAGGCAGAGATGGTTTGCTCTATATGCGCTTAGAAATGGCAGCAATTGAGCTGTATACTCCCCAGGGGAGCTGAGATGGTTTCAGGAATGATTTATGAGCCTTATGAGCCTTATGAGCAGGGATAATAATATAATGCGCCTTGAGCGCCACTTAGTTGGTGGATACGTGCGCTATATAAATCTATACATTATTATTATTATTATTATTATGTGCTTGCTTTACTACTAAAGGATTTTGGAGGATTCAGGTTATGTGTATGCAAATGGGCCTAGGGAGTTAGGGCTAATCAAATTGAATATGAAGTTCGTTTTCAGGATTCAAATAATAGTAGGATACATTGTACAAGGATATTGAACCAAATGGACACGCACAACAATTATTAATTAAGAGGAGCCAAAACTGGTGATAGTCACATCGGTTGTTGAACTGCCAAAAGTAACGATTGATCAAAACTTATATACTCAAAAAGTCTTTTTGCAAAAGTCATTTGAAAAATGGTTCCTTACTTTGGTATTGTTATTTAAAGCCAAGAGAAGAGTTCAAGTATGTTATCATATGAAAGCAAATAATTTGCCATCAGTTTAAAGGGACAGTATTGTCGTCACGATCAGAACAGACTTTCAACAGGGCATGGAATCGGAGTCCCAGTTTAAGATGAACACGGTGACTGAAAATTACTGGCTCATTTTTGCAGTAGCAACGGTAATATGACCTTATCATTAATCTAAAACTAGCACACCAATTCCATGCCCTGTTGAAAGTCCGCTCTGATTGTGACGATTCTGTCCCTTTAACCCTCCTACACATGGAGGCCACTCCCAACCACTAAATTCTGTTCTTTAGCAACCTTCAGTACATACATGTACAAGGCTGCTGTCCTTTCCAAGTAATTTTACAAAATCAACTGTGTGCCACCCAAGGCCACTGTAAATGTTTGAACATATTAGTATGGCCTGCAATGTATCGATGGGAGACCACTTTACCCTGCAATCTCAGTGGTGTGACAGTGCACAGAGGGGTAACCATATGAGGCCACTGGCAACAGCTAATGGCTTGGAGTGGCCTGAATGGGTTGTTTAAAAAATTGTACTGATTGTAGGAGGGTTTTAATGTGATGAAATAAAATTGGTAATTCTAAAATTACCAAATGGTCAAAATTTAATGTTGATCGTACATGTACATCTAAAGGAGCAGGTGAGATAAGTAGGGCTGATAATTAATTTTTCTGAAAAAAAAAAATTATTGTCAATAATTTTCAGTTCGTTTAGAGAAAATACCTTCTCCTAAATTCCACATAGAGGTGTACAGGCCTGTGATTTGATCTAGGTTTTTTCCCCTGATTTCAGGATTTTTTTTACAAATCTCCCTTTGCCTCAAAATTTTCTTGAAAGAAGAGAAGTAGCCACCAAGGAAAGAAAAGAAGTAGCCTGTATTGTGTCCAAACCTCTAGTTTCTTGTTTGTGGGGATGTGGAGAGTCTGTAAATCCTCCAAAATTAAACATGCAGGAGGTTCAGGGGGGCTTTGTCATCTAGACCAAAGGGAGACCCAGGCCTGCTACCCACAGGAGGTTCAGGGGGCTTTGTCCTCTAGACCAAAGAGAGACCCACACCTGCTACCTATTTTTCAGGATTTTTTACTTTTATCAAATCACACCCCTGAGGGTAAGATTGCGTACCAAAAAATCTGAATGTATTTTCACTCTTAGAACCTTGAAGTGGATTTTTTTCTGCTAAGTGTTTTTTTGCGCTTTATGAATTTACTTTTTTTTTTTTTAAACATAATAAACTAAAACTTTCACAGGTTGGTTATACATACATGTATCTGAGTTCAAAAGAGTTCCAACAATACCAATGCTGTACCATCCCTTGAAATATTTGTTATTCCTTGTTCTTATCCTAGATGATGTCTTGAACAGCGACAGTGACAATTCCAGCGATGAGTATGAATCCAAAGGAACAGGTAAGTTAAATTTGCCATTATGGGGTAAAGAAAATATTTTATTTTAAAAAAATCAAAATTATATACTCTCGGAATTTAAAAATGCATCATCCCAATATTTCACTTTTATTTCAACAGCAGATATTTATGATATTTTAATCAATACTTTCTCAGTCAAGCATGAGCGCAAATTTTCACATCATACTGACACAATAAAAGTGCTATGTTACAATGATGGCTTCAATTTATCACTGTATATAAGTTGTACATATTTATTGAGAAATATAAGTTGATGCGTTTTTAAATTCCGTGAGCGTAGATATTGTGGTATCTGAGAATAGTATTGTATTTCATGTTTAATCATAAATGTGTATATCATAAAAATCAAACAAGAAATGTAGGGAGAATTTGAAATTACGTCCTGGTACTACTCAAAAATGGAAAAAATTAGAATCTAAAAATTAGAACTCAAACTCTCAAAACAGTGCAGTAATATTGCAGGTGATGATTAAAAGTGTAATGAAATTTCACAACATATTGAAAATGTCCGTTTTCCTCCGCAAGGCCACCATTGCTGAGAGTACGCTTTCACAAAATATATGTAATTTACTGTGCATTTTGGTCGAAAACAGTTACCTTGGCAGGTGAAGTATATCAACATTTTGACTGATTTTGACCCTTGCAAGTTGCGGTCATAGAAGGGTTAACAAAATCTTTATTCATGGCCCGGTAATTATATTTTGAAATATTTGAACAAAATGGTGAGAACTCACAGGGAATACATGTACCCTTTATTTACAATTGTACGTGGCATTGGTGGAATAAACTCAATGCATTTTAAACTCGGATGACTTTGCATCTTTGCCAATAAACCTCATACTTACAATAATAATAATAATAATAATAATAATAATAATAAAGATTTTTAGCGCGCACATATCCACCCTGCTGGGCGCTCAAGGCGCGGAAACAAAGAAAAAATAAACATGAATACAAACAATATACAATGATAGCATAGGAGAAAAAAAATTATGTACTGAGATACATGTATCTACAATGCAATTACAAATATACATCATCTTTGAAGAATTGTGACATAAGATGAGTTTTAAGCATCGACTTAAATCTAGTTATACCATGACAAGATTTGAGTTTTGTTGGAAGATGATTCCAGAGTCTCGGAGCCGCGACAGAAAAAGACCTATCACCCCAGTTCTGTTTTGAAGTTGGTTCCTTTAGGAGTGACATGTTGCTGGAGTGCAAATTGCGTGATGGAGTGTAGACTTTAAGCAGTTCAGAAATATAAATTGGAGCAATGTTATTAAAAGATTTGTGAACAATTAGCATAAGTTTAAAAACAATTCTCTGTGAAACAGGAAGCCAGTGCAGTTCTTTCAAGATTGGTGTGATATAAAAATGTATGGGTCACAAATTGATGTGTCATTTTTTTTAGTTGTTGGGTGGTATTATTTGTGAGCACACACAGGTCAGAGAGATTGGCATGTTAAGTGATTGTTGAGATTTATTGGTTTATTGGTTTTGGGGTTGGCAGGAGATAAATTTATTCCCACAAAAGCAGATGACATGTGATTCATACTATTGGAACTTGGCTGAAGTAATTTGTCACGCTTCTGGGCTAAAAATAAATCATTTCAAACAGGCTTGTCAGGTTTACATTTCTCAGAAAAAAAGTACAAACCTGATTAGCTCCAGTAAGGCCTTTTTAAAAAGATAACTTGGATAATGGATCTGCCGCTGGAAAATATCAGATTCATAGTTCAGAGTGCATAGATTCAAATTCATAGTTCATAATTCAGGAGAGTGAACAAAAAACCACAAAAAAAACCACAAGCCAGCATTGCATTTTTGGCGAGTCCGTGAACAGACCAACAGGAAGGCACCCCTCATTTGATTTATTTTTTATTTTTTATTTTTTATTTATTTAATTTTTCGGTTAATCACCCTACTTTGGATATTCCGTAATCCAAGTTACTTAATCAAAATAGGCCTCACCACTAACCATATGCATGTCAGACCTGTGATTTTTAAGGTTGGTCTTAATTCACATTTTGTTTCACAAATTTCTTTTTCCCAGAGAGTACTAAGGCTCTGCGTTTTTGGTTATTTCAGGAACCGGGTACCCAAAATTGGAAATCTTTGGATACCCGGGTACCCGGAAACAATTTTATAACTAGAGGTTAAGCTTTTGATGAAAACGCTGGCATGGGTTTCGGATGTATTGATAATATTGGGCACTGATGTCCCAAGTTCTTTGTTTAGTGTTAAGAAAGTTATGATATATTGAAATAAGCAGAAAATACGCAATAATTGTAGTCATTGTATACAAAAGTTGCATTGTGTGTTCCTTAGGCGTCCAAGTAGTACTAACTCGTCCAAACGTAGTTTTAGGCAAGACCCGATCGACAGGACGGGTGGGTAGATGAGACTGTGAGTGGGAGTTTTTGGGACAGTAGGTGGCAGGAGACTGATGAGGTGTTTGTTATTGTTCGAAATTGACATGATTGTTTGCAGTATTATCTGTACAGATATTACTACAATAGTACAAAATTGCAATGAAGTGTTCGATGAAAACGAACACAGGGGTTTCGGATACATGTATATTGATAATTATTGGGACACTGAGTTCTTTGTTTAATATTTACGATATATTGAAATAAACTTAAAACGCATGAACTGTAATCATTGTACACACAAATTTCATTGTTTGTCCCCGAGACAAACAAATTGAGACAATTTGTATGTGGATAAATGCAAAAATATTAAATATGTACAACGATTCTCAAAGGATTCAAACATACGAAAACAAAGAACATCATATTGTAGAATCAACCCATGTGTACAAACCCTGTAGCTTGGTCTATGTACAAACACTACGTCGTCACATAATCATACCAACGTGTACAGTCCCTTTTCTGAAATATCCCTTTCTGCAAAACCACCACCGACAAGAGTTGAATGACAACAGAACGTGCACTATTTGTATTGCTATCGTGATAAAGGGTGAGAAAGGATGGTACCACATTCTACCCATAGTTGGTAAATTCGAGCAATAACATTTCGAAGTTTATGTTGACTACATCATAATCTTCACAGATTAGACTAAAATGTTAATAAAATAATGTTTACTGACGTAATGATGAGGTAATTGGTTCTACAAACTGAGTCACATTACGAGCTTTCATGCTGCATGTTTGTATTTATGTGAAAATGCGAAGTATGACAACTCGTGGGTCGAGTTTTGCGTAGGTCGAGTTGTCACAAGGCTCGAATGCTGTCGTGGATCCTAGTTGTTCGTGTCGAGTTGTCACAAGGGTCGAGACATCTTAACCCCCCGCAGCGTCACACTAAAATGTGAATAACATGATATTTACTGGCGTTATGATGACGTACTTTGTTTTAGGCACTAATTCACATTACGGGCTTTCATATGGTGCATGTTTTGTATTGATGTGACGATGCTCAGTATGACATCATCCATCGACAACTTTCACGTGTTAAACCTATGGGGTTTTGGCGGAAACAAGAAGAAAAATAATCGAACGAAAACAATAGGCTTTCGGCGACCAGGCCGAAACCCTAAAAACACATAAATACTCTTGAATGTATAAAATAACCAATACGAACATAAGTTTCTCTTGTTTTATTTGAGTCATAATAAATGTGGACTTACTGTAATGATTTCCCACCTCGACATATATAATAGAAATGACTCATAGCATCCCCCATTCCCCACACAAAAAATGTTAACAACAAATCAGATACTTCCATTAATTTTGTGTCTTGAATGTCCATTCAAAATTTTCAAAAGCCATAATTGGAACCGAAAATGGAACCGGGGTTGGCAGTTTCGGTCGTACCAGCCTAGCCTTAGAGAGGACCAACGTTGCCAGAAACAGAAGGAAAAATATTTCCAAAATGTGTGTCATCTTTAGTGGGTTTTTTTTACAGAGCCTGTAAATCTTACAAAATATTTCTTAATTGGTATCCCAGGTAGACATATAGGCTTCCCCTGGCCTATTATTTTTTTTATGACTTATTTCCAATCACACCCTTGACAGTTACACCATCAATAAAATAACTTGGAGCTACTTTCAAATTGAACTCGAATGAAATGTGGGATTTATGTCTTAAAATTGTTGTTATTAAATAGAAATTTCAGAAAAAAGTGTCACATCCGTTCTTAAAAATAACTAAGTACAGATCTATAATCTTACATGTTTGAACCCAAATAAACACAATACAAAACAAAACATCAACAAAATTCTTTAATCTAAGAACGATGAAGTTAATCTTCAAATAAAAGAACATTGATCAAATAATGTAAAAGATACACATAATATATGTTTCACTCATCAGTTTTTTCACAGTAGTTGCATTATACCCAGATCTGACTCGGCACAAAATATATACTACTCCAAAACAATTTAGGGAACACCGGAATAATATCAGTTAAAGCAAGATCATTTATTTCAGATAAACACAATGTTTCACAGAATTGATGAGAAACAACTGCACAATGAAACAGATGATAAAGGATGCATGTAGTGATTACACATTTCATAACATGACTACTGAAAGAGAGGGGGGGGGGGGGGTGGTTGCAAATGAAAATCCCGGTTCATGGAACATTTCAAACCTATTTGATGTTAAAAATCCGGTGTTCCCTAAATTGTTTTGAGTAGTATAATTTCAGAAATGTGTTATATGTACGCTGAATTATAGAGAAAAAGCAACATTTAATGCATGTCCAAACATGTAACGTGAGTAACCAGCTATTTTCTGTTGTATAGCATACATAATACATTTCACGTTTCTGAAATATTTTTTTTGTGCTGAGTAAGGTCTGGGTGTAATGCAACTACTGTTAAAAAAAAAAAAAAAAATGACGAGTGAAATATAATGTCATTAAGAGTGGGCCCAATACCTCAATGGTGGATAACAAATGCTTCAAATCAATCAAGATATTGTCCTACAAATCAATCAAGATATTGCCCTACACGTCGGTGTAGGGCAAAATTAAATCAATTGTTTATCTCCCGACGCAAGAATTTCACCAACCTACAAGATATTGTGGCTTCATCATTTTCATGAAAGCACAAAATTTATGTTGGAGAAAAAGAAAAAAAAACAACCCAAAACCAGTCAGACCCTTGGTTATACTCGAGCTTGGGTGATAACACGATAATATCGAATATCCCGATAACTTTTTTATTCGATTACGATATTGAGAACCTTTTAAAGTTATCGCGCTATCGGCAAATCGCGATTAAAAAATATATCGCGATAAATAAAATCGACATTGTCGGTCAAGTCAGCTTTTGGAAGTGAGAAACAAAAACGAACTACATTGTACTTCAGAAGTACATAGGCCTACACGCTCTGCAAATGAATTTGCGATGTATTGTGCCGCTTGTAGAGGGGTACATAAATGTACCTGTGGTTATCGGCTCTAAAGCAATCCTGCATGAATGAAAAAAGAATTGTGATATTATCGAAAAATCGCGATATATATGTTTGCCGATATATCATGGATGAAAAATACCGATATCGCCCAAGCTTCGTTATACTGTTATTTGGTCAGTCGGTGTTAAAAGTATCATGCCTTTTTGTACATGTACTGTACACACATGTTTGTTGTGATACCCTGTGTGGACATTCTTCTAGTCTCGTGTACAGTTAAGAAAAACATTTCTCAAACCATTGCCATTTGCTCTGAAGATTGTTTTTGGAGCGGATGTTGTCTCAGTCTTTCCCTTGAAATAATCTACTCCATTTTGTGACGGATAACGACATACATACATGTATGTATACCAAAATGCTTCCTTTCGAGAAACTTGAGCTTTCTGATTCATAACACCTTTGTGGACGTGTGTAAGGCCACATGATGTCTTAAGAACCTTCATTGTGCAGACATCTTGTGTTATCAGGTCCACATAGCACTGTGTGTGTAATGTTTCATTCGAAAATGGTAATAAAAAAAAAGGAACAGTCCCAGGAATAGGGCTGATTTACATATGTGTATATATGCAAATAAAAAGATAAGCAGTGATTTATTGATTGTAGGACATGCAATTACATGCACATGTAAGCACAGTCATAAAGGGATTATGAATTGGCGTCAGCATGGATGGGAATAACAAATTGCGTTTGCTTAAAGCCACTGTCCTTACACAAATTGGTTATCTCGGAAAACAAATGATTACAGTTTTACATCAAAACTAAGCTTGGTGTTAAATTTATGATGGTATATCAAATATCCCTTGAAATATTTCTTTCTCGGATGCTGTTGTTTTTTTTAGTAAAATGAGTGAAATCATTTCCAAAATGAATTTCAGTCATTCAAAGACAGAAATGCCACATTGGGAATGAATTTAAATTCATTCCCAATGTGGCATTTCTGTCTTTGAATGACTGAAATTCATTTTGGAAATTCAGATTGTGCTTAAACCCTCAAACGAGGTACGATGGATGAATTCTCATCCACAAGTCAGTATTTTCGTTCCCCTAAACAAATAATAAACACCACCCACTTATCAGTCAATGATATCTCAAGCTGGACCATAACACACATCCTACAGGGGGTTTCATTCAACAGGAGTCAGTGACGTTTTCGGGAGGGGCATCGAAAAATTCTGCCAGTATGATTTGTGCACAAATTTTGACAGCATGCTCTGTGTACAACATCAATGCATGTTGGATGCATGGGGAATTGAATACACTTCGAACTCGTCCAGTGATAAGTGGAACCATCTGTTCAGTCACTGGGCTAGTAGTAGATAATTATCTTTTGATCTCTTGCCGACAGTGTAAGTTGTAATGCCCCCCCCCCCACCCCACCCCCTTTCTTTCAAGATGTACATTGTACATGTACTAGAGTGGGCATGTGGCTTGTTTCAAGTATGTAAACAATTGTGCCAGGTTTCTAAGTTTATTACAGGGGCTTGTGACAATAGCTTGCACAATGTTGCACAATAAATGTTGCATCCATAAAATAATAATCAAAACAGAAAAAGCAAACAATTCGTTGTCAATTTTTTTGTTCTTTTGTTTCATTTTATTTTGAACTAATTAAAACCAATTTAATAATTTTTTCAATTAATTATTATTATTATTTTTTTTACAAACAAATAAGTTTAAATTAATTCCCGCAATACCTAGACATGTAAACAACACAATTAGATAACAAAATCGTTGGGGAAATGCCAAAGAAACCCTCTTAACTTATTAAAACCGTGTGTCAGATGTTTCTGACAGGGTCACGCATTTGCGTTACGACCAAAAAGGTCCCTCGTTTGAGGGTTTTAAGCACAATCTGAATGCATTTTCACTGTGTGAAGTTCCAATCTGAATGCATTTTCACTGTGTGAAGTTCAAATCTGAATGCATTTTCACAGTGTGAAGTTCCAATCTGAATGCATTTTCACTGTGTGAAGTTCCAGCGCTGGGTTGCAGATGAAATATTGAATACTTAATTTGTACATTTCGTCTATGGGCCAGGAAGCCAAATTTCACTAAATGTATTTGTACATTGTACCACCTAAGGTGGTAAATTCTCATGTTAATTTTTTTTCAAATTGTTTTTTTTAAAGGTCTATTGATGATAAATTGATATGACAGCAATTATACAGTGACACCCAAGTGGTAGTAAAATACCACTTTCTGAGTTTTGTTAGGATATCCTTAATGAGTTGGTTGGGAGGAGATGGGCAGAATTCCATCCATGAGAACCCCCCCAAAAATATCTTCTCTGTCCTTCCCGCTGTGACTTAGTCATAGGCTGTCACATTCTTTCCTGGAGCAAAACAAATTCCTCAAGATTTACTATGCACAAAAGAGAGCATGGTTTGGGCAATGATTCACTCAAGCCCACACTGTATTATTAGCATGAAAACAAATACTTTAAAATAAAATATTTCACAAAATACATGTATAATGTAGGCGTCAGGAGCTTGGTTTAATAGTAAAAAGTGTCAATATGAATTTATAATGGGACCCACCATCAATTCATTTCTGTACATTTTTACTGTTAACCAGTTCGCTTCGGAGGCCGTGTATACATGCAATTTTCTTTTGTACAGCGGATCGGAGAGCGTCTAAACACGCATTCCGATTTTTGTGTGTGTTACCGGGAGACTTGTCAACATGCCACACGTGGCGTGCCGTCGTGGCGGCTGACTTGTATACACGCAATCGTTTCTCGGAGTCCATGGGGTCACGGTTCGGTGGCCCCGGACAAAATGCACTGCAAACACTGAACGAGTTCACTCTTTTTGTTGATTTTTGCGTAATCCCTTTATCCAAGTCCTGTTCCTTTGACGTACCAGCCAAGCATTTGTAAAGACGGATTTATATCCATTGTTTACAAGGCATTCGATCTCTCTCCAGGTATGCCGTCTTTTCGACCGGGCGCTGGTCGCTAATAGGCCGTTGCATCAGAGCTTGCCAAACGGTCTAATTGTGCTGAACAAACACAACCGTAATTAAAAAACTAACCATTTAATTCTCGAAATGTCAATGAGTAAAGGTGTTTATTTGGGTGTCCGAACTTAGATTCATCGACAACAAAAATTATTAATGGCTAGAAATTTTTAAAGATTTTTCACTGAAAATAAACCCGCACGGGGGACCGGAAAAAAATAAATATTCCCGATGTCAACTGGTAAAACCAGGCTTCTTGATATTATTAATAGAAATTTTTAGTTATTTTAAAGAATTTATTATCATTTCTTCAAGTAAAATAGCCATGTTCCAATGAAAAACAAATTTTGATTTAAAAGAATGACATTCCAGGCCTAAATCCAGTCAAAATACTAGAGAAAACAATATTTGAAACATATTTTTCCCGCAAAGTTTAGACAGCTTTATTATAGTCAAGTCACGCTTGACAAATTACCAGTATGTACATGTGTACATGTACATTACATGAATCAAAACTTACTTTAAAAAAATGTATCGCCCATGTTTTTCACTATTTTGACAGCAATTTATGAAAAATTTCTGAAAAATTTATTTTCATTGGAACATGGCTATTTTACTTGAAATGATAACAAATACATTAAAACGATGCATTTCTCAAAATAATCATGAGAACCCTGGTTTTACAGTAAAAATGTACAGAAATGAATTGATGGCGGTGTCATATTGACACTTTTTTTACTGTTAAACCAAGCTTCTGACACGTATTTTGTGAAATACACATGTACATGTATTTGTCATTTTAAAGTATTTGTTTTCGTTTCAGAGAGGAAATTATGAATGTTCCAATGAAATTTTAAACAAATCAGAAATTGCCCGTAAAAGCACAGGCGATGCATCTTGAAATCTTTTTAACATCTGGACGTAGATTTCAAAAGGACAAATATTGATCACAAAAACACAAAATAAACGTCATCAATGGACAAAGTGTGACTCACTTTCAAAGAACAGGTTGTACATAGTACAGTGTACATGTATGTATCCATGTGTGTAAATATTGACTATAAGCATACTGAGGTTCCTGCATCATGTTAATAATACAGTGTACATTATTTTTCCGTTGTCATATTTAACCACTGTATTAATAATAATAATAATAATAATAATAATAATAATAATAATAATAATAATAATAATAATAATGTATTGCTTTGTATAGACAATTTGTTTTGTTAACTCCTTACAAAAATGCCATTATAAATGCACGTAATTTCCTTTAGAACTGAACAATTTGCAAAATTGCTGTCTGCGACCCGGTGCTCGAACTTCACGCACCCTCCAGACGCGTTTATTATAATAGTTATTATTGTTATCTACAAACATGCATTAACCCTCCTACTGATAGACCATTTCAAACCATTCAAAATTTCAACTTTCAAAAATGCCCATTGGTTTTCTACACGCATGGTGATACCATTTGAACAGTGTTGGTAGCAAGCTTTACTATCATTCAAATGCATAGAGGGTCCATTGATTCACCACTTAGAAGTATCCAAACAAGGTTTTGTATAAGCTGTACTACCATTTGGAAAGATCCAAACAAGGTTTTGTATTAGCTGACCTACCATTCAAAACCATTTGGGGAAATCAATACTGTACACAGTTATTTCACCATTCAAAACCACAAAAGCAAATGGTTTCAAATGGTGCATCAACTTGTATGAAAAAGGTACCAAAAGTAAGAGGGTTAATTCTGTCTTCACATACAACAGTCTAAATGCCATTGAAGTCAGAACTTGCATTTTTCTTTCTTTGTGTTAATTTAATTTGAATTTATTTTGTTAAATACATTAGTTTTTGTGGTCCATGCAATCAGTGTGTAACAACCATCTGTTCATATATATTTATGTACACAGCAGATGGTTCATTGTCATCATAATGTCTTTATAAAATACAAATTGACTTCACCCATGCTTGTGCGTCTCATGTTTCTACCGATATTAGACTTGTCATTTTTTGACGGCTAAATTGAAACCCATTACTGCCCTGCTTGGCTCACGGTCATGCATCTCTCCAAACGCAGCGGTGGACTGACAGCAAATCTAAACTCAATCAGACCGTGTCTTCATTATGTAAATTGAAATTAATATTAACAAAGGCGGCATTACTACATTAAGTATTCCATCTTCATAAGCAGCCAGGGCTGACGTATCGCTGCGGTGACATGCTCGGGTATAAAATATAGAGGAAAAAAAATGAATACATTACAAATGAGTATTGTGCACTGTGCGTTGACGTTGGGACAAGACGGATTGCCTGGATAATTACATGTAGTGTCCATGCATGCTGCTAGCTAGCTGGTATGTTGTAAGGATGTATGTACACATGTAGAACTGTATTGAACTCCCAGCACGTCATCTTGGCATATTTGCAACCGGCATCTTAAAATTCCATCATCTTTTGTTTCACATGGATGTCACACTGTAAGTCATTTTGTAGAAATCACGCTAAGTGGGAATGCCATCTACATCTATAGTTTCTGAGGTCTTAGTATTTTTTTGTTTACATCTTGCATACATGTATTCTTGTATTAGGCTTGTATGTACACAATGAACTGTAGAAACACATTTTAGTCTTGGCTTGTCTGCAACGGTTGTCTTACAGAATTTTCGTTTGATTCACATGGATGTTAAACTGTAAGTCATTTTGAAGAAAACTTGTAAGTGGTGGGAATTTCATCTCTGCTCAAGATGTATTTTTATATTTTATATTTTTTTTATTAACCCCATCCCTCCCAAATCCTCCAAAATCCTCTTTGCTAAAGTAAAGGATTTCAAGGATTGAGGTTACATGCTACATGCTCTTTGCTAACGTGAAGGATTTTGGAGGATTGAGGTTATTAGGCATACATGCCTTTCCATGGTACATGTACATCCATGTTTGTTGTAGTGATTGCAAGGTCAGTGCTTTGGGTCAGTGGACACTGTTTATTGCTCCGTGCATGCAGGGAGGATCCCTGGCCATGTACATGTATCACAGATTAGAAACACATGTGTGCATACATGTCACGTGCTTGCTTTACTACTGAAGGATTTTGGAGGATTCAGGTTATGTGTAAGCAAATGGGCCTAGGGAGTTAGGAAGGATTCGGGTTATGTGTAAGCAAATGGGCCTAGGGAGTTAGGAAGGATTTGGGTTATGTGTAAGCAAATGGGCCTAGGGAGTTAGGAAGGATTCGGGTTATGTGTAAGCAAATGGGCCTAGGGAGTTAGGAAGGATTCGGGTTATGTGTAAGCAAGTGGGCCTAGGGACTTAGGAAGGATTCGGGTTATGTGTAAGCAAATGGGCCTAGGGACTTAGGAATGATTCCGGTTATGTGTAAGCAAATGGGCCTAGGGAGTTAGGAAGGATTCAGGTTATGTGTAAGCAAATGGGCCTAGGGAGTTAGGAAGGATTCAGGTTATGTGTAAGCAAATGGGCCTAGGGAGTTAGGGTTAATAATTTTTATTTAAGCATGGTACATGTACATGTATGTTGTATGTTGTATGTACAATGTACATATGTTGGATCAATGGATAGGCTTGGCATCATCATATTTTATCTGGCTGGTTTGCATTTATCATGTACATGTGCTGATCATTATTGATAATCCATCACAGATATTGTTTTAAAAGAATGTACATCTAGGGGTAATTCCATGGTTACGTTACATTTTTGAGGTTTTTGAGGCACACTCTTAATAACATAACTTCCTTGTATTTCACTCCTCGGTTTTTTTCACAGTAGTTTCATTATACCCTGACCTTACTCAGAACAAAATAATAATTTCAGAAATTTGTTAAAAGTAAAGAAATTATGATATTAAGAGTGGGCCCAATACCTCAAAATGTAACATGAAATGTATAATAATGATGATGATGACGACGACGACGACGACGACGACGACGACGACGACGACGACGACGACAACATCGAGAGAAGGAGCTTGCAGTGTCATGTAAGAAGTACTCGGGAAAAGTTGTTGAAGGTTGCGCAGAAATACATGAAGGCAGACGAATTAGGTCCAAAGGAGTATAAGAATCAAAGAAGAGAAGAAAGAACACGATATTGGCAGGAAAAGCCACTTCACGGCCGATTCCTGAGATGTACAGAAGAAGTGGCAAGTAGCAAGACTTGGGAATGGTTGAGGAGAGGAGAACTAAAGAAAGAAACTGAGGGTCTGATTACTGCAGCGCAAGACCAGTCTCTGCCGACGAATGTGATGAAGGCAAGGATCGAGAAGTCAGATGTCTCTTCTATGTGCAGAATGTGCAATGCGGCGGAGGAGACTGTATTTCACATTGTCAGCGAATGCAGAGTGCATGCTCAGACAGAGTACAAAGGCAGACACGACAAGTTGGCCAAGGTGATCCATTGGGATCTGTGTAAGAAGTACGGTGTCAAGGTGCAATCGAAGTGGTACGACCATGTGCCGGAAAAGGTTGAAGAAACGGATCATGTCAAGATTCTCTGGGACTTCAACATCCAGACAGATCATGTTATAGAACATAGACGGCAGGATGTTGTTGTCTTGGATAAGCATGCAAAGATGTGTCATCTTATTGATATACAATGTAGCTGTGCCGGGTGATAGTAGAGTAGCTTCGAAGGAGAAGGAGAAGGTACAGAAATATCAGGATTTAGCGAGAGAACTCCGCAAGCTGTGGCAAGTCAAGGTGAAGGTAATTCCTGTTGTAGTGGGAGCACTGGGTACAATTCCGAAGGCGTTGGAGAAACATCTCAAGGAGATAGGAACATCTGTTAGAGTAGAACTACTACAGAAGGCGGCACTCTTAGGGACAGCAAGGATTCTGCGAAAGACACTCGAGATCTAAGGCTACGGGACGTAGCTTGACTCGAGGTGTAACCGGCAGAAAGGAAAACAAGATCTTTCTTTTCATGTTGTGCTAACGCGAAATAATAATAATAATAATAATAATAATAATAATAATAATAATAATAATGTAGACTTATATAGCGCACGTATCCACCAAACTGGTGCTCAAGGCGCATTACATTATTACCTCTGCTCATCAGGCTCATAAATCATTCCAGAAACATCTCAGCTCCCTGGTGAGTATACAGCTCAATTGCTGCCATTTCAGCGCATATATGGGCTAGTCAAACACAACAACCAACTCTGCCCTCACAGGTAACCCATTTACCCCTGGGTGGAGAGAAGCAATTATGGTAAAGTGTCTTGCTCAAGGACACAAGTACCCCGGTCGCGGTTGGGATTCGAACCCACATTCTGATGACTCAGCCATCAGAACACAAATCTGTTGCTCTAAATTGCTCGACCATGGTACATGTTATTTTTATTTTATTTGAATACATGTAGCAAGCTTTGAATATTGTTACATTTTGCTATGCGATACAAGCAATATCGTTCATTGCAAGCCTCAAGATTTAATGTTTTTGTCACTTACCCAGCACTTACCCACCCTTGTATGTTCTCTTACCCATTGCCAAAAGTCACTTACCCGATTTCAGTGTCTGGCCATGTTGTTATTGGACATGACATAAAAACATGGATAGATCCACTCACCCAGCAACTTACCCACTTTTTAAAATCACTTATACCGCCTGAAAAAATCCACTTACCTCCGGTAAGTGGGAATTTCGAGGCTTGGTTCACTGCATCCATGTACTTGTTTGGTATACCATTTTAAATGTCAAGCCTTTGCTTAATTTTTTTCTTGTCTGGTTTATTTGGGTTTTTTTGGTAATTTTTTGCTGGTTCAATGTATTGAAATGATTAACACCTTTGACAATTTGTCTCTTATTTCAGGCGTACATGTGTATACACCCATCACAACTTCTAAGTTCCCCCTAATATTTTTTAGAATATCTCAACAAGTATTGCATGAATTTTAAAAATTCAAAAAGCAAATGACAGAAAGACATGTTCTACACAGCTCGTAATGAAATGGTTGAAATTCAATCATGCATGCACAATTGACAGTGATTTGAATGAAAATTCAGCTGAAAAAAAAGTTGCAGTACAAAGCATTGCTTCAATGGCATGTTACACATGTAGTTTTCTGTAAGAACTCAGTTATGGAGAATAATGGAGGACCAATTCCATATTAAACTCTTGCTCTACCCTTCTAAAACAATGGACATGCATGTTGCATGTTGCTCTTTGAATATTCTTTTCTTATTATGAAACAGCCATCAATACCATTGTTATTGATGCATGAGTTCTTACAGAAAACTACATGTATGTGTAACTTAGAAGTTGTGATGGGTGTATGTCGGATGATTTATAACATTTCTATTGACATTGCATACATGTACATATTACGTACAACATAAAAAAAAAAAATTTGTCTGCAACCCTGCATATTTTAGGTAATACAAAATGTTTGCCTCAAAGCAAAATATCACGGGTGACCCTGATCGTGCGCTAACATAATTGTCATCTGTTTATGTGTACATCTTTTTGTTCAGAAAATTCTTCAATTAATTTTCTCAAAAAGGTGAAGCTTTCTCAGGTCAATTTCTAAAACAGAATTATTTTTTATTCTCGTCAAATACACATACATGTATTTTTTTATATTGGCATTTCTGTAAAATTCCCCTAAATTAGGCTTTTCTGGTTACTTTGTCCATCAGTATTGATGTCCAATAAGGATTTTGTTAAGGTTTTTGACGGAATAACCAAAAAAAAAATACTTCCTTTGGAAACTGTTAAAGTGTTGATTGAGTTCCGCTGAGTTGCCATATCCATTGATACACATAGATTTGATGATCATTCATTTGTTGTCCATCAGCTCGATTGTCTAAGGAGGATGCTGAAGCTCTCCGTAGGGAACTTGAAGAAAAGGACCGACAACGAGAAGACCTAATCCTACAAGTCAAGGTGAGTCCCCCCCCCCCCCCGCACCCGAACTAACCTACCTCCTCCCACAATGCATATAATTACCACATATTATTTATAAGTACACATTTGAACTATATGTTATCACAGGGTTCATCCACATAAAAAAAAATAATAATTCAGTTTGTTTTAGTGATTACATTACATTCAGATTATAAGCCAGGATTTGGAGACAGGGCGTCCAAATGTGTTATTCTTTGAAAAACAGGATGTCTAAATATTTAACTTACAATACTTCTGTGTGTGTGTATTACAAGTAAAACAGGGCATCCATTTAGCAAACTGGGCATCCATTTAGCAAACTGGGCGTCCAAAAGACACCCAAAGGTATGGCTGGCTAATTACTATGATTCCATTCCTATTTTTACTGGATTTACTGATCAACACAGAATCGCATGAACGCAGCTAATTAGACAGTGTCCAATCCGATCACTTCAAAAACTATAACATCAAAAAACCACTGCACAAACATATGGGTTGATTTAGGGGCGTGGATAAGGCACAAACAACGGAAGAACAATCATTTCAAGTTCATACACATGTATATCATTTACATTGTGAACCTCAATAATCTGTCCCCTAATCATTCTGTTTTTAACCCTCCTAGTGTTTGACCATTTGAAACCATTCAAAATTTCCACTTACCAAAATGGCCATTGGTTTTGTACACACATGGTGATACCATTTGAACAGTGTTGGTAGCAAGCTTTACTACCATTCAAATCCATTCAAATGGTTTTTGAATGGTGGATACACTACACCTTGGTGTGTTTCCATAGCCGAATGGTTTCAAACGGTGAATGTACTACACAGTGGCTTATAAATCATTCAAATGGTTTTGAATGGTGGATACACTACACCTTGGTGTGTTTCCATAGCCGAATGGTTTCAAACGGTGAATATACTACACAGTGGCTTATAAATCATTCAAATGGTTTTGAATGGTGGATACACTACACCTTGTGTGTTTCACAAAACGATTGGTTTCAAATGGTGCATCAACTTGTCTGAAAAAGGCACCAAAAGTAGGAGGGTTAATTAGTGTTAGTACAAGCCAGCGGTGTGATTTGTCCGGATTTCCCGATTTTTACAAGTCGCAATGTTGTGATCCTCCGGATTTTAAAGATTTAAGCAATAAAGGAAAGCAAAGCAAATGCTCAGAACTATAGATTTCACCCCCAGCGGTGTTCACAACAGTGGCCTCCAATACCCCTAGCAAATTTTACGTGGATTTTTCAAAACTGCCCGATCACACCTCTGATAAGCATGAATTTGAAAATAAAATGTTCAAAAAAGTTTCCATTCAAAAAGCCATTATACACTATTGGTAATCTCGAAAAAAAAAACCACACGAATGATCACAGTTATACATAAAGTTTACTGGGTGTGAAGTTGATGATGCTATCAAACATCCATTGAAATACTTTCTGTCTGAGGTGATATCATTTAAAACCCTCCTACACATGGAGGCCACTCTGATCCACTAAATTTCCAATATGTTCTTCACCAACCTTTAGTACATACAAGCCACTGCTGTCCTTTCCAAGTAATCTTACAAAATCAACTGTGTGCCACCCAAGGCCACTGTAAATGTTTGAACATATTAGTATGGCCTGCAATGTATCGATGGGAGACCACTTTACCCTGTAATCTCAGTGGTGTGACAGTGCACGGAAGGGTAACCATAGGAGGCCACTGGCAACAGCTAATGGCTTGGAGTGGCCTGAATGAGTTGTTTCAAAAATTGCACTGATTGTAGGAGGGTTTTAAGTAAAATTAGTAAAATCATTTCCAAAATGAATTTCTGTCCTTCGAAGACATTTTTTACCCCTTGCATTCCGCTCTACCCCTCCCCCTTAGACTTTCCGCGAGAATGCCAAGAAATACCGAGCACGATGCGAGAAGGAACAGGCAAACAAGTGGCAACAGATCAAGATTATGAGGAAGACGCACGAGTCCCATCTCGACGAGAAACGACAACTCATCCGCAACCTCCAGGACATCATCGAGGAGCAGGAAGGCCGGATTTACGAGGTGGAGAGCGAACTGAAAGGTGAGTGGAGCGCACAGAGAGTAGCAGTGGATGTGTGCTAGGGAACCCCTTGGACAATGGCTAGGCCTATTGTCCCCCTCCCCCTCACTGAGAGCATCAATGCTAGGGACCCCTTGAAACAATGTCTCCCCCTGTAGTCCCCCTTCCTCCTCACTTGAGATTTTCTTTACTGTCTTAGTTGGCAACACCCCCCCCTCCAATTTTGTTTTTGTCATTCCGCTGTTTTGGCCAATCCTATTTTAAACTGATTTTCTACAATTGACCTTTTTAAAAAGTTGCTTATTTTTGGCCCTCCTCCCTCCCTGACCTTTCCCTTAACCCCTCCCCATAAAAATAATAATAAAATTTGGGGGGTGGGGGATTGAGGAAAGTGACCTAGCTAGAAATGATTGAGAATGCGAATACTACAAATGGGGTGTTGTAGTGGGTAAATCCTCCCCCAAAAAAGTTTCCGGTTTCTGGTCATAGGTCATCTTCAAAATCGATGCGGTGATGCACTTTTTTTTTTGCCATCCAGTGAAATACATGATAAATTTACACGGTTATTGGAACCAGACCATATTTCCCAAACACAAAGTATGGTGGCTAAGAGAGGCCTCACAAATCGGGCAAACGGTCATACCCCTACGTGAAAGTCATTTAAAACACAGCACAGCAAAATTCCAAGCGATCCAGCAATTTTGGCTGCAATTGTTTCATAGCAAAAAAAAACCCAAACAAACAAACCCCCCCCAAAAAATTAATAAATAAATGAATAAAAATGATGATGCAAAGGGGATGGTATTAAATAAAATATACATGTACATATATAAAGTGTAAATAGAGTTTATTGAGGAATTAGCGAATTCACCCTGTATTTGTTGTTGTCTCACAATGATAATGACTGTCAAGATTACAATGGCCCACGCTTCCCCTCCTAACAGGTAACAACAGCCCGACCCTAAGCACATCCACCCTCTCCGACCCCGTCCAGAAGCTGGCGGCCTCACTGGACCGTCTCCAGACAGAGATGGCCAGCATCCGGGAGAAGCAGCTCACCGCCGAGCACCAGCTCGTCACCCTGGACCAAGACCACGAGAACGAGAAGAGAGGCATTCATGACGACATGACCCAGCTGAGGTCGGAGTTGAACGATGCGCAAGCGATGATCCGGACGCTGCGCAGTGGAGAGGTTAGGGGTCAAGAGTTCACATCTCACATGAATGATTGTAGGGGTCACATCTCTGTGGATTATTGTACTGTAGGCACCTGGACCCAAAAATGTGAATCTGTTCGTTGTGGGCAGTCAGTCTCCAGTTTCTGGTCATAGGTCAGCTTCAAAATCGGTGTGGTGATGTGCTTTTTTTTTTTTTTTTTTTTTTGCCAATGTGATATATGTTATACGCATAGCTGCCAACTATTACAAAAAAATACTAATTATTACGAATTAATGAAAAAAATACGAAAATACGAATTTAATCTTGAAAGTTACGATTTTCAAATTTTCCGCCCCAAACTTTGCTTTGACAACCAAATTCACGGTATTCGGATTCAGATCGATTCTTTTTGTTCTCATGTACTTACGTTGATTTCATTTGCAAACAAAACCGAAACACCCAAAATCGGTTAGTAGTATCGATATTATTGCAGGGCACCAGCCAGTTCGTGGATTATGTGTAAAAAACGACTGGGAACCAGCGTGTGATCGCTATTCAAAATGGCGCCCAAAACATTGCCATGTGAATTTGGAAGTTTGTAGTTTTCACGAAACGTTTTTTTCAAACTTACGTTTTTGTGAGCGATATCATCAGGACTTCCAAGGCAACCAAAAAAGGGACAGTTTTACAGTGAAAAATACGGAAAGTAATGTGAGTTCATTACAACGTCAAGAAAAGACAAACAGCATGCATTTTGTATACATGTACATGTACCTATAGTATACGTGATATTGGTATAGTCGGTTACATGCACTGTTATTTTTAGTATGTACGCGTCGTTGAAAATGACTGCGCAGGTTGATTACTCATTGGAATTTTGAAATGTTGACAGCTATGTATACTCGATTATTAGAACCAGAGCAAATTTCCCATACACAAAGTATGATGGCTAAGAGAGGCCTCACAAATCGGACAAATGTTCATACCCCTATGTGAAAAAGTTTCAAACACAGCAAGGCAGAATTCCAATTGATCCAGCAATTTTGGCTGCAATTGGACATCGTTTCATAGCACACAAAAAAGAGAAAACTAAAAATGCTAATGCGCGGGTCTGAGACAATGTACCCGAAGACCAGAAATTGGAGACTTGTTTTGGCCTAATGTGGACTCTCTTCTGCAGTTCCACAAGTGTCCATTTGTTTGTACATTAACGAGAAAGTTACAACATTGGTACTTTCTCTGAATCGATATATACTTTAAACAACCAAACTGTAAGGTTGTGTCGATAATGAGAAAAAAAAGAGTTCTCTTTCCTGAATTCGACCTGAAATTTATTTGACTTTTCTTAAACATGACAGCAGATCAGACAAAAATAAGTTCTAGTTATGATTGATACCAATCGTCAGCTGTACACCAAGTGAGTTTCACATTAGAATTTAACACTTTTAGTGTATTTGAAGGAGCAAATCTATACCTTGCTTTAATCCATCCAGGTGACTGAGCATTCAATATCATACAAATGGTTTTTTGACTGATGAAGGTAATATGCCAGTGTGTGTAATGCTTGCCAAATGGTACTGTGTGGCGAATGCATCCGTTATCTACTGTTACCTACACAGCCAGTCCACCATTCATAAACAGACAGTTGCCAAATGGTACTGTGTGGCGAATGCATCCGTTATCTACTGTTACCTACACAGCCAATCCACCATTCATAAACAGACAGTTGCCAAATGGTACTGTGTGGTGAATGCATCTACACTGTACATGGTACTGCTATCTACACAGCTAATCTACCATTCATAAACAGACAGTTGCCAAATAGTACTGTGTGGTGAATGCATCTACACTGTACATGGTAATGGACAGTTGTCTTGTTTTGGATGGTCAGTCAACTCGCTGGTAAAATTGCATTGAGAGTAGGAGGATTAATGGACATTAATGGACAAAAAATGTTTTTAATAAATTTTGTTGGTTTTTTCAATGAAACGTTTAAAAATGTAAAAGTGAAAGATAGAATCCGTAACATTTGCTCAGAAAATTAACAAAATTTGTCTCATTAACCCTAACAACCCCAAACCCATCAAACTCCAATGGCTGGTTGATGGACTCAGTACTGTTTTGCCCAGACAGGGATACTTTGCATGGGGGCCGGGTGTCCCACTTCCAGCTAAGTCCAACAGTTGGGTGGTAGTGTTATTGCATGGTGTTGGATTTTGATGGACTCACTACTGTATTATAGCCCAGACAGGGATACTTTACATGGGGCCGGGTGTCCCAATTCCAGCTAAGTCCAACAGTTGGGTGGTAGTGTCATTGCATGGTGTTGGATTTTGATGGACGAAGTACTGTATAGCCCAGACAGGGATACTTTGCATGGGGCCGGGTGTCCCACTAAGCCCAACAGTTGGGCGGTAGTGTTACTGCCATGGTGTCAGATTTTGGTGGATTCAGGAAGGTTCTTAGCCAAAAGCCATTAGAGGGTTAGGGTTAATGTTTTTAAAAATCTTTGTACCCCCAAATGGCATCTTTTGGTCCGGCATAATGTCTATTGTATTTGTTTCCATACTGCAGCCTATTCCGTCAGGCACGGACAATGAGAAGGAGATAGCACAGTTGAAGCAGGAACTGCAGAGATATGAAGCCGAGCTGCTGTTAACCAAGGCGATGCAGGAGGAGGTTGTCCAGCAACAGACGGAGACGTCACATAGGGATGCTGCACTGCTCAAGGTATCAGTCTCCGCTTGGATTTCCGTGACATCTATTTATAATGCAACAAACAAGAAAGTCAATCTGTGTTACAGTGTAGACCTTATGCATATGATGTCACAAACTGAATATCGCCCTCTATCAGAGGCTAGAGAAGGTCACTCATTGGTTCATGTATGCGCGCTGAGCGTATACGCATGCACAGCGCGCATACATGAACCAATAAGTGACCTCTAGCCTCTGATAGAGGGCGATCTTCCGTTTGCGACGTTCATATGCATAAGGTCTATCGGACAAGATTAAAGAAATGTACAATAACAGCAAATTGATTAGGGATGGTTTGCTACAATACAAAAAAAAACCCATCTGGTTGTCACTCAGTGAGCCAGAAATCATCAGGTGCTGTGAGTCCGTGTACAGATTGTGAAAAAAACTCAATGTTTAATGGAGCTCTCCTAATAGGACAGCATCCTCAATCGGTGTTGTTTGTTAGTTTTTGTTTGTTTTTATTTTGGTTTTTCCCCCACCTTTACCCGCCCAACTTCGGGAGAAAAAAAATTCCATCATTAAACAAAAAATGGCTTGATCTCTTCAACTGTGAGCTTCAATCTTCCCGCAGAAATTTGAGAGTGAGAACACCAGGTTGAAAGACCGCATTCTTGAGCTGGAGGCAGATGTGGCCACCAAGACCAAGATCATGGCCGAGTCCGAAGTCGGCCACAAGAAGCAGCAGCACCGTCTGGAGAAAGCCGTCAGGGAGCAGGCCGTCCGGCTCAAAGCGGTGGAGCTTGAATTTGACGATCTCAAGTCCCACCCCCAGGTAAGTCGGTAGGAAAACGACGGTGTGGTTATTGCTTGTGCTCGGTGGCCATTTGTTTCACAGTCCCGGGGTGCCATTTCATAGAGCTCCTGCTTAGCACACAATATTTGCGCTTAGCAAAAATAGGTTACCAGCCAAATTGTCACGTAATGTGCATTGCTTCTGGCAGGTACTCGGCCCAATTTTGCTTAGCAGATGAATTTGCTGAGCAATATTTCCAGCTTAGCAGCTCTGTGAAATTGGCTCCAGATTATGGAGGGGATTTGCTTGATTCTTACTGACCCTCCTGTTGATTGATCGTTCAAAATGGTTTTGAATGATAAAGATACTGTTTATCTACACGGTTGATCCACCACTCATTAAACACACAGTTGTGTGTAGTTTTGAATGGTCAGTCAACTTGCTGGGAATGAACCAAGAGTAGGATGGCCGAGTATGGATGCATTTACAGACATTTTGCCAGAAGTGTACACAGGCTGTAAAGCATTGTTTGTGATTTATACACAGAGGCACTTCAAAAAGAAAACAAAATTGTCTGATTTATTTATTTATTGATTATTTAACCTGGGGAGAGTTTTCAGTGAAACACTGTTTTTCAAAGGTGCCCAGGGAAGACAATACTAACATTAATATAAATATATAAAATATTATTTTGGGCTATGAAATAAAAAGTTTAAAAAAAGAAAAGAAACAAGACATTGTACAAAATACTCTGTAAGACCCATCACGAGTGCAGCCAACCGGATCCCAAGCAAAGACCCAAATGCGAAGCCCCCCCCCCCCGACCCCTAGCAAAGACCCCAGTGAATAGCATTCTCCCTCACCCCCTCCCACACACAGAACAACAGCCGATAAGAACTAAGATGGCACCGACAAAAGGCCTTATGTAAAAGGAAATAAGGAATAGAAACATTTAACAACCACATTTACATAGAAATGTACAGAACCTAACAAATACACCCACCCAGAGTTAACCATCAGGGAGCCGCCCTAGTTACTACCAATAAAAACATTTAAAAAAGAAAAACCTTTAAAAATGCACTGTATATATATCCCTCTTTCTCCAAAAGATGGTTGAAGTCACCAAGACAATAACCGTCGATTCGGAAGAGGCCAAGAAAGCCCTGGTTACCGCCAAGGAGCGCAACAGGCAACTCAAGACGCAATTAACAACTCTCCGCGAAACGTGCGATGCCACTGAACAGCAACTCCGACATTCTAAGACGCATATCCAAGCCCTGCAAGAAAAGGTAAACGGCTGTTGTCTCTAGAGTTTGTTTACATGCTTGCTCATGTACATTTCGAGGTTACCTTTTGTGGTCAGTAAACATGGATTTCACAGAAATCAGAAGTGTGGGTTTATATTCATAATTTTTACTGTTTTTTTATAACTTTTAAGATACGTCGTTTCGGTTTGCGGTAACACCATGTGTTTATCTCAACTATCGCTAAATGAGGTAACAGGTTCTGAAAAGAACTTTATTGGACAACTCGTATCTCAACTGTCGCCAAGTAAGAATATTTGGCATTCAGGGGAGAACCAATATCGGGCAACTCGTTTCTCAACTATCGCTAAAGTGAGAAAGTGGGTCAGGGGAGAACCATGGGGTCTTCTCGGGGTCTTCTCTACGTTTCGATTAGTATGCTGTAATCATCGTAAGATATAGTTTCTTAATTTTGCTGATGTCATTTTTGTTTATGATAACACTTTGGACAACACTTTTGTCTTTTCATTGCATATACTATAAGCTGTATTGTTTTGTATTGTACCGTTCTTGTACTACGTGAATTTATTGTTTTGTTATGCCAATTAACCCTTTCACTACCATTGGTGACTTTAGTCAACAACACACATACCCTCTGTTGCTTACCATTGGTGACTTTAGTCGACCAAGGTCACCACACACACACACACACAGCACTTAATTGGGAGTATCATGACCAGCTTTCTTGTGGAATGTTGGGGTAACGCCCACATACGGTGACGAACACTTATGGCATACGTAAGCTCGTCAACCGGACACGTTTGTCCTGCAGAGCAGCATCCCGCAGGACTTATTAACCCGCTAGGATGTTTATATTTTAACTATTAGAGGGTTAGTTTAAAGTTTCTTATATGACCAGCTTGTAAAACAGCTGTATTTTTTTCCCTTCTTTGCAGTCCATACCCATACTATATATGGTTGGAAAGACTTTATCTTTCTAATGTTATAGCCCAACCTACATGTTGCTATTATAGAAATCAGACATAATACAAGTCAATCCTTTCAATGGCCATTTGTGCTATGGAACGCCATACACTTGTGTACAAAATGCTCTCTGTGTTTGTGAAACAAAGTCAGACGAAGTAAAATAAATAACCCGATCATTTTATGCCATTGATTTTGGTATCATATGAAAGGGAATTTCATAAGCAACAATCATTTCATTGAATATATCTTTCTCCAACATATTCTTCATGATGAAAAATGAGTTTAGAAAAAAAGTGCCTGTAAATGGATGTATACTGTTGTGCAATAATGTGTGAATTCATGCATGACTGGGCAAACAATTCGGTAACCAGTGGGACATCCTGTTGAAACAAATCGGTAATGGAAGGGTTAAGTAATAAGAATTTTTCTCAGACACCACAGACAGACCCTCTACACATGTAGATGGCATATGTTTACAGGAACTATACTCTTTGTATGATATATCTCTCATCCTCCCCTTAAATCCACACAGCTTAAAGAGCAGGACTCCCAGATGGCCCTCTTGGACCAATCAATGCAAGAGGTTGCAAAGCGCGCCGATGTGGAGGTGGCTGAAGCCCGCCGGCAGGGGGAGGAGAAAGCCGCTGCCTTGAACCAGCGCTTCACAGCCATGAGGGCCAAGTTTACGCTAATCCGTCCGGGACTGGTGACCATTGCCCAGGAGTACCAGCAGCTCAGGTCGCTGTGTGCCCAATTTCCCTCCATGCTCAAGGCGGCAATTGAGCAAACGAAAAAAGAAGTGAGTTCTTAAAGCCCCTCCTTCCCCCCCCCCCCCCCCACTAACATATTTGGTAACTTTTCAAAATTATAATTGTTACATGAAATTCTGTCTTAAGAGATGATTGATAATAGTAACACATATTAGCCCATTCAATTATTCCGCTTAAAGGGGCAGTATCGTCACGATCAATAGGGCATGGAATCGTAGAGTGCTATTTTTGGATTTACTGTGTGACTGCCATAATACCCCACATGATAAGGTCATATTACTGTTGCTGCTGCATAAATGAGGCAGTAATTTTCAGTCACTGTGTTCATCTTACACTAGGACACCGATTCCATGCCCCGTTGAAAGTCTGCTTTGATCGTGACGATACTACCCCTTTACTGTCTCTGATACTGTCTCTGATCAACAATAACTGGACTTGCTAAGAGAAATGTTTATTATACTCAAACCTAGGTAGTATTTCTGTAACACTGTGGATGAATGTGTAATCATTTCATCAGAAAATACAGACCTGTGATTTCTTAGGATTTTTCCTGATTTTAGGATTTTTTTTTACAAATCTCCCTTTGCCTAAAATTGTTCTTGAAAGAAGAGAAGTAGTCAACAAAGAAAGAAAGAAGTAGCCTGTGTTATTTCCAAACCTCTAGTGTCTTGTCTAGAGGGATGTGGAGAGTCTGTAAATCCTCCAAAATTAAACACCCAGGAGGGATTCAGGGGGCTTTATCCTCTAGACCAAAGGGAGACCCAGGCCTGCTACCCACAGGAGGTTCAGGGGGCTTTGTCCTCTTGACCAAACGGAGACCCAGGCCCGCTACCCACAGGAGGTTCAGGGGGCTTTGTCCTCTAGACCAAAGGGAGACCCAGGCCCGCTACCCACAGGAGGTTCAGGGGGCTTTGTCCTCTTGACCAAACGGAGACCCAGGCCCGCTACCCACAGGAGTTCAGGGGGCTTTGTCCTCTAGACCAAAGGGAGACCCAGGCCCGCTACCCACAGGAGGTTCAGGGGGGCTTTGTCCTCTAGACCAAAGGGAGACCCAGGCCCGCTATGCACAGGAGGTTCAGGGGGCTTTGTCCTCTAGACCAAAGGGAGACCCAGGCCCTTCCTTTGGGAGGTTCAGGGGGCTTTGTCCTCTTGACCAAACGGAGACCCAGGCCCGCTACCCACAGGAGGTTCAGGGGGCTTTGTCCTCTAGACCAAAGGGAGACCCAGGCCCGCTACCCACAGGAGGTTCAGGGGGGCTTTGTCCTCTAGACCAAAGGGAGACCCAGGCCCGCTACCCACAGGAGGTTCAGGGGGGCTTTGTCCTCTAGACCAAAGGGAGACCCAGGCCCGCTACCCACAGGAGGTTCAGGGGGCTTTGTCCTCTAGACCAAAGGGAGACCCAGGCCCGCTACCCAATTTTCCAGGATTTTTTTTTACTTTTGTCAAATCATGCCCCTGACATAGGAGTTGTTCTGAATTGTTCACAGGTTGGTTACAATACATATATATGTTTTCCGCATGCAAAGTTTCACGCAAAAAACTATTCAGCCATTTATGTTTTGTTTTCTTTCTACTGTGTCTTCCCAATAATGTACTTTTCTTACTCAAAATGCAGATCAGCGTCGCCCTGCTGGACCTCACGGAGTACAACAAGGTGCTAGTCCAGAAGTATCACCACGAGATGGCCCTACGGAAGAAATACCACAACGAGATCATTGATCTCAAGGGCAGTATACGAGTCTTCTGTAGGGTTCGGCCGATCATCAGTGAGGACGGATCCGGCCCTCTAGCCAGGAGTGCCGTCTCGTTCGACGATGATGACAACGCACTCCTCTACTTGCAGAACAAAGGGCGCTCGACGACCTTTGAAGTCGACAAGGTATTCCAAGCGTCGTCCACACAAGAACAGGTCAGTTAAGATCCTAGATTTGTGATATCTCGAAAACGTTTAGATTGACAAACCAAATTGTCTTCTTTAAAAGAAGGGGTGGATTTGTAAAACTCGTAGCTTTGCATGGTGAAGAGGATAAGTAAGACTAATTGTGGTGACACCATGTGAAATTCTCTATTGAGTAGTAATGAGTTCTGAAACCTCCAGTTCTTTTCAGAACTAATTACTACTCAACAGAGAATTTCACATGGTGTCACCGCAATTAGTCTTACATATCTTGAAAAAGCGACAGTAACAATCAATCAGAATTATGTGTTGTCTGGACTCGTCCTTTTTTATTTTAAGAAAAAATAATTTATTTATTTAAATAAATAATTTTAATCCAAAAGCTACTGCATGATCTTTTTCACTTTTCGAATAAATTGAGTTCGGCTTACATTGATGTGTGGTTCGAAATTGTTAACCCTCCTACAAATCAGTGCAATTTTTGAAACAACTCATTCAGGCCACTCCAAGCCATTAGCTGTTGCCAGTGGCCTCCTATGGTTACCCTTCTGTGTACTGTCACACCACTGAGATTGCAGGGTAAGGTAGTCTCCCATCGATACATTGCAGGCCATACTAATATGTTCAAACATTTACAGTGGCCTTGGGTGGCACACAGTTGATTTTGTAAGATTACTTGGAAAGGACAGCAGCCTTGTACATGTATGTACTGAAGGTTGCTGAAAGAACAGAATTTAGTGGTTGGGAGTGGCCTCCATGTGTAGGAGGGTTAATGGTGTATTTCAGAAACAAGAGCACTTTATTTTATGAGTTTTGGGTAGTATTTAATGTTTTTGGTGGCAAATAAAGAATGATGTCACGGGCGCATTTTTAAGGCCCCCCCAAAAAAGTCTCGTTTCGTCTCTGTGCGTCGCCTCAGACCTGGGCGACAGCATTTTTTAGTTTTCTTCTTTTTTTTGCTATGAAACGATGTCCAGTTGTAGCCAAAATTACTGGGTTGATTTGAATTATACTGTGCTGCGCGTATACATGTATCACGTCTTTCACTGCTTAGCAAAAAATTTTAATAAATTTTAAAAAAAAATTACAAAAAAAGTAAAAGAAAAATATGCCAACCTGTAACCAGGAACCTTTTTTTTTTGGCCTAAAGAGAGCGCACACCTTTGGTAATTAATTGCCATTATAATATTCATTGTGGCATTTTAAGGTAAACAAATGAATTGTTCTTTCTCTGTTGATGCAGAATTTAAGTTGTCTAGCTTTTGGCCTGTGATTTCTCGGGATTTGTCCTGATTTCAGGATTTTTTTTTTTACAAATCTCACTTTGCCTCAAAATTCTTGAGAGTAGCCACCAAGGAAAGAAAGACGTAGCCTGTATTGTTTCCAAACCTCTAGTTTGTATGTTTGTGGGGATGTGGAGAGTCTGTAATGCTCCAAAATTAAACATCCAGGAGGTTCAGGGGGGCTTTGTCTTCTAGACCAAAGAGAGACCGAGGCCTGCTTACTTTTGTCAAATCACAGCCCTGTAGCTTTGATTTATATTAGAATTCCTTGACTGTATATTGTGTATTTGTCTCTCCATGGCTAGGTGTTCAAGGAAGTACAACCATTAGTCGAATCAAGCATTGATGGATACAATGTTTGTATATTTGCCTATGGCCAGACGGGGTCGGGTAAAACCTTCACAATGGAGGTAAGTGCTCTTGACATACTTGACCCTACATGTACTTGAAACAATGTCTCTTCATACAACAAGCATTTTCTGAAAAGAAATAGATTAAAATATCAATTATGAAAATATCTTTGTTAGTGAAAAAAAAAATGTTAATGGCCACTTAACCCTAACTGGTTTTGCCTGATTTTGATGGATTCAGTACTCCACAGTAATAGCGCAGCGGATAGAGCATGTAGTCATGTAGTCATGTGTACCAAATCCATCAAACTCCACCGGCTGCTTTTGTTGGATTCAGGACTGTGTATAGCCAAGCCATGGATGCTTTGCATTTGCTACTGTACCAAATCCATCAAACTCCACTGGCTGCTTTTGTTGGATTCAGGACTGTGTATAGCCAAGCCATGGATGCTTTGCATTTGCTACTGTACCAATTCCATCAAAGTCCAACAATCAGGGTACCTTTTCACTGCATGTCAATAGATTATAGGAGGATTTGGGATGGTTTTTAGCCAAAATGCCTAGGGGGTTAAGGTTAAAGGAGAGATGCCAACATACACGATTTGGGCGTAGCAAATACGATTTTGAGCCGTGAATACGACTCTACGATAATACTTCATTGAAATACGCTAAACAAGCCGCCCCAGTATAATTGTATATAGTTACAATACAAGCAAACAATGAATGAACTATTAAGTGGAAATAAAAATGATGAAAAATAATTTTAAAAATGAAAAAACAAAACAACAACCTTTGAAATATAAACCGCAGTGGTGGTAAAAAGCGACGATAGCGGGATTAGCGGCGAATTCACACGATTATGTACATGTACGTATCACACACAAGCGCGAGCGCTGGATTCGACTGCCTACCTACCACATGTACCCTGCCTGTACATCTGTACATTATTTGCAAGATCGTACCCATTGATCTCTATTACATAATGGGGAATAATGAGCATACCCGTGGGGAATGAGGTTGTCTGTGAGGTAGCTTGTGTGTACACATGTACATGCCCGCATAATTGTGCTCGCGCACGTGCATTACCTTTTAATTTCTCGAAGCTTCTTTGCAAGTGCGACTTCAGTGTCAGGCATGCAGGCACTGCTTACTGCGGAATTCTGCGCTTACGGCGCATAGAATCACACGCTTTTTATGGTGCCGTAAGCGCAGAATTCTGTGGTAAGCAGCGCCATGAAATTGGGTCCAGGTGAGCTAGGGCTAGGCCTAGCTAAGGCTATCAATTTGTTATTTGCCTTCGAGACCCCAAGAAAGAGAACAGTTAGTATTATAATCAAAATTTCTAACGTGATTGATGCATGGATTACTAATTCGGAAGATCATTATTGTGAGCTTTTTAAGATAAGATACATCTAGCATTGTTATAATTTCATAATTTTTTCATTGAGTATTTTCCTCCAATTTACTCTGCCCCCGGTCCCACTACCGCCAGCGGGGTTCACACCGAGTGCTGCGCTGACATTGCCCAAAATCCGGACATGCATTTTTTAGCGTTAGATTTTTGCGATTTTTTTTTTTTTTTTTTTTTTTCAATAGATGCTACTCTTTTTTGGAATTCAATGTTGGCATCTCTGTTAAAGTGTAATTGTGCAAAAGAGACTCTTGAAAAGGAACCCCAAATTGGCTTATGCTGCCCGCCCCCAGCCCTCATTGCTGTGACCATTTTCCCAACTGACGTATCGGTCGTGGCATTAGCATGTTACATGTATGTACCCTGTCAGTCATACATCACACACTGACTAGTAATAAGTCCAACATGCCTTTCCATGACAACTGAATCGAGCCCCTCTAGGGTATCCTCGGGCTTACAAGCTATATTGCTCCAGCTGCATTTGAGGAATCTTTGGTTTCATTACCAGAACTAAACAAATAATAATGATGATAACATGTAAGTAACAGGGGTGTGGTTTGTCCGGATTTTCCTGGATTTTTCCGGATTTTTGGATTTTTAGAAACCGTAGTGTTGTGATCTTCCGGATTTTAAAGATTTAATCAATAAAGGAAAGCAAAGAAAACGCTCAGAACTATAGAATTCACCCCCAGCGCTGTTCACAACAGAGGCTTCCCCAATACCCCATAGAAAAATTTACGTGGATTTTTCGAAACTGCCCGATCACATCCATGAAGTAAAGATTTGTAGCTTTGCGTGGTGAAAGGGATAAGTAAAGACCGTTTGAGGAGTAATTAGTTCCGAAAGAAACTGGAGGTTACAACTCGACGTTTCGATCAGTATGCTCTGATCAACTTCAGGAGAACGTGTACGTGTAATTTAGATATCCAAAGTGGACAGCGTAATAATTAAATTACTCACTAAAAGCAAGATGTGTAAATTTTTATGAATTGTGGTGTGTATGTATGTATGTATGAATTATTTATGAATTTTATGAATTATTTATGAATATTATGAATTATTTATGAATTTTTTATGAATTTTATGAATTTTTGTATACTAATAATAATAATAATAATAATAATAATAATAATAATAATAATAATAATAATGTGTGGACTTATATAGCGCACGTATCCACCAACTAAGTGGTGCTCAAGGTGCATTATATCATTACCCTTCCCATAAGGCTCATAAATCATTCCTGAAACCATCTTAGCTCGCTGGGGAGTATACAGCTCAATTGCTGCCATTACAGCGCATATAGGGCTAATCAACCAACTCTGCCCTCACAGGTACCCATTTAACCCCTGGGTGGAGAGAAGCAATTATGGTTAAGTGTCTTGCTCAAGGACACAAGTGTCACAGCCGGGATTCGAACCCACATTCTGCTGCTAACACCAGAACTTGAGTCCGGTAAGCTAGACCGCTGATCTAAATAAAAATAAATATAATAAATAAAAGATGCCAAGTCGTTTAAATGCTCATGTCTTTTGGTCTGTGGTTTTTCTAGGGTTCCGCCACTAACCCCGGCATCAACCAAAGAGCTCTACAGCATCTATTCGAAGAGACGATCTCACGTAGCGAGGAATGGGACTACACCATCAGCGTTTCAGTCATGGAAATTTACAACGAGACGCTGAGGTAAGATTAAGAAAGTTGCAGACTGGATGGATAATGAAAACGACAATGACAACAGTTATTACAGCATCAACTTCTTCTATTTAGTACATTAACCCTAACCCCCCTAGGTATTCTGGCTAGGAACCTTCCTGAATCCTCCAGTGCACTTTTGGAAACGTTCCCTTATCTTCAAAATGCACCATGCATTTTCATTAATCTTTCATATTCAGCACTTATTGCCTGTACTTCTTGCCAGGTAGTAATTTTGGCCCATTTGAAGAGGTGAAAGTGCCAGTTTCCAACAGTGCTGAATTTTTCCCGAAAAAGTGTCCCTTGGAGGATTTTGCAGGATTTGGGGTGGTTAGGGTTAATCTTTATTTTTTATTTCTTTAGATTTTGATTTAGATTTTGATTTAGATTTAGATTTATTTATTAAAATAACAACACATCAAAATATTTATAAAAAATTTAAAAAAAAGAAGAATTAAACAGTACATAAAATTTGGTAAAATTAAAAAAAAAAAAAATATACAAAGCAGAGTATGTATTTATAAAAAATCTGAATATTGCACTAGAAACAGTTAGTGATTTCCCTTGTATCGCATAGAAAAATACTACACAAACCTCACAATGTGCTTCACAACATTCATGAATTGCTACTCACAATTAGCATTATATACACACACACATATTTCTGCATACAGATTTTGCTCTGAAAAATGTTTGAACTAAATTGTTCCCTGAGAAATATATTTAAAAAACAAAACAAAACAGAGTCACAAAATGTATCACAAATGTGTCGGGAACCTAAAACATATTTTTTGATATAGATGGTTTGATATAGTTGTGAAAACTTGACGTCATGCAAATTCAGCCATCCTTACAGGAAATGGAAAAAAAACATTTCTGAATGCACAATTGTGCACAACTGTGTAACATCTCAATCGTTATTTCATGTTTGTGAAATGTTTGTGAAATGTTTGTGAAACATTTTATGTTTAATGCTTTTAATCGTCTGGTTTCCGCCTCCCCTTCCCCCTCACCCCACCCCTCATTAATAGGGATCTTCTTAGTGATGACCCTCAGGTCAAGTTGGAGATTAAGATGAACCCTGATGGTAGTGGTTTGTATGTCCCAGGACTCTGCGAGATCGAGGTCAACAGTGTGGATGATATCAACGAGGTAAAATATTCTCAACATTTTTTCTCCGCTTAGAAAAAAAATTGCATCTGCTATAAAATTAGGCCCTTAATAGAAGGGTTCCCTAAATCGGTGCGGTTATTAAAAATATGTATATATATATATATTATATATATATATATATTATATATATATATATATATATATATATATATATATATATATATATATATATATATATATATATATATACATATTTTAATAACCGCATATATATACTACTCCAAACAATTCAGGGAACACCAGATTTTTAACATCAAATAGGTTTGAAATGTTCCATGAACCGGGATTTTCATTTGCAACCCCCTCTCTCTTTCAGTAGTCATGTCATGAAATGTGTAATCACTACATGCATCCTTCATCATCTGTTTCATTGTGCAGTTGTTTCTCATCAATTCTGTGAAACATTGTGTTTATCTGAAATAAATTGCTTTAACTGAGATTATTCCAGTGTTCCCTAAATTGTTTTGAGTAGTATATATATTTTCTTTTTTCCCCCATTACCTGTCAAACTTAAAATCAGCCATTTCCTGAATACCATTGTTTACAGAGCATGTAAGGGAGGAGGGACAAAGTCATGGTACAGCCAAGCCTTTGAGAAGCCTGGCCAGGCCTAGGCTACCTGGCCTCCTAATTGTCTTTTGTGAGTCCTAATCCTGTAACAATACAGTACCTGCCAATCAACATAACCTGGGCTTCTGGAGGGCTTAGCCCAGGCAAGCAGAGCTCATTATATAGGTCAGTAGGCAGGGGAAAAGCCTGGGCCTGGCCGGGCTTCTCAAAGGCTTGGCTGTACCATGACTTTGGCCCTTGTCCCTAAGTATGTTGTTTATTTGGTGACACGGTTTATGGTTTGATAAAGAGGTTTTTCCTCATTTCTAATTCTGTAAATTATTTGAATGACTGTGGGAATTGAAGCAGAAGTTGTCAAATAAGTGAATGAAAAGTTATTAAGTTATATGTCATATATATGCATTTTGTTTTATTGTAGGTTTTCCAAATGGGCCGTCGCAATAGAGCCACAGCCACAACGGACATGAACGAGCACAGCTCACGTTCTCATGCCCTCCTGTGTGTTAAAATAATAGGCAAGAACAAGACATCGGGAAAACGAAACAAAGGTAAGAAAATTATCAACAACTATCTCCTGAGGACGCTCAGGGCATACTGATCGAGACGTCGAGTTGTAACCTCCAGTTCTTTTCAGAACTAATTACTACTCAATTGAGAATTTCACATGGTGTCACCGCAATTAGTCTTACTTATCCTCTTCACCGTGCAAAGCTACAAGTTTTACCTATCCTCACAAGTAGTTCTTCAACCCTATTTTAAACAAACAAAATCAAATTATTTTTTAATATTTTGTTATTTCTGTTGAAAAAGATCTTTCCAACAGCATCTTAACATTAAGTGGTGCACTTATCATTAAAATCCGTTGAGGTTTGAGAGAGTGATGCGTTCTAATAAATTGGTCAGATGTTTACTTTATTATTTGAGCAACACCAGCAAATAGCACATCAACTTAATATGTATATTTGGTTGAGAACAGGTCACACAAGCATTCCCACCACTTGATTGAATTCAATCTGCTTATTTAAGGTCATGGGTTCGACTCCTGCCAGAGTTGCCTTTCGATTTTTTTTTTAAATTTTCTTTAAATTTTTTTAAAATTTTTTTTTTTTTTTTTTCCTCACAGGCATTCAGAAAGCACTGTATACATACAGTGCTTTCATAGATTCATCGATATAAGGGCAAATATCAAATTCATTTTTCATTATCCCTGCACAATAAATCCATCAATACAATTGATATTAGTAGTATTTGTGTGGCGGTCCAGGAAAACCCAACACATGGTCAAATTTTTACAATTCTTGTTGAGCATTTAATCAAGTAATACACCCTTTACTGATCTCATAACAGTTTTAATGAGTTCAATATTCAAACCACAACTAAAGTTATGACCTTTCAAAGACGGTTCTAAAACCCACAAACGGAGAAATTAGGCTTCAAAGTTGGCTATGCAGTAAACGTAAATCCCTTGAATTGAGGTGAAATTGACATTATAGTAAAAATAGTGTAAAAGTGTTTTTCATTTCTTTCAAACTAAGATTTTTCACATAAAGGAGTTATGGTAAATTTGTACGTAAATCGGTCCATAATTACAAAATGTGTGTGGCGACTTCCGACAGGTTTTCCCCGACTGACACACATTTATTTCCACTTATGGGAGTGATAATTTGACGATGCTTTTGACCATTTTTTCTCTCTCTCTCGCTCCATCCAGGCAAACTAAACCTGGTCGATCTCGCCGGCTCAGAAAGGGTCAATAAGTCCGGCTCGAGCACGGATACGACCAGGATGAAGGAGGCACAGAGCATAAACAAGTCCCTCTCTTCTCTTGGGGATGTGATCTACGCTCTGCGTAGCAAGCAGGGTCACATTCCGTATCGCAACTCTAAGCTCACTTACCTGCTCCAGGAATCGCTGGGTATGTACACTAAACTTCATGGGGGATTACAGTAATTTGTGCCAGGGTAGGGGTGGGGTGGGGTGGAAGGGGATTCAGACAAAAATGTTACAAGTGTTGAAAAAATTTAAAAAACGAACTGAATAAAAAAATGTAGCTTCAACCAGTTAAAACACATCCTTGGGAATTTCAATATGTTTTTACACATTCTGAAATAAAATCAAAATTGTATCAAATAAAAAAAAAAGTTTTTTGGTATCGGTCCTTGACACAACACAGTGGGTTTTTCAGTGCAAAATAGATAGTTATTCAGTCAAGATATTCTTCCTACTTTTGTGGGAAATCCTACCTTTTTGATTTTGAAAATCCTGCCATGAATCCGGGTTCCGACTAACTTCAGACCATGGAAACTTTCCTTGTGTATCATTTTATTGTAAATACCAAGATAATAAAAAACAGTTTCCTTGCTATACATGGCTATAGAGGTAAACCGCTATAGGCTAGTATAGGCCTAATGATATTGGCAAACATTTTTCCTACCTTTTCATTTTCTCACAATATCATCCTTGGTTATCGGCCTTACGTTTCAAACCTAGCAGGTTATTTGCCTTTGAGAAATAACCTGGTAGGTTTGAAATGTAAGACAATAACTACTATTTTGCATTTATACTACAGGTCCTTTAGGTTGCTAAGCAGTTTGCAACAGCTAATTCTCGATTTATTATTATTTTTTTCCAATCCTTTAATTATTATTTTTTTTATCATGAGAAAATCAGGGGATCATTTTTTTTACTTCTCACTTTGTGCTTTTAATTCAATTGTCTTGATAATAATTTTGCGTTTATTTCCTCTTCCTCCCAGGTGGTGATAGCAAGACGCTGATGGTTGTACAGATTTCACCCGTCAATAAGAACGTGAGCGAGTCTCAATGCAGCCTCAGCTTTGCCCAGAGGGTGAGAGCGGTTGAGCTCGGGGCTGCCTCCAAGAAAATTGAAGCGGCCGAGGTGGTGGTTCTAAAGGAGCGATTAGCTGCGTACGAGGTAAGGCTTAGTCAAAAAAAAAATAAATAAAATAAATAAATAAAAAAAAAATCACCCCAACCAGGATACAAGGAAACCCCCCATATATAGCCGTCCTAATCCCTTATAAAATGCAATAAATAGAGATTTTGCTGTGGCAAACTACTTACCAGCTTAAAAAGTATAAATCAGGGGTGTGATTTGTCCGGATTTATACAAATCACAATGTTGTGATCCTCCAGATTTTAAAGATTTAATCAATAAAGGAAAGCAAAGCAAACACTCAGAACTATAGATTTCACCCCAGCACTGTTCACAACAGTGGCCCCAATACCCCTAGCAAAATTTACGTGGATTTTTCAAAACTGCCCAATCACAGCCCTGATAAATGCAAACTAGTAGTTATTGGCCGTATGTTTCAAACCTAGCAGGTTCTTTCTCAAAGACGAAATGCATTATATTTTTACTTGAGTAACAGTCCAGCCAGGTAAGGCTTAGTCAATAAAAAAATAAAAAAATAAAATTATACTACTCAAAACAATGTAGGGAACACCGGAATAATCTCAGTTTAAAGCAAGATCATTTATTTCAGATAAACACAATGTTTCACAGAATTGATGAGAAACAACTGCACAATGAAACAGATGATAAAGGATGCATGTAGTGATTACACATTTCATGACATGACTACTGAAAGAGAGAGGGGGTTGCAAATGAAAATCCCGGTTCATGGAACATTTCAAACCTATTTGATGTTAAAAATCCGGTGTTCCCTAAATTGTTTTGAGTAGTATATTATACATTTTGTTTTGGGGAGTTTCTAAACTTTGACATGGTACAGCACTGTTTACTCAGTGCTTGTGCAAGAAAACCAGCATCCCAGTTAGATTGGTTTGGTTAAGTAGAATTTTAAGTTAAGAAGAGTTAAGTGAAAAAAAAATTACATTCTCGTGTCTCATTTTATGCCCTGGAAGCATTATTGTGTTTTTGTTCACCAATTTCGTCACCAAGTTCCTGATATTTCGACAGCTTTGACTGGATAAATACTCTGTCTTTCCATTTGATCATTTTCACCTCTCTAATTTCCATAAATTGAATTATTCATTTTTTCTACAGGACGGTGCAATGTCGGGGTACCACTCATCACCAACAAGGAGCAACAAGGGTACCCCAACGAGTACACGAGGAACTCCCCGACGATAACCATCCTAGCTTAATATCAAAGAGCACTCTGGTTGGAACCAGAGGTCCTCCCCATCACAGAATAATTCCAAGTATCAAAACCAACAAATGATTTTCATTAACTTGTTCAAAAATGAACATTCTTTTGAAAATATGGTGTGTAAGACCCTTCACCAGCATGGACTCGGCGTGTTCTCATGCAGAGTTTTCTGTGGGAAGACAGATACACCATCGGTTATGTTGGCAAACCTGCTTTTCTATGAGTATGCTTACTCTCTTTGAACCGAGATTTACATTTAACAACCCAACCAGTGAAAGTTTCATCTGATAATGCGGAGTCTTTAAGTCATGAGAAATAAGTCATGAGAAATGTGTGAAAATGCATTCAAACATTTTTCTGGAAAAAACTTTGATCAAAAAATGGCTCCATCTGGCAACTATTTGAAAATGTGATTTTTTATTTATTTTTTTAAATTTTTTATTTATTTATTTTTTCGTTGGTGATATCTCTGAATTGAGAACACCTTGGCACCGAATTATTCTTCAGGATGATCGGTACCTGTACGAACTTTACGTTAGCATTCAGGTGATTAATTAATTAATTTTGTAATCGAGTAATTACCAGTGTTCTACCTTCCCTCCAGTGCATTATATTTACTTGAGTAAGAGGCCAGCCAGACCAGGAGCCAATTTCACAGAGCTGCTAAGCAAACAGACTACCAGCCAAAATGCGTACATTTTGTATGAAAGTTTGGCTGGTAACCATAGAAATCTGCTGAGCAAATTTTTCTGGTAAGAAATGTTGAAATTATAATTAGCCCCAGGGGTGTTTCATATTCAGTATATGTATTCATATATTTTCTTGAGTAGTCACAAGTATTAAGTATATTCCTTTAATATTGTGAATACATTTATTTTAATGTATTTGATCACATTTAAAAAAAAATACAGTGTATTCAATAAATGCTTTGTGAATTCATTTTGAATACATTTTCAATTTATTATTATTATTATTATTATTATTATTATTTTCCAGTTACTTTACGCACACTTTTCACTGCATTTTTGTGTGTGTCATGATTCTCTGTAGCATTTTATGTGCTTACAGTGTTTATGTTCTTTTATTGGTTGAGCAAAAATAGCAGGATAAGGTTCAGGATGTCTAAAAAAAAAAGGTTGTAATTTTTGTTGACACCGTCATATGCTTAGTACAATACCATGCATAACTACCTACATCAGTATTAAACAAATCCATGTATAGTTTAAACTGCACATAACCCTCCGAATGGGTTTTGTACGGTGAGAAGCACTATCCAGCACAGGACATGGTTTCATGTGCAGAATGCATCTAAACTGTATTACTTACCGCTACGTGAAATATGCCACTCGTGTACAGCATGTATCCTATGCCATGGTATAGTACTCCAAAGAACAATTTGGCCCATTCGTGAAATATTGTTCCACAGACTAGGGCTGTGCATTTTGTCTGGTCAGTTAACTCGCAGTAAAATGTACCGATAGTAGGAGAGTATTGTGCAAAGTTGTCCAAATGTATTTGAATACATTATGAAAATAATTATATTCAATACGCTTTTAAAATCAGGGTATTTTTTTATTATAAACATCTGTAGTCATATTACAGTCATGTAAAAAGTACTGTAGGAGGGTCACAAGAGTATGTCAAATCATGGCGTTGAAGTATTCAGTGTGTTTCTGTGTACATGACTTTATTCATGTTCACAGCCATACTTGACCACAGTAATTGTATCTGTATTTGAATACATTGAAAGGTTTGATAGAAGCGAGTGCCAAAGGTCATCTAGAAATTGTAAAATAACAGTACTCTGAATACCAAATAGTGTGAAATGTATTCAAAATTATTTTAATTCTAGCCGAAAGGAGGACAGTATTCTGTGATTTTTGGGGGGAATATTTTTGGTCTTTCAAAAGAAAAATATAAACATCTACACAAACACCACTCAAAATTGATCAAAATTATCCAGTAATTGTTGAAAATGAGGTTTTTACGTGATTGATTGTGCATGTACCAACATTCTGTCACAATCAATCACTCGAGTGTAATATCATTGTGCACTGTACTGTAGTCACATTTTGACGTGCATCATGCTTACAATGCATCGGTTGTGTTTATGGCCGGAAATGAGTACACATTCGGTAAACATTGACCTTAATGGTAAAAGGTCAAACCTTTTGTTTTTCATCCTTTCTCTCGATAACTACAAGACAGTTGTGCTGTTTGCAGTAACGTAGCCAGGATTTTTTAGAGTGGGGGGAGGGGGAACAAATTTGGGGGTAAATTTACTGACAAAACTCAAATGAACTGACAAATTATGTCAAAATACAGATTGAATTCAGAATACCAACAAGTGAATTTACTGACAGACACTATTTTGCTAATAAGTGGGTGAGGGGGGGGGGGGTTTGCGGGGCAGCTGCCCCTGTTTGGCTACGCCACTGGTTGTTTGTATTTGATAAAATATTTTCGTAATTTTAAAACTACAATTATTTTGCAACAGTCCTTTTTGCACAGCAACAACACTGCACGGAATTCTAGACTTATTTAATTACTCTTTTGTTTGTACTTATTGTCAAAACGATTACGCATCACAAAGCTCTGACTCTGAGAGCAGGGATCCCCCCCCCCCCCACAAGATTTTGCCTGAGCTACGGATGTGTTTAGGCCAGCAATTTTTCTTTTTAAGCCCCCCAAAAAGTCTCTGTTTTCTGGTCGCCTCAGACCCGTGCGTGTGCATTTTTAGTTTAATTTTGTTTTTTTCTATGAAACGATGTCCAATTGCAGCCAAAATTGCAGTATTGTTTTAAATGACTTTTTCGCATAGGGGTATGAATGTTAAACCTGATTTGTGAGGCCTCTCTTAGCCACCATACTTTGTGTATGGGAAATTTGGTTCCAATAACCGCTTATACATGATACGTGGGTTGGCAAAAAAAACAATTACCAAATAAATAAAAAATGCACATTACTGCGCTGATTTTGAAGCTGACCTATGACCATAAAATAGAGACTTTTTTGGGGGGAGGGGGGACTAATGGTTCTGTAACCCTTGACCTCTATGGAGGGTCATTCAACCATGTACCAAAAGAACAAAAAATATGTACTAGAATCAAGCCAAACTTGTCCTCATCGAATCAGTTTTGTTACATATTTTGTATTTGTTGATAAATGTACAACTTGTAAATACGTTTTTTAAGTGAAATTGTTATGTGAATATTTTTCATAATTTTTCCTTGTCCCTCGAATTATCTGTGTATGCAATTCACATACTTAAACTCCTGGTGAGATACGATTATTATATTGAAATTAAACTATTTATTTATTAATTATTCTACATTTGTCATTAAGAATTATAAAATAATAATTGCTCATGTATCATCTTTAAGCATGTTAAAGATGTATTCCTCATGTCTTGTTTTTTTTCTTTCTATTTTACCAAAATGTTTTGTATCCAACGAAACATTCATAATTTCCTTTTAGAAAGGTAAACCAATACAATGTTCTTCATAAGATGGTTGTCAGATGCTCGGTTTAACAATAATTATTTAATTTATGAATTAATTTATGACATGACGCACAAAAAATTAATATCGAGACACATTTACTGGAAAACCACACTTCTCATGATTATTTTAAGAAATGTTTTAAAGCTTTTGTTTTCAGAAGAAAAAAAAAGAAAAATTGCCGGGGGAAAAAAAAGTGAAAAACCGGGTGATAACATATTTAAGGCCATTGGTTACTTTTTGAACTATGCCAGAATTAACCGATGAGGCAGTGAGTGTCATATGTTTATCGGCTCCATAAACATCAAAGCTCTCTACCGGTGAAAATACACGTCTCCGAAGTTATAGCATTGTATGTGCACAAAACGTCATAGTCCGTGTACACAAGTATTTATAGTAAGCAAAACACTCTTCACTGGTAACTGTTAACACTTGTAATTAATAGTCAGTAGCGCATGCTTACCAGCGATTTGCTACATGCCTTTGTGATGGCTGCTGCTGCATGGATAAAGGGCTGTTTTCTGTCACCATGTAATTAGTTTATGTTAACGTTAATTACTGCTCACTGGGTAAATATTGTACTATAAAAGAGAAAATCTTAAGTTTTGGGATGAGTACATGTCCCCCCCCTCTGAAATTCTGGATCCACCCTTCCTCTTTTAAAAATCGTATGAGTGATGCCTTTTCTATGAATTGCATATTTAAATCCAAGTACTGTTGAACAGAGTTTTATATTAGCATATGTAAAGGCCGGTTCATACTTCACGCGAAAGCGAATGCGAAGCAAAATTCGTGACGTCGAAGGTTCGCAAAAGTTTAACACATTTCGCCGCGAATTTGATGATGTAAAATTCGCTTCGCATTCGCGTCAAGTATGAAGCAGGCTTAAGAGTGTACCTAAAAAATAATGCATTTCAGGATTGATTTTTACTCCCTACTTGTAAAAGCTCGTCATTTATATATCAGTACAGTTGATACTTTTACTATTAACTGCTCCAGCCTTCGCATGATCCTCCAGCAGCCTACTTAAGCAGCAGCATCTCCCAGAGTCCGTCATTCTCCTGAAGACAATCAGAGCATACTGATCAAAACGTCGAGTTGTAACTTCCAGAACTAATTACCACTCAATTGAGAATTTCACATGGTGTCGCCGCAAATAGTCTTTACTTGCCTATTTAAATACCAAATACTTTAGAACAAAGTTTTATGTTAGGATCTGTAAACGTATACCTAAAAACAAAATGCATGTCGAGATTGATTTTTACTCCCCACTTGTGAAAGTTCGCCACTTATAATAGTCAGTACGGTTGCTTTCAATATTATGAACTGCCTATTTAAATCCCAAGTACTTTTGAACAAGTTTTTTTTTATTAGCATATGTAAGAGTATACCTTAAAAAAAAGAAGACATTTCAAGATTTATCTTTACTCCCTACTACTGCCAATTTAATAGTGGGAAGTATCGTCATGATCAGAGTAGACTTTCAACAGGGCATGGAATCGATGTGCTAGCTTTAAAATGAACACAGTGACTGAAAATTACTGGCTCATGTATGCAGCAGCGACGTTAATATGACCTTAGCATGTGGGGAATTATTTTCAATCACCGAGTTAATCTAAAAACATGCACTCTGATTACATGTCCTGTTGATCATGACCCTTTAAGTTACATGTACTTTTGAACAACATTTTGTCATAGAAATAGAATTTAAACTGTACCTTTATACAAATAATTTCAGTACTTATTCCTACTCCATTATGATCAGAGCATACTGATCGAAATGTCGAGTTGTAATTACCAGTTTTATTTCAGAACTAATTACTACTCAATTGAGAAATTCATATGGTGTCAAATTTTATAATCAAGTACGCGTAGTTACCAATGTTGTGTACCTTCATATAAATCCCAAGTACTTATGAACATATACATAACAGCAAAAGAAACGTCACTCATAAAAGTATTTATTATTTTCATTTTATAATTAATATAATTTGTTTAATGAAGAATATTATGAGTATGGAGTGGAACACAATGTGGCAAATATCCCACAACATTGTATATTTATTATGTTTAATAATATAATTACTTAACAAAATTTAGGGGGTGACGTTTCTTTTGCCGTTATGTATAGTTTCTTTCCAAACGTGATGAAATTTGAATGCCATTTTATTCCCACCTCATATCTTAACAACTATCATGTTTTTGTTTTTTTTATAAATTGAGAATCAAATGTAACAACCACGTTACAATTTGTCAATTGTATTTTGTCAGAATTAGCTTTACAAGAACGAAGGTATTATCACCACTGCAATAGTTGTAATTTATTTTCACAGTTGATATTAAAACAGTTTCATAATATTAAATCCAATGCTTTGATGACTTTTCTTGAGAATCTACTTTACCAGGGCCCAATTTCAGAGAGCTGCTAAGCAAATATAAAACAGACTACCAGCCAAAATGCATACATTTTAGGCCAAAAAAAAATTGTTGAGTTGCCCTCCAGTGAAAATATTTGAAGGGTTCGGTCGGGATTTTTATTTTGTTTCCTCTCCTTGACTGTCATTTTAAGATTGAAATGCATTGGAACTGAAACCACATACCATGTTTTTCATTTGTATACCTATCAGCAAGGAATTTTGCTTCAGATTAAAAGTATCCCAAGCATTTTTGTTGTACTTTTCGCTGTGATTGACACAGCAAATTCATCCATATTGCGTGCAATGCTCAACATGCAACATGTGAGTGGCCATTCGATTTGAAAACGCACAGTGCGGGGAGCCAGTGCACAACGTGTGAGGGCCATTTGATTTGAAAACGTGTAGATTGAGTCTTGGATACCGGTAAATTTACCGGAAAATTTCACAAATCAAACGTATTATGTTTTATACAAAGAAAATTGGTAAGTTTCATTAATAAATAGGCCTATGAATGACGGGGGGAAGAAAAAAAAAACACCCGACCCAAGATTTCAGCACTTTTGGGTCGGTCGGTGGAGGGCAACTCAACATTTGTTTTTTTTTGGGCCTTATATAAACATTTGGCTGGTAACCAAAGAAAATCCACTAATCAAATTTTTCTGTTAAGCAGCGCAATGAAATTGGCCCCAGAAGTTTATTTATCTATTTGAAGATATAGTGACCATGTATTTTAATCGTAGCAGGATCTTAATCAGTCAAGAACGATGTTGTATACCACAGACTGATGCACAAAATCTCAAAAGAAACTTGTATCTTTCGTGACTTGCTTGACGTGCACGAGAACTGTTCTTTATCCCCTGCTTAAAGGGTCAACATCGTCACGACCAACAGGGCATGGAATCGGAGTGCTAGTTTTAGATTAACTCAGTGACTGAAAAATAATACCCCACTAAATAGTGAGGAATTCATGAGCTGAGCTGTTTATCATAAAGTGTATGTCCTCAAAGAATTGAGGCCCATACATTTGATGGATTGTGTTAAAAATGGCCCAATATCATAACCTGGGATCCTTGACTTCCAACTGTGAGTATTTTGGATACACTAGGCCCTGAAAAAATGGTCCTAATTTGATTTCAAGTGTAAGGCCTTTTTCCAAAATGGCTGCTTTTCAGTGTGGTCGTTTTCACTACTGTAGAGGGTGGTTTTCATTGGGATGAGAATAACTCCCTGGAAACCTTGACTTTAGACAGTAAATAGAGAAGAAAATAAAAGGTTATATATCAATCAATATTTTTTCTTTTGGTTTTAAAAACCATGGGACTTCTAGTTATAATTATTTTTTAACGATTTTTGAATATGTTGTGTTTAGCACTGTTTACTGTTAGGTAATGAAGCAGTAATTTTCAATCACTGTGTTCATCTTAAACTAGGACACCGATTCCATGCCATGTTGAACGTCTGCTCTGATCATGACGATACTTTCCTGTGAATGCATACTAACACTGTACATGCACCAATAAAGTGTTGTGTGACTCCCTGCTAGCCTAGTGCCGGAACTACCGAGCAGGCGTCAAGTGCTTCTTCTGTGATGCTCTCAAGCAAGGTAGCCACACCCGTTACCATACTTTTTGTGCGTGCACTTTTGAGTATATCAATGCCATGGATTGGGTTAAAAGCAGGCTGGCACACTTCGTGTAGGTAACAGACTTCGCCCATTACCGTATTTGGTTTTGTTAATTGTTTTTCCTAAGAAATAATTTAAAGATTTTTATGAATTAAAAATGTACTTCATTAAAGTTGACTGACATTCCATTTAAAACACTTCAATAAATATGTGGTCCAACTTGGTTAAAATATAAATAAATATGCACTTGGACTATACAACAGTAAAATTGATCAAATGCATTCAAATAAATTGATATTTCAAACCCAAGTGCTCGTACGCAGTTGCAGTAAGTTCATAAGTAAAAAAAAAAAATGTCGTGGCTCGAATAACGTGAACAGACTGAGAGATCAGTGACCGCATTCATTATAGCCAATGTGACAATTAAAATTGACAGGTTGCTAATAAACAAATTACAAATAAACGAGACACTAGGTGGCGGCAGACTTACAGTCCTTTTCAAAACAATGAAAAAGGGACTGGTAAGTCTGCTAGCATCTAAAAATACACATGAAAAATTTAAACTACCGACAGTGGACACTGAAGGGACTGATAAAAAGTCTGTTTTAGGGTTGGGACATTTACACGTTCACACGTGTACATGACAATAAATTCACTAAACGTTTTCAAATTCATGAAACGTGTAAACTAATCCTACATTTTAAAAAATGGAACCTTCCATTTTCACGATATTTGGCTGGCCTTTTTTTGATATAAGTGTGACCTGTGGGCTGCTATTATTATATCATGATTCTTAGGAACTTCAACTGATAATACAACCAGAAATTTCAGAGGATGTTTTGTTGCCAAGCATGGAATTTTTATTTTGCACTATTGTTTTCTTAATCCATAATGCCGTATTTTGGATTATTTTCCATACTAAATATGGACAATCCGTCTCCATCATGCCAATATTCGTTGACACATGTACACGCTGTCTGTGTCAAAACGTGTACACGGTCCATTGGCGGATCCAGGGGGGGGGGGGGGGGGGGCAAAGGGGGCTGTAGCCCCCCCAAAAATCGTTAAAAAAAAAAAAAAACAATTAGAAAGAGGGGATAACGCACTCTCATTTCCCCCTCACTGTGCTTTGTTTTTCTCTCCCTTTGATTATTTCATTGTAATTTTTGTAGTACTGAAAAATAATTGTTTTTGATTCTCAGCCCCCCCCTAAAAAATGTTCTGGATCCGCCCATGCAGTCCGTGTCAAAATGTGTCACTCTCTGTGTCAAAACGTGTACATGGTCCGTGTCAAAACATGTACACGTTTCACAAATTAAACAGAAAATGCCAAGCCTACTATGTTAACAAAATCTTCATTATGGCACTGCGAAAAGAATTCCTTCACAAAAAAAACCCAAAACATGATGCCATTCAGTATCCACCCCTTCACAGATCCGATTGACAACCATCGTTGTCTAGTCCCCAAATGCTCATAGTAAAGTTTTTAGATGAATAGGGTCACAGCACCATAGGCACCAGTCTATGACAGACACGAGCCTCATTCTGATTCTCATGCATTTATGTGCAAGAAAACCAACATGGCTGCTGAGTGACAAAAGGTCTGTTGTCTGCCAGCTGCAAGTGTTCTTTTTGAGGAGTGGTCTTAACAAAATGTTCGTCTTGGTTTCGAGGAGCGTCATTCAATCGGAGGTTTTCTGAACTCTTTCTTGACTTTTTTCGTCGGTGGATTCTCGGGAGCTTGTGATCGATGACGCTTAGCGGTGAACTTATTTCCGACCGTGTTGAACAATGTGCTATATCTGTATGTAGTAAACACAGAAGAAAGACAATCACTTCACTGAGTAGACCGCGTCACATTTCGTGGCAGGCAAACTGTGTGCACATATTTACAGGTGCAGTTTTAACCTTGATGTCCACAATAACATTAAGTGCTTTCAAAAACACAGATAATAATAATGTGGACTTATATAGCGCACGTATCCACCAAACTGGTGCTCAAGGTGCATTATATTATTACCACTGCTCATCAGGCTCATAAATCATTCCTGAAAACCATCTCAGCTCCCTGGGGAGTATACAGCTCAATTGCTGCCATTACAGCGCATATAGGGCTAATCAAACACAACAACCAACTCTGCCCTCATAGGTAACCCATTTACCCCTGGGTGGAGAGAAGCAATTATGGTAAAGTGTCTTGCTCAAGGACACAAGCACCATGGTCGCGTTTGGGATTCGAACCCACATTCTGACGACTCGGCCATCAGAACACAAATCCGATGCATTAAACCGCTCGACCATGGCACTCCATATAAAATAATATAATATGAAATAATATAATATGAAAATATTCTGAGATGTGGTGCCTTACTTTAACCCTTCTGTGACTGCAAGGGTCAAAATCAGTCAAAATGTTGATATACTTGCCAAGGTATATCTAGTGCACTTAAAAAGTCGAACACGGTCGAACCTCACGTGTAGTAAGTACATTTACAGGTTAAAATGAGTCGACCGTTTTTTGACTGCTAAAAGCATTGTCTGGTATTGTTCAGGGTGGTCAAAATGAGAGTAAAAACCAGTCAAAAATGCCCCCTGTGTGCACATTTGGGTCAACAGTCAAAACAGGCAGTTGACTGGTTTTTGACCTCTATAGCTACTTCACACTAGCTATAGTAGGAGGGTAAGACACAAATTGGTTTCTCCCTTGACAAATCGATTCTGTTAAAGGGACAATATCATCATGACCAACAGGGCATGGAATTGGAGTGCTCGTTTCACATTAATCAGTGACTGAAAATAATACCCACATGATAAAAATCGTATTACCGTTGCTGATGTATAAAATGAGCCAGTAATTTTCAGTCACTGTGTTCATCTTAGAACTAGTAACACCGATTCCATGCCCTGTTGAAAGTCTGCTCTGATCGTGAAAGTCTGGCCTGATAATACCCACCTTCTTGCCATTTCCTCGTCAGAGACCGTCATTTCTCGTTCCCTCTGCTCGGACTTTGCCTCCATCTCCTCAGCCTCGATATTTTGCATTATTTTCTGTTTTGAAACATAACAATATTCCCATCCTGTTAATAAATGTTACTACACTCACTGGCCATAAGTATTGCAACACACACCAAAGTTCAGTTTGGAGAACTGTGTTACAATAATTTATTTTATTTTATTTACACTACTTAAGACTTCTTGAAAGTGCCTGTGTTTTGAAGTCAATGTTCTTTTTTACTGTTCTTGCTCGGAAATTATGTAATACACGATCGATGAAATCAGATTAAATGATGATCTCACCTGTTACTGTAAAGTGCTAATTTTAAGCATGTTGCAATACTTTTGGCCAGTGAGTGTATCACTAGACTGTACTGAATCCTAAATGCTAGTTTCATTTGAATGACGTATGGTATACCGACTCATGTCAATGGCAAGTGTATATATTTTAAATTTGAATTTCTCAGACTTTAAAAACTTTTTTAACACGTGAACATTTTCAAGCAGACATGGTTTACTGGTTAAAAAAAAACCCAGGCAAATATATAATGCTGGTGCCAAGTTTAACAATGAATGGTCACTCAGAGGCCATTTAGGGTTACAATAGTGTTACACTAGTGTTACACTAGTGTTACGTTGGTGTTACACTAGTGTTACACTGGCATTACACTAGTGTTACGTTGGTGTTACACTAGTGGCCTCTGTTTTCCAGTAATACCATATCCAAAACAAAATACAAATCCTAGAATTGTTAGGCATAAATGTGGGATTTTTTTCAAGCAGAGTAATTGTAGATATGTTGCAGGTCAAAACAAAAATAGGGACATTTATTTATTTATTTTTTTGGGGGGCAGGGGGTTGAAATATCCTGTATGGAAATACTAAATTAACCCTCCTACTGTTTGACCATTTGAAACCATTCAAAATTTCCACTTACCAAAATGCCCATTGGTTTTGTACACACATGGTGATACCATTTGAACAGTGTTGGTAGCAAGCTTTACTACCATTCAAATCCATTCAAATGCATAGAGGGTCCATTGATTCACCACTTAGAAGTATCCAAACAAGGTTTTGTATTAGCTGTACTACCATTTGGAAAGATCCAAACAAGGTTTTGTATTAGCTGACCTACCATTCAAAACCATTTGGGGGAATCAATACTGTACACAGTTATTTCACCATTCAAAATCACAAAAGCGAATGGTTTCAAATGGTGGATCAACTTGTATGAAAAAGGTACCAGAAGTAGGAGGGTTAAGGAAATAAAGGGACAATATAATCACGATCAACAGGGCATGGAATCGGAGCGCTAGTTTTAGATTAACTCAGTGACTGAAAATAATACCTCACTTGATAATGTAGACTAATATAGCGCACGTATCCACCAAACTGGTGCTCAAGGCGCATTATATTATTACCCCTGCTCATCAGGCGCATAAATCATTCCTGAAACCATCTCAGCTCCCTGGGGAGTATACAGCTCAATTGCTGCCATTACAGCGCATATAGGGCTAATCAAACACAACAACCAACTCTGCCCTCACAGGTACCCATTTACCCCTGGGTGGAGAGAAGCAATTATGGTAAAGTGTCTTGCTCAAGGACACAAGCACCATGGTCGCGGCTGGGATTCGAACCCACATTCTGACGACTCGGCCATCAGAACACAAATCCGATGCACTAAACCGCTCGACCATGGCACTCCATATTACCATTGCTGCTGCGTAAATGAGCCAGTAATTTTAAGTCACTTCTTAAAACTAGGACACCGATTCCATGCCCTGTTGAAAGTCTACTCTGAACGTGATGATACTGCCCCTTTAATGGGTTTGAGACTCACTTCTATTGATGGGTTCATTCCCTTGAATGACATCCGACCAAATTTCAAATTCTGACACGCTGCAAAGCTCGACTCTACCTCATACATGCTTCTAAAAACCACAAGGGGAAAACAAATTTTTATTGAGGAATTCTTTAAATTTTCAATAAAAAAAGCATCAATAAACTTCCTGCAATGATGGTTCAACCCTCCTTCTACAGCTGAACGTTTGTGGCAAGTACATGTAGTTTATAGTGGTCAGAATCAATCAAATGACTGTTTTGACTTTTGAACCAACTGTGCACACGGGGGAATGATCACTAACCAGTTAAAAAATGATTCTATCGATTTTTGGGGGCACAGAAAGAGAAAACCATCTTTAAAATCAACTTTTATGATGGTTTTCGGACTTTAATTACCTTCTAAAAAAAATCCTCTCCTTCAGAAAATAGAAGGATCCTATTATAGTTGCATGTACAATGACCGTGTTGGTCACTAACGGGGGAGTTGACAAAATCAGACTGACATGACTGATTTTTCATGTAATAAATATCCTGGAATAATTTTAAGTATATGTCCATCATCATCCATATGTTCTCCACCTTACTGGGTAGGTAAGGTTACATTTTTGGTTATATTGAATGAGAAAAAGTGGCGGTCAGATATGACATTCTACCCAGAAAGTGTAGCACGACAACATGGGTGGCAAATTCCTCCAAAATTGTTGGTCGTTTTTTTTTTAAATATTAGTTTCGGTTTAGCTGGTTAGCAAATTTGTAAATAGTTAGTGCAGTTTCAGTTGGTTTATTAGTTAACCGTCCCAACACTACTAACTCAACCTTGTAGAATACAAGCAAATTTGTTACTTACTCTTTTGCTGTTAGTTCTGGTAGATCAAGAACCCAGTGGGTCTCATCCACCCTGCTTCTCTGTTCTTCCTCAAGCTGTTTTTGTATGTTGTTTTCTTGACTACGCTGCATGAACTAAAGGGAAGAATCAACGATGAAGAAATTGTCCAAACATGCGTACATGATAAACATTCACTTTGTGATATGATGAGTCTTAATTTTAGTTTTCAAGCTTGTTTATCCTTAACCCCCTAGGCATTTTGGCTAGAAACCATCTCAAATCCTCCTATAATCCATCGACATGCAGTAAAAAGGTAGCCTGATTGTTGGATTTTGATGGAATTGGTAACAGTAGCAAATGCAAAGCATCCATGGCTTAGCTATACAGTCCTGAATCCAACAAAAGCAGCCAGTGTAGAGTTTGATGGATTTGGTACACATGGCAACATGCTCTATTCGCTGGGCTATACTGTGGAGTACTGAATCCAACAAAAGCAGCCGGTGGAGTTAGATGGATTTGGTACACATGGCTACATGCTCTATTCGCTGGGCTATACTGTGGAATACTGAATCCAACAAAAGCAGCCGGTGGAGTTTGATGGATTTGGTACACGTGGCTACATGCTCTATTCGCTGGGCTATATACTGTGGAGTACTGAATCCAACAAAAGCAGCCGGTGGAGTTTGATGGATTTGGTACACGTGGCTACATGTACATGCTCTATTCGCTGGGCTATATACTGTGGAGTATTGAATCCATCAAAAGCAGCCGGTGGAGTTTGATGGATTTGGTACACATGGCTACATGCTCTATTCGCTGGCTATACCGTGGAGTACTGAATCCAACAAAAGCAGCCGGTGGAGCTTGATGGATTTGGTACACGTGGCTACATGCTCTATTCGCTGGGCTATACTGTGGAGTATTGAATCCAACAAAAGCAGCCGGTGGAGTTTGATGGATTTGGTACACATGGCTACATGCTCTATTCGCTGGGCTATACTGTGGAGTACTGAATCCAACAAAAGCAGCCGGTGGAGTTTGATGGATTTGGTACACATGGCTACATGCTCTATTCGCTGGGCTATACTGTGGAGTACTGAATCCATCAAAAGCAGCCGGTGGAGTTTGATGGATTTGGTACACGTGGCTACATGCTCTATTCGCTGGGCTATACTGTGGAGTACTGAATCCATCAAAATCAGGCAAAACCAGGAGAAGGATTTTGGAGGATTTGCAGGTAGTTAGGGTTATTGATGAGATGGGTAAAATTGGAAGATGATAAATGGAAGATGTCACATGCAAAGAAGTTGTGATGACAATGAGGATAATGTGGAAGATGGAGGCAGTACTGGATTGAAGACGTATATGTTGATTGGTGATAGGGTAGTGATTATGATGGTGATGATGATGACAACATACTTGTAGGGGTGATGCTTCGAGAGCTTTGCCAATTAGCATTACATATCCAGATAAACAATGACAACAATGATGTTGATGACGATGATGACAATGGTGATGATGACGATGGTGATGATGATGGTGTGATGTTGAGGATGGTGATCAATGGTGATGATGATGATGATGGTGATAGTGATGGTGGTGATAGTGATGGTGGTGATAGTGATGGTGGTGATAGTGATGGTGGTGGTAGTGATGGTGGTGGTAGTGATGGTGGTGGTAGTGATGTCGGTGGCAGAAGTGATGAAGAGGACGATGACGAGGACAAGGATGATGACAACAATGTCAATGATGATGATGATGATGATGATTAATAATAATATCTGATAATTCCCTCCTATGTGGCATGATTATCTCTTTACTTTATTGCTTGGATGTGTAGACGGTAGACCAGAATAATATGACCACGGCAATATGTTGCTGATGCATGATGACCAATGATTTTCATCATGTTTATGATGACCAATGTAACGACCATTACAATCATGTAATTTACTAATTACCTTCATCTGCAATAAATGCTTGGAAAGCTTCGACTTTCCACGCCCATCTTCGCGACGGTCGTTTGCCATGTTTTTTTTAGTGGATCAAAACAAAATCTCCCGTGCACCATATATGTAAAGTGCATAAACGCACGCTCAGTCTATATCTAGACTATACTACACACATAGTACATGTACATGTGCGCGAGTTGAAGGATAAGTGTAGTCTGGTGCTTTTCATATTGTAGTTGCTTAAGTGCGCAGACTCAAACAGGTATTAGACTTAGTTAGACCATGACCTTTGACACAGTACAGTAGATAAATAATAAATATATATTGACTGTGTACATACAGACAGGTCTAACATTAGTCGCTGTCTTCATCGATGATCGACTTTCTTCTAATTGATATTTCACTTAGTCTGATTTGAATAGGAGAGTCCCGTATTTCTGGAAGGTATGTATCCCGACTTATCTTTCTGAGTTTTTAGTTCTCATGATATTCTTAAAATTGTAATGATACATGTATGAAAATGTCAGTCTGTTCCTCCATGGTTCTTTGCAGGAAGTTACCAAGTTTCGCTGTGCCTGTGGAGTGCATGCCACCACACTGTACAGCCAAGCGGTTTAGTCATGCAGCAAGGACCGGTGGCCAATAATTCTGTAGCCCCATTCTTGGGCCAATACACTGGACGCCCTCCGTATCCTTGGTCCTAGCGCCGCATGTACAAAAAAGGAGTGATTTTTCAACTTTTGATCTGCTAATTTAATTATTACATTAAAATCTAAAATTTTGTGATTAGGTAAGCTTGCCCAAGCAGACACTTTTGGCATGAAGTTTGCTATTGTGAGATCAGTAATTTTGGTGAAATTTTAATGTTGTTATTATTTTTTTTTAATTAAAAAAATGTTTCGAAAATTTCATGAAAATGAGATATCCCAGAATAACAGATTTTATGTCTGCTTGGGCAAGGTTACCTTATCACAAAGTCTTAGGTTGTAATAATTAGCAGATCAAAAGTTGGAAAATAAAAGGAGAAAAATCGCTCCTTTTTTTGTAAATGTGGTGCTTGGGCCAAGGATACAGAGGGAGTCCAGTGTATTGGCCCTAGAATGGGGCTAATAATTCTGCTAAGCAAATATTTTTGCTAAGCAATATAATACTGACTACCAGCCAAAATGCATATAATTTGTTAAAAAGTTTGGCTGGTAACCAAACTCCAAAGAAATTTGCTATTGAGCAAATTTTTCTGGTAAACTTTTTTTTTTTTTTGCTTTTAAACGTTAGTAGCTCTATGAAATTGGGTCCAGAAGTGTGTTGTATGGTTTAGTGTAGCTAGGATGATCCTATCGTTATTGACATAACGCTAGGATATAGAGTGTACAAACAAAAGTGTATTGCATGTTTTGCGAAAAATACTAATGTTACCGGAGCTTTTGCACACCCAGGAATAATACACAGAATGCAAGTAAAGATACCGTGGACCAATGAACTTTAACCCTCCTACTGTTTGACCATTTGAAACCATTCAAAATTTCCACTTACCAAAATGCCCATTGGTTTTGTACACACATGGTGATACCATTTGAACAGTGTTGGTAGCAAGCTTTACTACCATTCAAATCCATTCAAATGCATAGAGGGTCCATTGATTCACCACTTAGAAGTATCCAAACAAGGTTTTGTATTAGCTGCTATCATTTGGAAAGATCCAAACAAGGTTTTGTATTAGCTGACCTACCATTCAAAACCATTTGGGGGAATCAATACTGTACACAATTATTTTACCATTCAAAACCACAAAAGCGAATGGTTTCAAATGGTGGATCAACTTGTATGAAAAAGGCACCAGAAGTAGGAGGGTTAATGAAATCACAAATCGAGGGGAACTACAACCAAAATGAAACGTAAACCCAAAACCAAAACAAAAAAAAACCCTGTTAAAACAAACAGAAAAATAACAACTTTAAATCAGCACAAAATACGGTTCACCTCATGTTCTATATCAATCTCATTGAATTATTCAGTTAACCACAAGTTTCATTAATACAAAATGGTATACATAATAAAAGTGAAATGCAAGAATTAAGGCGCAATTAACAATAATTATGTAAACAATAATAACGCTTTCCGACGGAAACATACCAGACCCAACAGCCATTTACGTTAAGAGCGATCCCCGATCCCCGATCCCTTTACAATAACCCATAAAACAATCAACAGAATAACAAATGGACCATAAACATACCCCAACCAGCGACACTGGGTCTACAGATCACAGACCCACCATTTCGGCACCATGATAATGTCCGGCCCCTGGCTAAAACAACCTTCAGCTGTCATCAGCAGGTAGACGATGGTCTGTATCAGACATGTACTGTAATAGTCGAAGAACATCCTGACACAAAGACGAAACTACAATTAAGGCTCACTGGACAGACGTTCGCCTTCGCAACCGCCGTCACCGGCAGCGCGTTGGCAAGTCCCAGCTCGGCTCGAAATCGCTGTCCCCGCTGCCACCCCCCAAAAATTGCCACGAGGCTAGACAAGGACGTAGGTGCTATAGCGCTCAGTGGTGACGAGACCCCCTAGCTTTACTGCGTTTTATAACTCGGACTGAAAATTCCTAAATGTAACATGAGAAGGCAATAATAACACTACATAACTAATATTAACCAGTTCGCATCGGAGGCCGTGTATACACGCAATTTTTTTTTGCACCACGGATAGGAGAGCGTCTAAACACGCCATAGGAAACTCCGATATATTTGTATGCATGCTCGGTTGAGCCACGCGTGTACGGTGACATGCTCGGAAGACGTGGCCACGGGCTGTGGAAGCTTCCATTAACGTGTGTGTGGGTTAAGCAAACAAAATACTGGTTAAGCAAACAAAATATAAAACGTACAACTACAATACAAAATTCCTTTTAACGTTGCGTCCATAGTGTAACCGACAGGGTTGTATATTCCCCCGGTTACACTAACACTTAACAATAACACCTTAAATACTATGCATCTATATTTATGTTTATGCAATTGATAATAAAAATATTGAAACTTACACTGTGTATTTGACCAATTCTTGTTTTGGTCTTCTCTGCGGTTCCATTCTGTCCACACGATGTGTTCATGTATTTACACACACTGTAACATCCGGTTTCACGGTCATAGTTCAACTACTGGAGCGGAGCGGCAAACAGCGCCCCCGCCCGATTCAGCCGTCAACCTTTGGCAATACAAACCTACGACTGTTTCAGTTTTATTGAATATGTTCCATGGCAGAAATGCTTTATTTTCAATGAAATTGCGAGCAAAATCACTAATAGTTTTACATGAAACTGCAAAGGACCAAATGTGAAATGGAAAATGATACAAATGGTTCCAAAGAAAACCTTAGTTACATCAACTGAAGACCGCATCGATTCCATGCCCTGTTGAAAATCTGCTCTGATCGTGACAATACTGGGCGCTTTAAAGCTTACTGGTAGTAATGAAGTAACTGAAGTATTACTATAACACTTCCTGAGAAATGATTTCCTTGTGAAGTGATTTCTATCTGAAACTTAAGTTAAAAGAATGTTAACCTTCCTACTTCTGGTACCTTTTTCATACAAGTTGATCCACCATTTGAAACCATTCGCTTTTGTGGTTTTGAATGGTGAAATAACTGTGTACAGTATTGATTCCCCCAAATGGTTTTGAATGGTAGGTCAGCTAATACAAAACCTTGTTTGGATCTTTCTAAATGGTAGTACAGCTAATACAAAACCTTGTTTGGATACTTCTAAGTGGTGAATCAATGGACCCTCTATGCATTTGAATGGATTTGAATGGTAGTAAAGCTTGCTACCAACACTGTTCAAATGGTATCACCATGTGTGTACAAAACCAATGGGCATTTTGGTAAGTGGAAATTTTGAATGGTTTCAAATGGTCAAACAGTAGGAGGGTTAATGTAGAATTTCAACTTTTTGTAAAACATAAACAACATTGTAATGTGAGGACTTGTTGTGATTACAATTTTAAGTTAGTTATAAGATAATATTTCTTCAAACCACATGTAGATCATAGATGGCTGAAATTGTTATTTTCGTACATATTTGTTCTTTTGTATGGGCCGCCCGTCTCTGGATGTGGGGGATTGGTAAATTGGAAATGTTCATTCCCCTGCATATGGGGTAAAGTAGAATTAACAATACCCTCACACCATCCCCAACACCCATATGTGGGGGTAAGGAGAGCATGACTAAAGTCCCGCCCCTTGGGCATTAAAATAAAAGATGCCAAATCCCCATGGTTCCTGCTATCAATGCCTGGGCTGCCCAGGAGAGAAGGGGGTGGTAGAAACAATTGATAGTTTACAGTCGGTCTTGAGCTAGTATGATTCCAGACTTGGACTCAACACTGAGGCCTTGGACTCGCAATCAATTTTTAACCCCAACCCCCTAGGTATTCTGGCTAGGAATCTTCCTGAATCCTCCAAAATCCCCCAGTGCACTTTTGGAAACATGCCCTTATCTTCAAAATGCACCGTGCATTTTCGTTGATCTTTCATATTCAGAACTTATGGCCTGTATTCCTTGCCAGGTAGTAATTTTGCCCCATTTGAAGAGGTGAAAGTACCAGTTTGCTGAATTTTTCCAAAAAAGTGCCCCTTGGATGATTTTGGAGGATATGGGGTGGTTAGGGTTAAAGGAACAATATCGTTACGATCAACAGGGCATGGAATCAGAGTGCTAGTTTTTAGATTAACTCAGTGACTGAAAATAATACCCCACATGATAAGGTTGTTGCTACTGCATAAATGAGCCAGTAATTTTCAGTCACTGTGTTCATCTTAAACTAGGACACTGATTCCATGCCCTGTTAAAAGTCTGCTCTGATCATGATGATAGTGTCCCTTTAAGAACTCAAAACCTTGTCTGGCTCTTTGTTTTACCAAACAAAGAAAAACAAAACTAATGACATAGGTCCCGAAGATCCATTCCACTTACATTTTGAGAATTTTCTTTTTCTTTCAGTTTATCAGGCATTGACCCAAATATGGCGACGGCAGCAGACGCCAGTCATGATGCTCTCAAATGTTCAATCTGCTTGGAGGTGTTCAACAAACCAGTTAAAATCACATGTGAACATGTGTAAGTTTATTTTGTTATTTATGGGGCTCGAAATAAACATAATAAATGTATCTGTTTCTTCATATATTTTACATTTGTGGTTTCAAATTTGACAGTGTAGTGGAGTTATAGAATTGAGAAATCAATTGGTAATTGACAACAATAATTTGTTGCGTGCCCGGTAAAAGGACATAGGTCCGCGCTTAACCTAATCTGTCATATGTCCTTCTTCCAAGCACACAATGAATTGTGTAGTTTAAAATAAAACAACAGTATACTGAAAAAAACGTATTGTTAGAAGGAATGTGGATTGTGACTACGGTGAGTTTATTTGTGGAGGTAGAGGCTGAAAAAAAATGCTGCAAAATTACACATTTCTAAAAATAATCGCAAGAAGCATGATTTGACAATAAATATGTCCCTAAATGAGGTGGGTCCCGTCATCAACTCAATTTGACACTTTTTTACCGTAAAAACCCAGGCATGTTATTTCTCATGATTTTTCCCGATTTCAGGATTTTTTTTTACAAATCTCCCTTTCCCTAAAAATCTTCTTGAAAGAAGAGAAGTAAGCCACCAAGGAATGAAAGAAGTAGCCTGTATTGTGTCCAAACCTCTAGTTTCTTGTTTGTGGGGATGTGGAGAGTCTGTAAATCCTCCAAAATTAAACATCCAGGAGGTTGATTGATTGATTGATTGATTGAATTTATTCGGATAAAAAGATGATAAAAGGGGTTCAGGGGGCTTTGTGTCCTCTAGACCAAAGGGAGACCCAGGCCTGCTACCCATTTTTCAGGATTTTTTACTTTTGTCAAATCACACCTCTGAAAACCAAGCTTCTGGCAAGTATTTCTTTTCTTTACTAAAAGGAAATAATTGGTGTTCCAATGAAATTTGTTCTTGTTTTTAGTCTGATCCTTACATTATCTCTCATTCTCTACAGGTTTTTAGTCTGATCCTTACATTATCTCTCATTCTCTACAGGTTTTTAGTCTGATCCTTACATTATCTCTCATTCTCTACAGGTTTTTAGTCTGATCCTTACATTATCTCTCATTCTCTACAGGTTTTGAGTCTGATCCTTACATTATCTCTCATTCTCTACAGGTTTTTAGTCTGATCCTTACATTATCTCTCATTCTCTACAGGTTTTTAGTCTGATCCTTACATTATCTCTCATTCTCTACAGGTTTTTAGTCTGATCCTTACATTATCTCTCATTCTCTACAGGTTTTAGTCTGATCCTTACATTATCTCTCATTCTCTACAGGTTTTAGTCTTATCCTTACATTATCTCTCATTCTCTACAGGTTTTTAGTCTGATCCTTACATTATCTCTCATTCTCTACAGGTTTTAGTCTGATCCTTACATTATCTCTCATTCTCTACAGGTTTTTAGTCTGATCCTTACATTATCTCTCATTCTCTACAGGTTTTTAGTCTGATCCTTACATTATCTCTCATTCTCTACAGGTTTTTAGTCTGATCCTTACATTATCTCTCATTCTCTACAGGTTTTTAGTCTGATCCTTACATTATCTCTCATTCTCTACCGGTTTTAGTCTGATCCTTACATTATCTCTCATTCTCTACAGGTTTTTAGTCTGATCCTTACATTATCTCTCATTCTCTACAGGTTTTTAGTCTGATCCTTACATTATCTCTCATTCTCTACAGGTTTTTAGTCTGATCCTTACATTATCTCTCATTCTCTACAGGTTTTTAGTCTGATCCTTACATTATCTCTCATTCTCTACAGGTTTTTAGTCTGATCCTTACATTATCTCTCATTCTCTACAGGTTTTTAGTCTGATCCTTACATTATCTCTCATTCTCTACAGGTTTTTAGTCTGATCCTTACATTATCTCTCATTCTCTACAGGTTTTTAGTCTGATCCTTACATTATCTCTCATTCTCTACAGGTTTTAGTCTGATCCTTACATTATCTCTCATTCTCTACAGGTTTTTAGTCTGATCCTTACATTATCTCTCATTCTCTACAGGTTTTTAGTCTGATCCTTACATTATCTCTCATTCTCTACAGGTTTTTAGTCTGATCCTTACATTATCTCTCATTCTCTACAGGTTTTTAGTCTGATCCTTACATTATCTCTCATTCTCTACAGGTTTTTAGTCTGATCCTTACATTATCTCTCATTCTCTACAGGTTTTTAGTCTGATCCTTACATTATCTCTCATTCTCTACAGGTTTTTAGTCTGATCCTTACATTATCTCTCATTCTCTACAGGTTTTTAGTCTGATCCTTACATTATCTCTCATTCTCTACAGGTTTTTAGTCTGATCCTTACATTATCTCTCATTCTCTACAGGTTTTAGTCTGATCCTTACATTATCTCTCATTCTCTACAGGTTTTAGTCTGATCCTTACATTATCTCTCATTCTCTACAGGTTTTTAGTCTGATCCTTACATTATCTCTCATTCTCTACAGGTTTTAGTCTGATCCTTACATTATCTCTCATTCTCTACAGGTTTTAGTCTGATCCTTACATTATCTCTCATTCTCTACAGGTTTTTAGTCTGATCCTTACATTATCTCTCATTCTCTACAGGTTTTTAGTCTGATCCTTACATTATCTCTCATTCTCTACAGGTTTTTAGTCTGATCCTTACATTATCTCTCATTCTCTACAGGTTTTTAGTCTGATCCTTACATTATCTCTCATTCTCTACAGGTTTTTAGTCTGATCCTTACATTATCTCTCATTCTCTACAGGTTTTTAGTCTGATCCTTACATTATCTCTCATTCTCTACAGGTTTTGAGTCTGATCCTTACATTATCTCTCATTCTCTACAGGTTTTTAGTCTGATCCTTACATTATCTCTCATTCTCTACAGGTTTTGAGTCTGATCCTTACATTATCTCTCATTCTCTACAGGTTTTGAGTCTGATCCTTACATTATCTCTCATTCTCTACAGGTTTTGAGTCTGATCCTTACATTATCTCTCATTCTCTACAGGTTTTGAGTCTGATCCTTACATTATCTCTCATTCTCTACAGGTTTTGAGTCTGATCCTTACATTATCTCTCATTCTCTACAGGTTTTGAGTCTGATCCTTACATTATCTCTCATTCTCTACAGGTTTTGAGTCTGATCCTTACATTATCTCTCATTCTCTACAGGTTTTAGTCTGATCCTTACATTATCTCTCATTCTCTACAGGTTTTAGTCTGATCCTTACATTATCTCTCATTCTCTACAGGTTTTAGTCTGATCCTTACATTATCTCTCATTCTCTACAGGTTTTTAGTCTGATCCTTACATTATCTCTCATTCTCTACAGGTTTTAGTCTGATCCTTACATTATCTCTCATTCTCTACAGGTTTTTAGTCTGATCCTTACATTATCTCTCATTCTCTACAGGTTTTGAGTCTGATCCTTACATTATCTCTCATTCTCTACAGGTTTTGAGTCTGATCCTTACATTATCTCTCATTCTCTACAGGTTTTGAGTCTGATCCTTACATTATCTCTCATTCTCTACAGGTTTTTAGTCTGATCCTTACATTATCTCTCATTCTCTACAGGTTTTTAGTCTGATCCTTACATTATCTCTCATTCTCTACAGGTTTTTAGTCTGATCCTTACATTATCTCTCATTCTCTACAGGTTTTTAGTCTGATCCTTACATTATCTCTCATTCTCTACAGGTTTTTAGTCTGATCCTTACATTATCTCTCATTCTCTACAGGTTTTTAGTCTGATCCTTACATTATCTCTCATTCTCTACAGGTTTTGTGAGGAATGCTTATTACCATATATGGAATTGTCATCCCCCAACTGTCCTCTATGTAGGTTGACCTTTGACCCCAAGAGAAAGGTCAAAGCGAAAGATATTGAAAAACAGATTAGTGCTGCCAAGACAGTATGCACAGGCTGCCGAAAAAGGGTAGATATTTCATTAATCTTCCTTTGTTTTAACCCTAACCACCCTGAATCCATCAAAATCCATCCCCCTGTTTTGGAGGATTTCGGCGGATTCAGGATATCTCCACATTGAGCATATGGCGGATTTTGATGGATTCGGGATTTCAATAGTTTTTAACTGCTTGGTCATGTTGGTTGATGTATTTTGATGGATTATAGTTACATGTACTGTACATGTACAGCCAACACTTGTATGTGTTAGATTTTGATGGATTCTATGCAGCAACATACTATACAAATTTTCATGTGAGCATGGTATCCTGAAACCGCCAAAATCCGCCAGAAATTTAGTGGTGGATTTTGGCGGATTCAGGATATGTCCAATATCTACACTGGCGGATTCTAATGGATTCAGGACACCAGCATTTTGTGTGTGACAAAAATGGTGGATTTTGGTGGATTCAGAATACTTTCTAGTAAAATACCCAAGGGGTTAGGGTTAAAAGCCTAAACACACTTGGTAAAGGATCATTATGTGCCTTTATATCTAAGGGCAAAAAAAAGGTCTCCAGTTTCTGGTCAGAGGTCAGCTTAAAAATTGGTGCGGTGACATGTTTTTTGTTTGGGGGGGGGGGGGGTGGGGTAATGTTTTTTTTTTTTTGCCACCCAGTGAAATACGTGATACATGGTTATTGAAACCAGACCAAATATCCCATACTCAAATATGTTCGTCGTGACAATACAATGTCACACATTTATTTCCATGTTGGCAACAACTTAATCCATAATGGGTACAATAGTACATTACAGATTATTAATATTAAGCACAGTTGACAATATGTTAAGTGTAAATTACAGGATTTATACATAGGAACTTAGCAGTATACATAGGAACTTGGCAAACAGTCATATATGAAAAAGTCTTTAACCCTAACCCCCTAGGTATTCTGGTTAGGAACCTTCCTGAATCCTCCAAAATCCATCAGTGCACTTTTGGAAACATGCCCTTATCTTCAAAATGCACCGTGCATTTTCGTTGATCTTTCATATTCAGCACTTATGGCCTGTACTTCTTGCCAGGTAGTAATTTTGTCCCATTTGAAGAGGTGAAAGTACCAGTTTCCAACAGTGCTGAATTTTTCCAAAAAAGTGCCCCTTGGAGAATTTTGGAGGATATGGGGTGGTTAGGGTTAAAACACAGCACAGCAGAATTCCAATCAATTCAGCAATTTTGGCTGCAGTCGGACATCATTTCAGAGCAAAAAAAATCAATCAATCAAAATGCTGATCTGAGGCAACGGATCTGAGGCAACGCTTGCAGAGACCAAAAACCAGAGACCTTTTTTTTTTGGCCTAAAGGGAAGGTTAATATTTAGTAACAATGAGGGAATGTGCCCCCCCCCCCTTAGCTTTCAGAAAAACATAAGAGGATGTAAAGAAGTGTTCCTCGAAGTGGTCCCCAAATAATCATGGTTCCCCACCCCCACCCCCACCCCTGCCAACCCTACATGTAGTTACACCGCTGTCTCTTTCGTTGAACAGATATCCATGTCCAAAATCAGAAGTCACACAGCCAGTTGCCCCAAAATGGGAACAGTGACTGACTCCGCCACCAAGTTTCGACCAGTCGCTGCGACCACACAGAAAGCTCCAGGGTAAGTCTCATGATAATCGCTGTATCCACTCCGTGCATGGGCTGTGGAGGGCGCCCTTTGCGCAAGCTGTTCAGTTTTAGTTTGGTTCATTTTCCACTCGATCAATACAAAAACATAATAAGACAAAGCAAGACATAATAATAAGACAAAGAAATAAGACAAAGCAAGCTTGTCTAGTACATGAGTCTGGTGCAAACGAAGCCTATGGGTAATATCGACAGTGCCGAGTCCTTTGGATATGGGACGTTAACCCTAACTCCATAGGCCCATTTGCTTACACATAACCTGAATCCTTCCCAACTCCCTAGGCCCATTTGCTTACACATAACCTGAATCCTTCCTAACTCCCTAGGCCCATTTGCTTACACATAACCTGAATCCTTCCTAACTCCCTAGGCCCATTTGCTTACACATAACCTGAATCCTTCCTAACTCCCTAGGCCCATTTGCTTACACATAACCTGAATCCTCCAAAATCCTTCAGTAGTAAAGCAAGCACATGACATGTATGCACACATGTGTTTCTAATCTGTGATACATACATGGCCAGGGACCCTCCCTGCATGCATGGAGCAATAAACAGTGTCCACTGACCCAAGCACTGACCTTGCAATCACTACAACAAACATGGATGTACATGTACCATGGAAAGGCAAGTATGCCTAATAACCTCAATCCTCTAAAATCCTTCACTTCAGCAAAGAGCATGTAGCATGTAACCTCAATCCTTCAAAATCCTTCAAAATCCTTCACTTTACCAGGCTCCATAAAAGAATCCAGAATGCTTAAAGGGTCAGTATCGTCGCGATCAACAGGGCATGGAATCGGAATGATAGTTTTAGATTTACTCAGTGACTACCATAATACCCCACAGGATAAGGTCGTATTACCGTTGCTGCTGCATAAATGAGCCAGTAATTTTCAGTCACAATGTTAATCTTAAAACCAGGACAGTGATTCCATGCCCTGTCGAAAGTCTGCTCTGATCGTGGTGATACTGCCCCTTTAACGTAAGCATAGGGGTTACCCCTGTGTGTCTAGTTCACATAGTGAATTCCCCTATTTATAGCTTTCCTTGAGCTTACGAGCTCCGGTGCTAAAGGAAATTCACAGACACAAGTCAACAACTGTACTATTCACAACCCAAAAATTATCCGTTTCACCCGCTAGATCTAATTTATTACAACAAATTCTTCCCTTTTTTTCCCGTTTTCTTTTCTCAGTAATATTCCCAACCGGGCCACGTTCAAATGCCCATTCTGTGGTCTGATGAATCTCGACACCAACGGCTTGAACAGACACTGCAATAAGGAACACAAAGACAACAACGGATCCGTCGTGTGCCCCATCTGTGCCTCCATGCCCTGGGGTGATCCCAATTACCGCAGCAGCAACTTCATCCAACACATGAATCTACGACATAAATTCGAGTACGACACTTTTGTAGTAAGTACATCGTGGCTGTAAACCCTGAAAATGCTCTTACGAATTTTGTTGTGAATGTGCAACGTGCTTGTCAATCCATTATCTTGGGGTGAGGTGTGGGGGAAAGGTGCGGGGGAAAAGGTGCGGGGGGAAAAGGTGCGGGGGGAAAAGGTGCGGGGGGAAAAGGTATGGGGGGAAAAGGTGCGGGGGGAAAAGGTGCGGGGGGAAAAGGTGCGGGGGGAAAGGTGCGGGGGGAAAGGTGCGGGGGGAAAGGTGCGGGGGGGAAAGGTGCGGAAGCCAATTTGCTGACTGACTTTAGAATTGAAATGGGATTAAAAAAGAATTTAACTCTTTAAAAATTGCTGGACGAGGGGGCAAGGTATGTGGGTATTTGTTTTCCTGATTGAGGCTTTTAATGCAACCTGAGAAAAATATCTATTTTTAAACTTTTTTTTTTTTTTTTTTTTTTTTGGGGGGGGGGTACTTTGGCTATGTCACTGAAGGTTGTATCCCTTATATGCAATAAGTTTGTAAAAATAAATTTGCGGAAATGTTTAATGCAACAACTTGGTTCAGTGAAACGCCACTGTAGTGGGTATCATTGGATCCACACAATGCAATATTCAATGCACTGGTCTGATAAATTGTGCTTTTCGAATTTCTATTATTAAAATTATTATTATTTATTTTTTTTGGTGGGGCTCTTATATTAAAAATACACCTTTTGTCAAATACTGCTATATTTGGATCTAAGCCAAAACCCAAAATTTTTTTATTTATTTTTATTATTTTTAAAAATATTTTTTATATTTAACCATTCTGAAGTAATTTTGAATTATGTTTATGTGGACTTCTGTGTGGTGGCTGTTTTACCAATTCCATTCAATTTTTTTTTAATTTTTTTTTTTTTACCAGGATTATAATGATGACGAGGATGCAGTCTTAGCCAAGGTTCTACAGTCGTCTCTCCATGACAAATAACTCCCATCAGGTGCTCTTTAACAAACACTGATAAGAGATCTCTTGCCGAAGTCGTCCGAGGAGGAGATGGTTTTTGATGAATTCTTTTATCGGAGAAGGTTCTGTTGTCACAATTAAGCACCGTGATATGCACGCTTGGCTTAACAAGTGAAAATGGGAAGGTAGGCTGGGTTCATGTCTTATAGACTAATCAATCAACAACTGTTTTCCGCCATCACTGCGGTGGTGCCACACCAGGGATGATATTGTGAGAAAATGAAAAGGTAGGAAAAATGTTTGCCATTGTCATGAGGCATATACTAGCCTATAGCGGTTTACCTCTATAGCCATGTATAGCAAGGAAACTGTTTTTTTATCTCGGTATTTACAATAAAATGATACACAAGGAAAGTTTCCATGGACTGAAGTTAGTCAGAACCCGGTTTCATGGTAGGATTTTCAAAATCAAAAGGTAGGATTTCCTACAAAAGCAGGAAGAATGTCATGCCTTCACACTACACATACACGTCACATGCATTCTCTTTGTGCATATCATTAGTTGTAAAAGAGAGCTTGACGTAGAATATTGATACCACCACAGTTATGGCGGCACACAGTCAAATGGTCCATGAATTCGTCAATCGTGCCTCTGTCAACTCCCCCTCCCCCCCCCTCCCAGTAATCCTGAATTTGCATTTCTTCCTGGCTGGGTTCGTCCGCTCAACCACTCTCTGCATAAGGGTTGAAAGGTTAGGCGGATTAGTAATCTCCTCGATGTTCAAGTTCGTTGGTCAGCGGTGACTGATCTAAGATGTCGTCCCTTCATCAAAACGCTCGGGGCCAACGCCCGTTGAAGCGAAGTGTGAGAAAGTTCATTGCAAATTCAGCAATGTGCTTATCCGAGGATCTGTGCTCGATTATATTAACCCTCCTACTGTTTGACCATTTGAAACCATTCAAAATTTCCACTTACCAAAATGCCCATTGATTTTGTACACACATGGTGATACCATTTGAACAGTGTTGGTAGCAAGCTTAACTACCATTCAAATGCACAGAGGGTCCATTGATTCACCACTTAGAAGTATCCAAACAAGGTTTTGTATTAGCTGTACTACCATTTGGAAAGATCCAAACAAGGTTTTGTATTAGCTGACCTACCATTCAAAACCATTTGGGGGAATCAATACTGTACACAGTTATTTCACCATTCAAAACCACAAAAGCGAATGGTTTCAAATGGTGCATCAACTTGTATGAAAAAGGTACCAGAAGTAGGAGGGTTAATGTGGTGGTGCAGACAGCCAAATCGTTTTTGCTTCATACAACTCACAGAAATTACTTGATTTTATAATTGTATAGAAAAGTAAAGATTTAAAAAAAATAATAATATAGTTATTTAAAACACTGTTGATGACATCTATTAAAGGGGCACCGTCGTCACGATCAGAGCAGACTTTCAAAATGGCATGGAATCGGTGTTCTAGTCGAAGATGAACACTGAAAATTACTGGCTCATTTATGCAGCAGCAACGGCAATATGACCTTATCATGTGGGGTATTATTTTCAGTCACTGAGCTAATCTAAAACTAGCACTCCGATTCCATGCCCTGTTGATCAGGACGATATTGTCCCTTGAACCTCTGTATTATATATGACATAAAACACAATAAAGGGGGCAACTTTCCTACCGTCACGTTAGCAGTTTTTCTAATGGTTGTAATTTTTTTTTTAATATCTGAAACCACCCAAAAAGAATTTCAACATTTGAATAGACATGCATGCTTATCCTAAAGATAATTTGAGTTGATTATTACTATTATTGTTTTAATTACCCTAAAATTTCCATCAACAAATGGACGGAAAAGTGAGGTAACTTTTTCCGTCCAATTTTTATGGAAATTTGAGGGTAAAAAAAATAAATAAAAAATAAGTAAATAAAATAAATCAACTCAAATTAGTTCTAGTATAAGCCTGCATGTCCATTCACATGTTGAAACACTTTTTGGTCGGTTTCAGGTACTTAAAAATAAATAACAACCATTGGAAAAACTGCTAATGTGACGGATGCAAAGTGGCCCCCTTTATTTATTTATTTAAGCTTTCTTTATTCAGGGTAGCACCATTCAGTGAGTAACACTGCTTTCCAAGGTGGCCCTGATACATGTATACATTTACAATGATTTCTAAAAAGAATGTACCGGTAGATCAAACACATACATGTAGGACTATTGCAGAATACAAGGTTAGATATATGTGTGGATATGGATTGTGTTTTATGTCATATATATTAAACATACCTTAAAATAAACCTTGCTAGTATTCATATTGGTGGGAACTTTGGCAATGTGAGTTTGGATAGCAATTTATATTTCTGTAATTTTTCTGTAAAATTTACGGAATTTTAATTGAAATTTATGTTAGGTTTTGAAAGAGTGTATTGAGGAAGGATGTACAGTGTAGACATATGGGCAGTTCCATGGTTACCCACGTTACATTTTTGAGGTTTTTGAGGCAGGCCCACTCTTAATGCCATAATATATATTTCATTCAGTTTTTTCACAGGAGTTGTATTATACCCAGACCTTACTCGGCACAAAATAAGAATTTCAGAAATTCGTTATATGCAACGAAAAATGTAATGAGTAACTACCATTTTTCTCTTACATGTATATCGCATACATATAACAAATTTCTGAATTTTTTTGTGTGCTGAGTACGGTCTGGATGTAATGAAACTTCTGTGAAAACAAACTGATGAGTGAAATATATAAGTAAGGAAATGATTGCATTAAGAGGGACCCAATACCTCAAAAATGTAACGTGAGTAACCATGGAATTACCCATATCATGGTTTAAAGGGAAGGTACAACATGGGTATTTATTAATGCGCGTCAACCCTCTTGGTTTCCAGAAATTTATCATAAATGTAACCAAATAGAGAATTAGCTGTTAACCCTCCTACAATCAGTGCAATTTTTGAAACAACCCATTCAGGCCACTCCAAGCCATTAGCTGTTGCCAGTGGCCTCCTATGGTTACCCTTCTGTGCACTGTCACACCACTGAGATTACTGGGTAAATTGGTCTCCCATCGATACATTGCAGGTCATACTAATGTGTTCAAACATTTACAGTGGCCTTGGGTGGCACACAGTTGATTTTGTAAGATTACTTGGAAAGGACAGCAGGCTTGTACATGTATGCACTGAAGGTTGCTAAAGAACAGAATTTAGTGGATCGGAGTGGCCTCCATGTGTAGGAGGGTTTTAATAGAGAATTAGCTGTTGCAAACTGCTTACCAACGTAAAGGACCTATAGTATAGATGCAAAATGATTGTTATTGGCCTTAGGTTGCGAACCTACATGTAGCAGGTTGTTTCTCAAAGGCAAAATGGCTTTTGCCTTTTGAGAAAGAACCTGCTACATGTAGGTTCAAAACGTATGGCCAATAACCATTATTTTGCACAGATATAACCTGTGTAAGTTTCATCATAAAGGGGGGGGGAATTATTTCTCAGCATGAATGGTATGAGTACCAACTTTATAGTAAATAATTTTGTAGATAATTATTTATTTTATAATCTGGTAATTACCAATGTTGTACCTTTCCATTCAATAAAAATGTAATCATGTTTATTAACCAGTTCGCGTCGGAGGCCGTGTATACACGCAATTTTTTTTTTTCACCACGGATCGGAGAGCGTCTATACACGCCAGAGGAAACTCCGGAATATTTGTATGCATGCTCGGTTGACGTGGCAACGAGGCGAGTGTACAGTGACATGCTTGGTAGACGTGGCCACGCGCTGTGGAAGCTTCCATTAACGTGTTTGTGTGGGGAAAAGAAACCCGCGCAGGGGCCCAGAAAAACTTTTTTTTATTCCCGATGCGAACTGGTTAATAGTGTAAAACTACCAATTAAGCAAAGATTTAATGCAAATTCCAATATTAATTAAAATTTTATTCTTGTGAAATGTTTAATATAAAATTTAAAAAACAAGATTTCAAACTGTCTTCAAACGTGGAATGGATAGAGAGTAATTTAGTGACTAAGTGAATGGATGACACAGCGTGATAAAAACTCATTGCTGGGCAAATAAGGCCAAAAAAATCTCCAGTTTCTGGTCATTGGTCAGCTTCAAAATCGGTGCGGTGACGCATTTTTTTTCCCCATTTTTTGTAATCTTTTTTTTTTTTTTTTTTTTTTTGCCAACAGGCAAACACGTGATACATGTGTACGCCGGACCAAATTTCCCATACACAAAGTATGGTGGCTAAGAGAGGCCTCACAAATCGGGCAAAATTCATACCTCTAGATGTGAAAAAGTTGTTTAAAACACAGCACGGCAGAATTTAAAAAAATAAATAAAAAATAAAAAATGCCAACACGAGGATCTGAGGCAACACACGCAGAGAGCAGAAACAGGAGAATTGGTTTTTTTTTGGCCCAAGGAAAGACTATTTTAACAATAATGACTGCAGTAACACCATGCATTTATCTCAACTATCGCTTTTAAGTGAGGTACAGGTCGCTATTAACCCTCCTACTATAGCTGCACTTTAGTGGCAAGTAGCTATACAGGTCAAAATCAGTCAACTGCCTGTTTTGACTGTTAACACAAATGTGCACACAGGGGCATTTTTGACGGATTTTTACTGTCATTTTGACCACCCTGAACAATACCAGACAATGCTTTTACCAGTCAAAAACAGTCGACACATTTTGACCTGTAAATGTACTTACTACACGTAAGGTTTGACATTGTTAGACTTTTAAGTGCACTAGATGTACCTTGGCAAGTATATCAACATTTTGACTGATTTTTGACCCTTGTAGTAGTTAGTAGGAAGGTTAAAGTGAGATTTTTTGGTTCAGGGAGAACCATGGGGTCTTCTCAGGGTCTTCTTTACGTTTCGATTACTATGCTCTATGGAGTGCCATGGTCGAGCGGTTTAGTGCATCGGATTTGTGTTCTGATGGCTGAGTCGTCAGAATGTAGGTTCGAATCCCAACCGCGACCATGGTGCTTGTGTCCTTGAGCAAGACACTTTACCATAATTGCTTCTCTCCACCCAGGGGTAAATGGGTACCTGTGAGGGCAGAGTTGGTTGTTGTGTTTGATTAGCCCTATATGCGCTGTAATGGCAGCAATTGAGCTGTATACTCCCCAGGGAGCTGAGATGGTTTCAGGAATGATTTATGAGCCTGATGAGCAGGGGTAATAATATAATGCGCCTTGAGCACCAGTTTGGTGGATACGTGCGCTATATAAGTCCACATTATTATTGTTATTATTATCATCGTAAATTGCTAGTGTAATAAAAAGTAAATGGAATATGAGCCTTGTAAAACCAAGAAGATACGTTGTATACACGTATGTAAGAAATTATACAGCAAATTATTGACATGTACTTCAAAATGGTACCAGTCTGCTTAAACCCAGTCCACGGCATTGCACTCCAAATGCTCACACGCACACCGAGCATGGTAACAAGTATGGTTACCCCTGCTTGAGAGCATCATGAGACAAGCGCTGGACACCCCGTCACTAGTTTCCGAATTAATGGGGGACGCTAACTATGTGCAGCTTGGCTACAACAGAGAGTCGCACAACACACACTTTATTGGGGGCATTCATAGCGCATTACACAATTAATTACTAGGCAGTCTTCGGGAAACCACATCTGCCAATGCATCCCAGCAAACAAAAACTGTTACAAAACTGGTTTATAAAAAAAAAAAACTGTGCCATCTCCAGCTGCAATGGATTACTCTGAATTGTGATTCAGTAATTTTGTGTAGGTAATTTTATAGGATTTTTGCAATTATGGTTTGGTTTGTTTGTTTGTTTCATACAATCAGATTGTCTTGTTACTGTTTCAAGTGTTTATTTATGTGAGAAAACCATGAGTTAAAGGAACCGTATTTGTCACGATCAATAAATAAAAAAAAAGTAAAGTCTGTCCCGAGCCATATTGGCTCATCAGGCTGGTGTTTATCTCTGGTTTCGTTGGCATGAAACGACTGAGAATATTTCTATTCCCCCTGGATGGGATGCCAGTCTATCGCAGGTTACTTCCCCAGCTATTGCCAGGTACCCATTTATACTCCTGGGTGAAGAGAAGCAATGACGGTAAAGTGCCTTGCTCAAGGACACAAGCACCACGGTCGCGGTGAGGATTCGAAACCACATTCTGGCGACTCAGCCATCAGAACCCAAGTCCAATGCACTAGACCGCTCGGCCATGGCACCCCCATGTCACGATCAGCAGGGCATGGAATCCTAGCAGGGATCTTTATCAAATGCATGTCAAATGACAGCAAGAACGATGGATTTAGACCATTCATGATGTTGTATAACACAGACTGATGCACAAAGTCTCAAAAGAAACTTGTATCTTTGGTGACTTGCTTGACGTGCACGAGAACTGTTCTTTATCCCCTGCTTAAAGGGACAACATCGTCACGACCAACAGGGCATGGAATCGGAGTGCTAGTTTTAGATTAACTCACTGACTGAATATAATACCTCACATGACAAGGTCATATTGCCGTTGCTGCTGCATAAATGAGCCAGTAATTTTCAGTCACTGTGTTCATCTTAAACTAGGACACCGATTCCATGCCCCGTTGGAAGTCTCTTCTGATCGTGATGATTAGTGTCCCGTTAAGTCTATAAACAGATACATCTGTGTAAAGAATTATGTTTTTATTAACATCTGTTGATGTTTTCAAATAAATTATGACTTGCAAATTAGTCACTTTTTAAATGTACAAATCAAGACACCATGTGGAATATTACATGTATTTTAGAATTTACATATTTTTAATAATAATAGTTACAATCTAACTTTATGTTCATTACACTTGCCTGTATAATAAATTCAATATTTATACATAATACGCATATTAGCTAGTAGCTACATTGTCATTTGTGTGTGTGTGTGTGTGTGTGTGTGGGGGGGGGTGGGGGGGGTGGGTGTGGGCTTGTACTACATACCAACCAAGGATTTATAACAAAGGGAACAACAGGTCCTCGGTTGCCAGTTCATTGTTTTCAGAGGTCCTCGGAAGGAAGTCGTGTATAACACCATTAGAGATTGCTTCAAAATATTCGAGTCCAAACACTAGAAGGGAACAATAGAGGTCCTCGGTCGTCTTGCAAAGCACAAAGGGGTGTGTGTGTTGTGTATTTTACTCAAAAGTGAGTAAAGGTACAACATTGGTAATGTTGGCCAAACTGCTTCTATGAGTATGCTTACTCTCTTTGAATCAAGATATACATTGAAGGGAAGGTACAACATTGGTAATGTTGGCCAAACTGCTTCTATGAGTGTGCTTACTCTCTTTGAATCAAGATATACATTGAAGGGAAGGTACAACATTGGTAATGTTGGCCAAACTGCTTCTTTATGAGTGTGCTTACTCTCTTTGAATCAAGATATGCATTGAAGGGAAGGTACAACATTGGTAATGTTGGCCAAACTGCTTCTATGAGTATGCTTACTCTCTTTGAATCAAGATATGCATTGAAGGGAAGGTACAACATTGGTAATGTTGGCCAAACTGCTTCTATGAGTATGCTTACTCTCTTTGAATCAAGATATACATTGAAGGGAAGGTACAACATTGGTAATGTTGGCCAAACTGCTTCTATGAGTGTGCTTACTCTCTTTGAATCAAGATATACATTGAAGGGAAGGTACAACATTGGTAATGTTGGCCAAACTGCTTCTTTATGAGTGTGCTTACTCTCTTTGAATCAAGATATGCATTGAAGGGAAGGTACAACATTGGTAATGTTGGCCAAACTGCTTCTATGAGTATGCTTACTCTCTTTGAATCAAGATATGCATTGAAGGGAAGGTACAACATTGGTAATGTTGGCCAAACTGCTTCTATGAGTATGCTTACTCTCTTTGAATCAAGATATACATTGAAGAGAAGGTGCAACATTGGTAATGTTGGCCAAACTGCTTCTATGAGTATGCTTGCTCTCTTTGAATAAAGATATACATTGAAGGGAAGGTACAACATTGGTAATGTTGGCCAAACTGCTTCTATGAGTATGCTTGCTCTCTTTGAATAAAGATATACATTGAAGGGAAGGTACAACATTGGTAATATTGGCAAAACTGCTTCTATGAGTATGCTTGCTCTCTTTGAATCAAGATATACATTGAAGGGAAGGTACAACATTGGTAATGTTGGCCAAACTGCTTCTATGAGTATGCTTACTCTCTTTGAATCAAGATATACATTGAAGAGAAGGTGCAACATTGGTAATGTTGACAAAAACTGCTTCTATGAGTGTGCTTACTCTCTTTGAATCAAGATATACATTGAAGGGAAGGTACAACATTGGTAATGTTGGCTAAACTGCTTCTATGAGTGTGCTTACTCTCTTTGAATCAAGATACATTACACAACCTGTGAAAGTTTCAGTTTATTAAATTGTAAGATTTATGAGGAGAAAAAAATGAAAATGCATTCAGATTTGTCATACTCATTCTTATGCTGAATGTAGGAAAGAGAAAAAAAATTTGATCTAGTGACGGCACCCCAGACAAAAAAATATATTTCTAGGTGCAAATTCGAATCGTCATCAGCTTTACACCAAGCAAGTTTCACAGTGCAAATATTTTAATTACTAATCCAGGCCTCCCTATTTTTTTAAATAGGTTTTTAAGCAAAATATAGGTTATTATAGGTTTATAAATGTCACAATATAGGCTTGTATAGGTTAGTTCCAGTGATTATGCAGTGTTAAGTAACAAGTTTTTGGTAAATTGCCTACCTTCTGAGTACTTTTTGCAACAAAGTACATTACCCCATATCCTGTCCGGCAGAAAATCTAAGAACGGTACACATGTTCCAGTTTGGCTACTGTTATAACTACTTTGTTTGACTACTTTATAACTAGGAAGTAATTTTTCTTCAAAGCCATGAGGAAGTTGAAAATATGTTGCAGGATATTAAAAATATAGGTTTTTATAGGTAAATATAGGTTTTTGGGGAAATTAAAGGTTCCCATTTTTGAAATATAGGTGTTTATAGGTGTTTATAGGTTTTATAGGTTTTATCTAATTGGTTTTATAGGTTTTATAGGTTTCATAGGTTTTATAGGTTTTTATAGGTTTTATCTAATTGGTTTTATAGGTTTTATAGGTTTTTATAGGTTTTATCTAATTGGTTTTATAGGTTTTATAGATTTTATAGGTTTTTATAGGTTTTATCTAATTGGTTTTATAGGTTTTATAGGTTTTTATAGGTTTTATCTAATTGGTTTGATAGGTTTGATAGGTTTTATAGGTTTTTATAGGTTTTATCTAATTGGTTTTATAGGTTTTATAGGTTTCATAGGTTTGATAGGTTTTATAGGTTTTTATAGGTTTTATCTAATTGGTTTTATAGGTTTTATCTAATTGGTTTTATAGGTTTTATAGATTTTATAGGTTTTTATAGGTTTTATCTAATTGGTTTTATAGGTTTTATAGGTTTTTATAGGTTTTATCTAATTGGTTTTATAGGTTTTTATAGGTTTTTATAGGTTTTATAGGTTTTATCTAATTGGTTTTATAGGTTTTATAGGTTTTATCTAATTGGTTTTATAGGTTTGATAGGTTTTTATAGGTTTCACTGGGAGGCCTGCTAATCCCATTGATACTTAATTGCAGGCCTGTGATTTCTCAGGATGTTGTACAAATCTCCCTTTGCCTCCAAATTTTCTTGACAGAAGAGAAGTAGCCACCAAGGAAAGAAAGAAGTAGCCTGTATTGTGTCCAAACCTCTAGTTTCTTGTTTGTGGGGATGTGGAGGGTCTGTAAATCCTCCAAAATTAAAACATCCAGGAGGTTCAGGGGGGCTTTGTCCTCTAGATCAAAGGGAGACCCAAGCCTGTTGTCCCATTTGTCACGATTTGTTGCTTTTGTCGAATTACACCTCCCTGTAATTGATACAGCAAACATGAACAACTCGGCAGTGGGGGACTGATGATCCTATCTCCAGTTGGCAATTACTGAGGATTCTCCTAATGCTACAGTGTGATGCAGTTACAACATTCGAAACAAAGGAGATGGAATCCCATTAAAGATGAATCCGGCAGTGATTGGTGGTTCATGGTTAGATACGTCTGTTGAAATAAAACATAAAATATATATTAAACGGACACGTTTTAAAGCTCCTACACACTCATATTAGTGTTCTTGAAAAACATAAAATGATCGCAGATTTACATGATATTATAGGGACAGTATCGTCACGATCAACAGGGCATGGAATTCTAGTTTTAGATTAACTCGGTGACTGCCATAATGCCCCCACATGAGAGTCATATTACCATTACTGCTGCATAAATGAGCCAGTAACCTTCAGCCATTGTGTTAATCTTAAACTAGGACATTGATTCCATGCCCTGTTGAAAGTCGGCTCTGATCGTGACGATACTAGTCCCTTTCAATAAAGCGTAAAGTTGGCGATTTCTGACGTGTTATCATTTAAGCACAATTAAGGCCAAGTAAAAAAAAATACCAGTTGATCGTCCTGGTTTTTTCAAAAAGAGGAGGATGAGGGCCTTTTTATTTTTTATTTTTTATTTTTTTCCAAGATGGCCGCCAAGCATTTAAATTCAAAATGGCCACCAATTTTTCAGTTTGAAATCACCGCCAACTTTTTTTTATAGCTATCGAACAAGTAGTTGAGTAAAAATATTCATGTTAAACAATGTTTGATGTATTTTGTTAAACCCAAGTAAAAATACATGAAAATTTTACTCTTTGTGGACAAGTATAAAAAATAAAAAATAATAAAAAATTAAAAAAAGGATGCGGCCTCAAAAAAGGATGCAGGCGGGGATGATCAACTGGTATTTTATTTTACTTGGCGTAATCAAATTAATTATGAAGATTTTGTCTTCCCGAGATGATAATTCCATGTTGGAATGAATTTGAAAAAATCTTAATACATTTTTACAGTTTTCTCATTACCGGCCTACTTTAGCTGCAAGTAGCTACAGAGGTCAAAATCAGTCAACTGCCTGTTTTGACTGTTGACACAAATGTGCACACAGGGGGCATTTTTGACTGTTTTTTACAGTAAGTTTGACCACCCTGAACAACACCAGACAATGCTTTTACCAGTCAAAACGGTTGACTCATTTTGACCTGTAAATGTACTTACTACACATAAGGTTTGACAGCGTTTGACTTTTAAGTGCACTAGATATACCTTGTCGAGTACATCAACATTTTGACTGATTTTGACCCTTGTAGTAGTAAGAGGGTTAACGACACAATGAAATAACCTGAAACTTTCACAGGTTGGTTTTTTCACATACCTCTTGATTCTTGTAAATGTGTGGATGTATTTACAGTAGTGGTGTACATCCACGGGTTATTTTGGAACTGGGTACCAAGCCGCCGTAATGGTCTGGTTCCTGGGTAGCCGTAAAATAAAAATTGCAGCAGCAACGGTAATATGGCCTTATCGTGTGGGAAATTAGTTTCGGTCACTGAGTTAATCTTAAAACAAGCACTCCGATTCCATGCCCTGTTGATCGTGACGATTCTGCCCCTTTAAGTCCTTTAAACCAATATGGTGGACATATGTATTTGGGGATGATCTCATGAAGCCCATTCATAAAATCTCAAAAGCAAAGGTTTTCCAGACTAACAAAGATGGCGTAAATGCAGCAACAAATTTTTTTTTTTAAATGAGATCTATACCTTGTTCCATCACCAGATGTACTCAGTTTGCCTCTGATATGCAAATAGCCGCTGACTGTTACACCTGCGACTGCCGCTGTTACTACTAGCATTACCCGTCGTTTGGCAAGCATAGTGAATAACTTTCTCCAGAATGCCATGGTGATCTGAGTACATAAATCGTAATCGGGTTAATCAATGCATATAACCTGAACCAAAATTTCAATAAATTTCCTCTTTGAATTCAATATTGGAAAATTTTACATTTGTTTCCGGTCTTCTCTTTGAAGAACGTATTTAATGAAAATACCTGTCAATTATTGGTACTGTGAACAATCAACTTCAACTAATTTAATATCAAGAAAAACATGAAACCAACATTTTAGACCAAAAAAAATAGTCGGTCATCGGTCGGCTTCAAAATCGGTGCAGTGACGTGTTTTTTTTGTGTTTTTTTTGGCCATTTTTTTTTTTTTTGCCAACAGGGAAATATGTGATACATTGTATACGTGGGGACCAAATTTCTCATATATATACAAAGTATGGTGGCTAAGAGAGGCCTCACAAATCAGGCAAACGTTCATACTCCTATGTGAAAAAGTCATTTTAAACACAGCACGGCAGAATTCCAATCGATCCAGCAATTTTGGCTGCAATTGGACATCGTTTTCATAGCAAATAAAAAGAAAACTAAAAATGCCGATGCGCGAGTCTGAAACCGGAGGCTTTTTGGGGGGGCTTTAACACCATTATTTAAATCCACTATAGGCCTAACTATTGGTAGGGACTATTCTAGAAAAACAACAATTATCACACTCACAGTTTCACCTCATACTTCCTTGGTGGAACGTGGATGATTTATACAATCTTGATTTTTGATTTTTATGAACCTGCTCAAAAGAGTACCCCAGAAAACAAGAAAATATCCCAAGGGGATTATAAAAGCCAGTTTTTATCCAACCAAAACCCACAGTAAGTGGGTATTGATACTAGGTATTGATATAATAAGGTATTGATATAATAAGGTATTGATATAATAAGGTATTGATATAATAAGGTATTGATGCAAGATTTATTTACAGACTTTTTACCAAGAGTATAACAACTGTAACTAACATCAAACGAACAGTAAACGTTAGGCCAAGCACGCCAGGGCGAAAGCCTGCTAATGCTATATTGTGCTAATGATGTATGCTCTTATACTTATAGGACTGGGAGTACATGTAGGAATAGAATTGCTATGCATATTGTGAGATCGGTAATTTTGGTGAATTTTTTATTATGTTAACGTGTTAATATTAATTTATTATTATATTATTATTTTTCTTATTTCAAAAATGTTTAAAACATTTCATGAAAATGAGCTATCCCTGAATAACGGATTTTATGTCAAAAGTGTCTGCTTGGGCAAGGTTACATTGCCGAACACCGCATTGACAAGAGGCAAAAGGAACAGAATATACACAATTGCAAATCAATCATGTACTTTAAAGGATTTAAATAAAACTTAAATTAATTAAAAGAAACAAGTGGGTTTAACAAAATACATCAAACATTGTTTAACATGAATATTTTTACTCAACTCGGCCTACTTGTTCGATAGCTATAAAAAAAAAGTTGACGGTGATTTCAAACTGAAAAATTGGTGGCCATTTTGAATTTAAATGCTTGGCGGCCATCTTGGAAAAAAATAAAAAATAAAAAATAAAAAGGCCCTCATCCTCCTCTTTTTGAAAAAACCAGGACGATCAACTGGTATTTGTTTTTACTTGGCCTAATCACTAAATTTTAGGTTGCAGTATTGAGCAGATCAAAAGTTGAAAATAAAGAAAAATCGCTCCTTTTTTGTACGGGGTTAGGATACGGAGTGAATCCAGTGACAGTGTAATTGACCCTATCGGGTAAACGGTAACGTTAGAATGGGGCTAGGCCTACCTAACTTCCTAAGTAAGTAACACTAACAGTAACACTGTTGAGCGCAAAGTGGATGCCCGTGCAAACTTTAAGATTGCGTGCGCAAACTTTAAGATTGCGCACGCAAACTTCAAGATTGCGCGCGCTCAATTTACGCGCTGCACACTTGCGCACGCAAATTAAATTTGCGCACTGCACTTTAGATTCCTTCTCGACTTGACATGAACTGCACGCTTACGTCATACATGTCACGCGCATGCGCATGCATCGATCATCATGCACCATCTGTCATGGCGGAACTTGCCGAGTCGTGCGTGGACATTGAGATCTTTTCCGCATTTTGCAATGCCAAATATCCAATTGGGGGGTTTTCAACTAGTTCTGCAATAAGGAGGGATAAGTGGATAATTATTATACAATATTTGAAGGGGGAAAATGCGGGGCAATCCAAGTCATTCAAACAAAATAAAGATTAGAATAGTTAATCATAATCTTTTAACTTAAAAAAAAGAATATCGGAGATTCACTTGGGGATGTGTTGATGTTGAGCGCAAAGTGGATGCGTGCGCAAACTACAAAATTGCGCGCGCTCAATTTGCGCTCAAAAATAAGCAAATAATTTCAGACAAACACGAAACTGGGTGTAGGCCTATTCTATAAAGATTAGAATAGTTAATCATAATCTTTTAACTTAAAAAAAAAAATATCAGAGATTCACTTGGGGATTTGTTGACATAAAAAGTGCGCCACCTTGGGGGACTGTCTGCCCCGTTCTGTGCCCAATTCCCGGACATGACCTTTTTGACTTTCACATTATTTTTATTATCGTATAGGCCGGCCTAGTTGAAAGAATAAGTTTGCGCAAGGTATACAATTTGCGCTCGAGTGCCTTTGCGCAAATTATAACGTGCGTGCGCAAACTTAATTTGTGCAGTGAAATTTGCGTGGTGCTGATAATTTTAAGTTTGCGCAAGGAGTTCAGTTTGCGCTCAACAACACTAACAGTGGCTATCCTATGACTATGCTTAAATTATTCAATTTGATAGTCTGTACAAAATCAAAGGGGTAGTCCATTAATTACAGAATCCACTTACTAAAAACCTACCTTGAATTGACAGAGAATTTGTCCTTACTCTTTGGGGCACTATTCGTCTAAAATGTTACGTCAAGATAGCTAACGTGTCGTTAGTGAAAAGATCACGATTAATGGCCGCCATGTCAGTGCAAGAAAATAATCAGTATGATGATTAGTTAAAAGTTTTTAGTAGCTCTAGAGGGCGCAATCTTGTTATTTTTTATTTTGAAGAAAACGGAGGCCGTGGCACGTGTCAGCGGTGCGGGTGTAATTATTTTGAGAAAGTTCACCTAAATTTCAGCAGCAAAAAGTTGTGTACCTCGGTCAATTTCCTCTTTAAGTCGATAAAAAAAACGTATCCGTTCTTAATTTTACCCCGACTGCTAATTCCCAAGATTTTAAACGGTTGATGAATGCTGAGTACATAATTAAGACAGCTACCAGACAACCGTTTTTTGAAAAGTCCTACACAGCCGAGTGGTTAGGGCGTTGGAATTGAAATCCAATGGGGATAACCGCGCAGGTTCGAATCCTGTCCGCGACGACATTTTTTATAATCTTAATGCTACTTTGAATAATTTTATGACAATTTTGTGAACAAGAGGTTGAAATCTATTTCATATCGCGGCTGAGCGTCGTGGCGTTGCGCCTGTAATCCAGTGACTTTGGAAGCTGGGGTTGGATGGATCGCATGAGTTCAGGAGTCCTGGTGTGTCGCCTCGTCTATGACGATCGGGTGTCCACGTTAAGTTCGGCATTAACATGGTTTGCTCGGCGGAGGTTGAGACGACCAGGTTAATTGAAGAGGGACGAACCGGCCCAGGGCGGAAACGCAGCAGGCAAAAGTCCCCGTGTGGAGCAGTAACGGGATTACATCCGAGAATAGGTGACGGCACACAGCCTGGACAATAAGGTGAGACACAACTCTTCTTTTTCTTTCCTTTTTTGTGTCTCCCCCACACACATGTATTAGAAACCCCCTGTCCATTATTTTTTGTCTTTCGAAGGGTGTATGGCTTTAAACGGTCTAACGTATCAAGTACGATACGATAGGTGCAAGAAAACCGTTTGTATAAAAGTCGTGGTGGCCGAGTGGTTAAGGCGTTGGACTTGAAATCCAATGGGGATACCCGCGCAGGTTCGAATCCTGTCCGCGACGGTATTTTTGATAATCTTAATGCTGTTTTGAATATTTCCATGACAATTTTGTGAACAAGAAGTTGAAATTACGGCTGGGCGTCGTGGCGTGCGCCTGTAATCCAGTGACTTTGGAAGCCGGGGTTGGATGGATCG